>JAOQMM010000172.1:2887000-2906359 GCA_027563515.1 Erythroxylum platyclados | reverse complement strand
AGCTCAAACAAGTAGTATTGTCCTAGCCTCTTCAAGCTAATACAAGTAGTATTGTCCTAGCCTCTCCAAGCTAACACTAGTAGTATTTTTCTAGCCTCTCCAAGCTAACACGAAAAAAATATGCTCAAACAGTGAGCTTCAGTAATTTCTCTCTTTACAAAATCTAATCTAAAGTACGCTCAAGAGAGTTTCACAAAAATATCTCATTGAAGAACGAATTTATCAATATTACAGTCGTTCACAATTTATGCTTATATGCTCTGTTTTCGTTCTCAGTCTCTTTTATTTCTTTTACTGTGCTTGTTCTTCTTTAAATAATCTTTCGTTAAAAGATATTCATTGCTTCTCTCGCTTGTGGATCGATTTGTAAATTGATCACAACGTTAACTTGCCAAAAATTCTTCCAGCCTTTTGGTCGAGTAAGTGACCTTCCTTTTGAGTAAAAAGATTTATAAGGAATGTTCGTAATGGAAGGATCCTGCAAGCATGAAAAGTTTGTCTCATTATAAACTGTATTTCCTTTTAAGAAAGTTACTGTTATTATTTCATAGGAAATGAATCTTAAATCGACAAAGCTCATTATTATTTCCTTTTAAGTTGATCACACTCATTTAAAAAGAAAGAATCTTGTTCGAGGAATAAGGAAATAGACTTATTTGAATCTTGAAGAACAAAAACTTAATCATCAAAATTGTAAAAAAAATCCTTGAGCTAACACTAACCACACTATAACAGACGCTATTGGGTACAACGCCTTTTTCCATATCAAGTTGACCCATGGGACTTTCGAAAAATCTTGTTTGTATATTCTTTGACAGGATTCAGCTGTGAACATTCCAATTGAGTTCAATGTCCACACAGTTACATCATCTTCGTTGATATCCCCTACCGGAGGTAAAAGATGGGAAAGTCCCCTGCCCTCTGTTCTCCAACTGCTACCTTGCATCAGGTCTGAAACTCTGGAATCTTCTACCTTTCCTTATGATTAATTAATAAAAAACACATAACTTAATCAACTCTTATTGTTCAACAACCTTATATACCATTCAAAATTTAATTAAACAATATTTTAAAAAAAGAAAGACCAATATAATAAGACAATACAATATACATGATTGTATTTAATCCAACTAAATCTTCTTCTTAAGAGCTAATGTGCAAAGAGTTAAAACAAACTGAACAAATACATATTCAATATTTAATTTAATAATAAGTTATTTCAATCAATAAACTAGTTATACATATTAAATATCAACCGAAACAATTGTAATATGTAAGCGTAGAAGAAAGATTAAATGTCTGAATAAACAAAACAATTAATATTAAGACCTAAATATCTCACAATCTGCAAAGTTTCAAGAGTTTCATATTTCTTAAACAAAAAAAAAGAGAAAGAAAAGAAACTTAGTCACTAAAGACCACAGTTTGCTACCCCAAAGCCAAAAACCTAAAGAAAAAGAAAAACAGAAAACTAACGAAGAAGCTGGAAAAACACAAGGGAAATCGTTCCTCTCGTCCTACCCTAAAGCCAAAAATATATTTAAATTGTCTAACATTTATTTTGTAGATTTTATCTCCTTATTTTAAATTTGTTGATCCAACAATTTTAACCCACATATTGCTCTCTAGATCTGATCAAAATAGAATATAAAAATCATAAAATGTTTGACTGTGAATTTGGATTTTAGATATTGCAGCCATTATTGAACTTTTTTTTTCGAAAATTGAATGAAATGTATTAACAATAGTAAAAACTAAGTCCTCATTACAATGAAAGCAAATAAAAAAAAAAACTGGAGCCTACATAAGAGCCAAAACCTAGCTAAGAGTGGGTTTCAATAAGTAAGAGACAATAAGGGATAGGAACAGATTTAATTAATAAGACATAGCTAGAGATGCCACATCAGTTTGATCTCAGGAGTAAGGCAGTGTGCAATTCCTCTAGCAATAATAATCACACGGATCACATTGATAATTTTATCTACTAGGAGGTATTTGTCATCACCTACTCCCTTGTAAAGTCGGTTGTTTCGCTCTTTCCAAAGAGTGTAGACGGTGGTCACAAATGAAGCTTGTATAAGCATGGCATTTGAATGTCTGGAAGTGGTCATAGAGACAATACGATTGAGGGTTGACTCCCATTCATAAGTAGGATTGATTATAATCAACATCTGTTGCAATCTACCCCAAACCACTTTGGAGTAGGGACAGGTAAAGAAAAGATGACTGTGGTCTTTAGCTTGCTTTTTGCATAGTTCGCAAATATTATCTTGAGCTCCATGCCACTGATTTTTAGTCTTTAGCCTTTTTTTAATCGCCAGCCACGCTATCATCGAAGCCTTTGGATTGACAGCATTCTTCCAAAGAAGGTTAACCCACATAGCCACCGTTGTGTTGCTGATTATCGCTGCACGACAAGAAGCATTAGAAAATCCACTCTGAGATTGTGGCACCCATATAATTTGATCATCTCCTTGACTTTTGTTGAGATTCGGTAGTAATTACTGTAGTGTTGAGAATCCACGAAAGTTCCCATTCCATTGCCCATTAGAAATGAGCGCTGAGACTTTAATAGAGGGGGGGGGGGCAACCTAATGCGCAGATGTTGGAGCTCTTGTTGTTGAATCAGTGGGCTGGACGAAGACCAATTATCATGCCAAAAAGAAGTAAGATCCCCATTCCCGATCTGATGCTTTATTAAAGGATAAATAAAGCTTCGAATATTCAGCAATTCCTTGAACATCCAAGAATGCTGTTGAGAGGGTTTGAGATTCCAGAAGTTATCATTGCCTAGGTGAATATGATGCACCCATTTTATCCACAAAGCATCCCTATCAGTGAACAATCGCCAGATCTTCTTGCAGAGGAATACATTTATCATTGTAGGAATAGAAATTATACCTAAACCCTTTTGTTTCTTAGGTAAAGTGATCTCGCTCCACTTAACCTTAGCTTTCTTTGCAAATTCGGTAGATCCTGACCATAGAAATGCCTTGAGAAGCCTATCAATCTCCTTTATGGTCCTTTTCGGCAAACAAATGTGGGCAAACCAATGGAGATGCATGCTGTTAAGCACAGAAATGATTAGAGTGACTCTAGTTGCATAAGAGAGGAATCGGTTTTGCCATGCATTTACTTTGTTTTTGATCTTTTCCAGTAAAGGGATACAATCTACATATTTCGGTTTGGTAGAAGAAATGGGTATACCCAGATATTTAAAGAGGGGAGGGGGAATGCTCATCCCCGTAATCCTACTTAATGCTTCTGAGTATGTTACATTGGAAGAGAGAATAAGGCTACTCTTCTCCACATTAACCCTTAGACCAGTCCATTCAGAGAAAGTCCCCAGAAGATGCATCATGAGTTGGACAGAAATTGGATCCGCACCACAGAGAAGTACTAGATCATCAGCAAACAAAAGGTGGGTGAGTCGATTTCCTTCACACAGATAATGATAAGAGAACCTGCCATTTGAAGTAGTTATTCTATTCAACAATCGAGAGAAGCCTTCTGTCACAATAGTGAACAAATATGGGGATAATGGATCCCTCTGTCTAATCCCTCTGGTGTTCCGAAATTGTCTGAAAGGGAGCCCATTGATCAAAACACTAAAAGAGGCTGAAGTAATGCATTTCATAATCCATTGAATAAAGGAGCTAGGAAAATCCATAGCTTCGAGACAGATTTGGATGAAACTCCAGCTAATCGTGTTAAAAGCCTTATAGAAGTCGACTTTTATCAAGCAATTGCTGATTCTCCTCTTCGTGGTGTACTCCCGAATAAGCTCCTGAATGAGAAGTATATTATCACCAATATTCTGGCCCGGTATGAAGGCTCCTTGAGTTCTATTTACCACCTCCTTTAGCACTTCTTTTAATTTACCCGCAATGAGTTTACCAATCACTTTGTAAAGAGTATTACAGCACGCAATTGGTCTGAAATTAGCTATGAAGGAAGGTATTTTCTTTTTAGGGACAAGGCATAGGTAGGTGCTGTTGACCTCACTCAACATTTTCCCAGAAAAGAAGAATTCTTGTACCGCCTTTGTGAATAAAGAACCTGTGATAGTCTAGGTTTGTTGGAAAAAACCTGCTGAAAATCTACTTGGTCCTGGGGCTTTGGAAGGATGTAGACTAAACAAAGCATTTTTAATATCGAAGTCAGCGAAAGAAGTAGAAAGGTGTGTCTTAATGTCTGGCTTAAGAGAACTTTGGAGCATAGATCTCATATTGACCAAAGGAGGTTCAGCCCTTTCACTTCCCATCGGATCTTTGTAGAAATTTGTAGCCAACCTTGAGAGTTCCTCCTGTGAAGTATAAGAATTCCCATTTCTGTCAAATAATTGAGTAATCCAGTTACGAGTTCTTCTGGAAAGGAGGGTGGCATGGAAAAATTTAGAGTTGGTATCTCCCTCTCTAAGCCAATTCACCCTTGTCTTTTGCTTCAAAATAGAAGTATGTAGTTTGAGAGCATTTTGATAATCATGGAGAGCATTAAACTCAACTGTACGCAGTTTAGAATCAGAGGGATCTGCATAACAATTTGCTTGGGCAATTTGAAGTCTATATTTGAGCCCGTTTAATGTTTTCATCTGATCTCTACCAAGAAGATTCAAAGCAGTTTTGACCCTTCTCAACTTCTGCATCAGTTGAAAGGCTTTGCAACCCCTTATCTCCTGATTCCAACAACTTTCTATTATATTTGAGAATCCCTCCATCTGTGCCAATCCATTAAAGTAGCGAAAAGGAGCCCCATGCCGTCTATTGGAAGCCATTCCATGTATGAGCATATATGAATGATCCGAAGTAAGGTTTTCTCCAAATAGAGTAGAGTTGTGTGCAAGCAGTGCAAAAAAGAAGGGCACGGGTTACAAATTGCTTTTAGCTGACTAGATTTCCAGATTGGTGGTATACCAATGGAAAGGGACATGGAAGAGGATCTGGACATGGTCATGGTGCTATGCAGGGTCGTGGGCGAGGCCTGTCTAGGGCAATGGAAAACAATGCTCAACTTGGTGAATTAACACAGGGACAAGGAGGCTCTGTCATTACTATGGCTAATTATTCTCAGGCCCTAACACTTGCGAACGATCAATGGAATTCACTTCTTGAGATGCTTAGCAACAGTAATCCTTCCAATTCCACCAAAAAGTTGACTGATAATACTTGTAATACTGAATGGCTTCTTGATACGGGAGCATCTTATCATATCATCATATGACTTGTGACAAATCTTGTTTATTTGATCCAATTGCATTGCCCTCATCACCGGTTGGTTTGCCAAATGTAGAAACAACTTATGTGACTTATAAAGGTCGCGTAAACTTGGGCGATGATTTGATTTTGGAGCACGTTCTCTATGTTCCTAAACTAAATTGTAACTTAGTTTTGATAGCTCGATAATTGATGATTTCCATTGTCATGTCACATTCACTAATAAGCTTTGTATGATACAGGACTAAACTTTGAGGATGATGATTGGAGTAGGTGAAAGCAAGGTTTTAAAAACCGGACCAGTTTGACTGGAAACCATCTGAACCGGCTAGTGGTCTGGTTCGGTTTCACTTAATAACCTCTCTATATAAAAGCCGGCTGGTTTATTAGAGAACCGACTGATTTTTTAGTGAATCGGTCCAACTAGTTTATCAATATACAGATATTTTAAACAAGTAGGCCCAGTTTCACCCTTGAAAAAATAACTTGTCAGTTGCATATGGGGTCTGCTTCACTTTTCCATGTCGTTTGACATCTATTAATATATGATTAATGCAAAATTAAAGATGTTGAGATTTTAATTTTTAACAGGATTTTTTTTCATATGACCCACATAATCTAACTAACACATTATATTTTCAAATTTTATATTTTATATTTATCTCTTTATATTTTAATTAAAAATTTTGATTTAAATTACTATTGTTAAAACTACTATTTTTATCTTTAAAATACTAAATTTATTTAATCTCACTAATAAATTATATTTGTCAAAATTTAGATTATTTATTTATCTCATTATACTTTAATTGAAAATTTTAAATTATTATTGTTAAAAACTAATTATCATTTTTATTATGAATTTTTTAATAAATCAAATTATTAATTAGTATATATAAGTAATTTTGCTTAAGATAATTTAAGAATATGTTAAAAATAATATTTAAAATATAAAGAAATATGATTAAAGTACATTAAAAAAGAAGTTAGAATAAAGCTAGAATCATTTCTATTAACTTTCTTTGAACATACTTTAACTTTTACGAATTATTTAAATGATAATATAGAAATACAATTTTTATTTTTATTTTAAATTGTATGTTAGATTCAATCTTACTTTAAATTATTAGATTTATTATTAGTTTACTATATATGAATAGGTATTATTAATGCATTTTTATTTCAACAAAGTATTTTATTTTATACTATATTTTTACTTTTTCTTATAATTTTTATTTCTTATTTATTATATACAGGTTGAACCTTTAAACCTTAAGCCTATCCTTTAACCGGTTCGATGTTTGGTCTAGTTTTTAAAACATTGGGTGAACAATATAGTGGGGTCGACTACTTCCATGGTACAATGAAGGCTCAAGTATATCAAGTGAAGGTTGTGGGCTCATATAATCTCTCACGTCAATCTATGGGGCACCCCTCTAGTAAAATAGTTCACTTGCTTCCTAAATATGTTGGTAGTAATAGTTGTGATAAAAATAAGCCCTGTGATGCATGTTTTTGAGCTAAACAAACTTAAGATGTTTTTAGTGTTAGTGATACTCGTGCTACATAATCTTTTGCTTTAATTCATTGTGATGTTTGGGGTGCATATCATGTGTCTTCATCTTGTGGTGACCATAATTTTTGGACCATTGTTGATGATTTTTCTCATGCGGTTTGGATTTATTTGATGGCAGAAAAGAGTGAAATGACCCAAAATTTCAAGAATTTCTGTGCCATAGCCCAAACCCAGTTTAATAAAATAGTTAAAATTGTTCGTAGTGATAATGGAACAGAATTTAAACCATTAATTTTTTCTTGAAAACCAATTTTGTTCCAATTTTCTTGTATTGACACTCCATAACAAAATGGTCAGGTGGAATAAAAACATCCACATATACTTGATGATGCTAGAGCCCTACGATTTTAGGCCAACCTTCCTATTGATTTTTGGGGTGAATGTATTTTGACCTCCAAATATTTACTCAATCGCACTCCATCTATGTTAAACAAAGGAAAGAGTCCTTACAAAATGTTGTATAGTAAACTCCCCTTATATGAACATGTTTGAGTCTTTGGGTGTTTATGTTATGTTTATTCAAAAAGTAGGGACCGAGATAAATTTGGAGCAAGGAGTAGAAAATGTGTATTTTTTGGTTACCCCTTTGATAAGAAAGGGTGAAAAGTGTTTGATTTTGAAATTGAACAACACTTTGTGTCTCGAGATGATAGATTTGATGAAACTTCATTTTCTTTTTCTGCTATTCTACCTCTTCCAGCTCCATCTTCCCCATCTAATGTAAATGAAGTTCCTATGGCTGTTTTACAGTGTCATTTGGATGATGAGTGAGATAATATGGGGATGATTGATCGAGATTCTGATGATGCACCCAATGTCGAAGTAAACGAAGCCCACCTCCTACTTCTGTGATTCAAATTAGTTAGGGAAAAGGAGATCTTACTGCTGCAAGGGGGAATGACGTGGAAGATGGCAATTCTAGTGTAATTAGGGGCAATGATTCCAGTGCTAAATTTTTGTCTTATAATACTCGCACCCATCTAGCTACTGTTGAATCTGCTGGTGTGTCCAGCGGGGTTATGGATAATGTTCCACTTGGCCAAGGGCAACGAAACAAGAAGCCTTCCGTTTGTTTGCAAGATTATGTTTGTACTAACACCATTTAGTGCTTAGACCCTCCCACTTCCATCCATTTCATCGGTATCCTTAGATACTCCTTATCCTATCGCTCATTATGTGAATTGTGATAAATTTTCGGTCAATCATTGAGCTTTCCTTGTAGCCATTTCTATTCTTATCATGACAATGTTCGTGATCCTCGCTGATGTAAAGCCATGCATTATGAAATTGATGCTCTTGAAAAAATGGCACTTGGACAATTGAGATCTTGCCTCCGGGTAAAAGTGTAATAGGTTGTAAGTGGGTTTATCATATTAAGTACAATTCTGATGGGACTATTGAACGTTTTAAGGCTTGTTTGGTTATCTTGGGCAACAATCAGGTTAAAGGCATTGACTATAATGAGACTTTTGCTCTTGTTCTAAAATGGTCACTGTCCATACTCTTCAAGCTGTAGTTGCTGCTATGAATTGGGAATTACATCAAATGGATGTGCATAATACTTTCCTCCATCGTGACTTAGATGAGGAAGTATATATGTAGGCGCCTCCGCTTTTCTGCTTATCATCCTGGCACAGTTTGTCGCCTCCAAAAATCTTTGCATGGTTTGCAACAGACTCCTCAAAATTGGTTTACCAAATTAGCTGGAGCTCTCAAGGCAGGTTTCTCCCAAACCTACGCTGATTATTCTCTTTTTACCTTACACAAGGGTAATGATATCCTATGACTGTATATGTCGATGATTTGTTGATTGCAGGGAATAATTCCAAAGTCGTTCATGCACTGAAATCTTATTTCAGTAGGTGCTTTCACATGAAGGATCTTGGCAAACTAAAATACTTGCTTGGCATAGAAGTGGCTTGAAACTCTGATGGCATCTTTCTTTGCCAACGTAAATATGCTTTGGATATTATTAATAAAGTAATGTTATTAGGTGCTAAGCCTACCAATTTCCCTATGGAGAAGAATCACCGTCATGCTCTCGCTTCCGTTGCTCGATTACATTGAGTAATATCGTTGACTCTTTGAACGATTGATACATTTGACCATTACTCGACCTGAGTTGAGTTATTGTGTGCATATTCTTACTCAATTTATGTAACAACCTCGCACTGAACATTGGGATGCTACGCTCCATGTCTTACGTTATCTTAAAAGGAATCTTGGCCAGGGTATTTTATTACGATCTGCTTTTGATTTGTAGTTATATGGTTTCTGTAATTCTGATGGGGTCAATTGTCCTCTTAATCGACGTTCCTTTACTGGCTACTTTGTTTTACTTGGCCACTCTCTGATCTCGTGGAAGATCAAGAAACAACAAATTGTGTCCCTATCTTCAGCGGAGGATGAGTACCACTCTATGACTACCACTACTTGTGAGCTAACTTGACTTAAGAGTCTACTTTGTGCTTTTGATGTTGCACATCCTCCACTCATGCGCTTATATTGTGACAACAAGGCTGCATTGTACATTGCTTCCAATCCGGTTTTCTATTAGGGTACTAAGCATATTGAAGTAGATTGTCATTTCTTTCATGACAAACTTCAGGCTGGTGACATTGCTACTCATCATATTTATTCTTTCGAGCAATTGACAGATATCTTTACTAAGGCCTTAGGGCAACAACAATTTACTTATCTCCTTTGCAAGTTGGGCATTTGTAATCCGCATGCTCCAAATTGATGGGGAGTATTAGGAATATTGTATGTCATATTGTACAACTATAAATATTTTGTTAGAGATCTTTTAGGAGATAAGTGATAATTAGGAGATAGCTTTTCCTTGTTTGGCTAGGAGTCTTATGGCAATAGGTATGTATTAGTTGTATATATTTTCAGTTGCTTGAGGAAATAACACAGAGATTAATTTCCTCCAAAATTTCTCACTAAGTTTAGATTTATAAATATTAGAATAGGAAATTGAATATTTTTTATAAATTGTATTGATTTGAAAAAACTTGTCATTTAATAACTCAAAATAATTGATGCATTGGTAAGTAAAATATACAGTAAATTTAAAATTTACAAATTTATGAAAAGGTCTTAATTATTTAACTTCTAATTAAAAGTAAAATTTATCATCATAAATAATTCAAAATAAAAAGTAAGATTCATCCCTTAATATAAAGAAAAGAAATATATTTATTTAGCAACTAATTTTTAAATATTTTATAATAGTTGATATAGTTATTGTAATACAAAAATAATTAATATGAAAAGAAATATATTTATTTAAAAGTTAAATTTTAAAAAAATTATAATAGTCCTTTCATCTAAATGCAATGAAGAATTTAAGGTGGAGGTAGTTGATATAGTTGTTGCACATATTGATAAGGTGGGGGCAAGCAAGTAGAAATCTGTATAAGCAGAAAACAGCACGAACCCTTTAGGAACCAAACGGGTCAGTCATGGTCAGTGACTTGGTATCTTACTGTTCTTACATGCTTCTTGGGTCCACCAATAGCAATAGTTATGAAAGTAAGAAAAAGATTTGGATCTCTCAAACCAAAGCAAGAAACCTATAAGCCTAGTTCAAGTCATGTTCTGATTTAAAAAGTTCAAAAATACACAATTTTACTTTTAATTTATAATTAAAAAAATTAAATTGATTTAACTATAAAAATTTAAAACTATCTAATTTTTATTCAGTTTTTAATTTTTTTAGTTCAAATTATTTTAATAACTTTTGTTGTTAAAAATCGATTAGTTTATTAATTAATTGATTGATTTTGTAAATTAATAAGTCCTTATAAATTAAAATAAATTAATAAATTTTATTTAACAATTTCTTTTTTCAATTAAACTTTAAATTATTCGATAGATTTCAAATCTTTTAATTTTATTAAACATTTAATCGATTTTATAACGGTCTAATACTAATTAAACTTTTTAAACTTTAAAACTCTTGTCTTACCAATTTAATTTCCAGTTCGGTTCTTAAATTGCTTTCAATTAGTAAAAAGAATATTTTTGATAAATTTTAAAAAAATACAAAAGTTTTTTAGAATTATTTAAAAAATGAAACAAAAATTGTAAATAAATGAAAACATAACAATAAAATAAAATACGAGAATAGAATAAACATACATACTTATTACTTAGACTTGAGGGTTTATTACCAATATCATATGTTACGATAGGAGGCAATAAGAATAAGCGGTGTCAATGACCATAACTGTTAGTAGTAATTATCTTCTTTAAGCCTGCCTGACACGGCAACATGCGACGGACGGACGCTGGACCCTCCCCATATTCAATGTGTTACCTCATAAAGGAGAGTTCTTCCAAGCTCGCCCTTAAAATTGTTTTTCAATTTCAGTATATCAAAGTGAAACACACTTGGCAACGTGATCCTTACAAGTACGACGAGAAGCCCATTATAAGGGTCCAAAACACCAATCTTATGAAAATAGGCTAAGTAGGAATGACAAGAGGTTAGATCATGTTCGACAATTTATTAGAATTTGAGCCCAACCTGAGACTCAACAAAGTCCGACTCGGCTCAACTTGACCTGTTTTATATATTTTTTAAATTAAAAAACAAAAAATTATGTCATTTTTTGTAAAAAGACCATTTTTTATAGTTGGGTTTCAAATCGAGCTAGGTCTAGACAATCCAAGCCCGAGCTCAGTCTGAGGCTCAATCAGCCTTTCATATAGCCGGGGCAGAGCCAAGTACTATCCCTAATGCTAAGATTCTTTCATAAATACGCATTGCATACAAGTTAGAGACGTGTGATCTCATATGAATTGAGAATGACTAAGGTGATTCTTTAATTTTTCTTTTTTTTAACAATAAATCTTGATGTAAAATAGATAAATTTATTTACTTCACATTCTTGCAGGAAATACTGTTTGGAGCATGCAATACTGTTGGGTTTTTATTCTATGTAGACTTCAAATTCTTCTCCAATTGATTAAATGATGATACCTTTTTAGGGCAAACAGTAGACCAAGATTTTTATTGACTCTGATACTATAGTAAATTTGCAACGAGCTTAGGAGCCCACAAGAAGAGGAAAGTTAGACTATACACAAGTCCAAGTGAGATTCCATCCTAAAACCAATTGACTATAGGTGGAGTAACTCACTAGGCTTATATGTTAGTCTTATTTTTCTTCTTTCTTCTACGTGGGACAATCACATAGGATATTTTCAACAAAAAATTATTTCTATATATCAAAATTTAGAAGACTTGTTAAATTTACTACTCTTAAATGTTCAATATAAGAGGTTATTATTCAATATAAGCAACATAGAGGTCTTTAAAATGATTGCTCCTTGAATTGGAATTTATACAATGCTTACAGTTCAATTTTGTTAAAACAATTCCTGGTTAGCTTTATCAGACTAGCCAATTACAAAATTTTGTTTTTCAATCAGGTGCTTCACTGAAATTAGTCCCCTTCTTCAACATCTTGGAACTCGAATTTAAGTCCCATACCATACTCAAGAAAAGCCGAGAGAAAAAAGAAGTTGCAAAGTATAACAATGGAGTCCCAAGTAAATAGCTGAATCAGTATTGGTTTATCTTCATCTTCTTTGGAAGTTAAGGAACCTAATACCATAGGCAAAGGCAAAGAAGAAGACCAATACCCACCCAACATGGGCGGCGACTACAGCTGTAAGAAAGTCGTAGTCGTAACCAAATACCTTATTGATGTATACATTAACAGGGACTGATATTGAATTGGGCATTTCAAGAAGACTTGTTTTATCACCAACTTGAGATGTGACAATGCCGTACACCGTCCATGCTACCGGAGAACCCCAGTAGTACCATCTCCACCATGCAGGTAATAGCTGCAATCATTCAGATGATCATGTCAGGATTTTGGAAGTAATAAGTTTGAATATTAAGAACATATATTTCAACAATTCTAACAGAAATGGATACACATACCGGCCTTGGAATTTGGAAACCTGAGAACAAGTTCCAGAGACTAAACAGGAAGGACATGACAATGGCAGCAAATTGATGGCCAGGCGTCAAAGCAATGATCATCATTCCGTACATTGAGTAATAGGTGAAACACATGAAGACGAAGTAGTAGAAGTATAAGAATCTATACAGCTTCCAATCAAATCCAATCATAAAGAACAGAAGACCAGAATATGCAAATGTCAGGATTGCCACATAAATTGTTTCTATAGCCACCTGTTGGAGAAAGGGATTAACAGCATATCAGATCATTTTCGCTGTTAAAAGAAAAAGGAAAGAAACCAGATTGAGTACCTGAGCGAAGGCATATGGTAATTCTGAATACATTCCAGCAGCTCTTTCGCGGTAGAAGACTATTCTCTCCATGGCCACAACAGACTGTATAGACCCAGCGTTGCTACTTCCAAGGAGAATTGCAGCAGCATAAGTAGCCCCAAGAAGATTCTTCAGGTCCTGCTCGTTGTTTCTGAAGGAAAGAAAGATGCAATAGAACCTGGTAAGTATATCAATTACAATGAAAAGCTTGAACAACAGATTCTAGAGGAAGTTTAGAATATACATTCGGGATCCACTGTTCCAGAATATAGCACCAAAGACAATGCCAATTGCCATTGTCATGGCAAATCTGCTAGCGTTGAAGTCTGCATTCCTCCAATATGATTGCTTTTGTTTCCAGAAGCAAATCACACATTGGTTTATGAAACCTTGGGCGTATGTAGTGGGGAAATAGAGATCCTGAGAACCTGGTGGTGGTGTACTGAGCATCTCGATGAGATCCTGATTGTTCCTGAGACAATTGGGGAAGATGCATCAATCACAAGGAAGTGAAAGTGATGTGAACCCAAATGACTTTTGCTATGTTACATTATAGTACCTGTAAAGTTCAGAGGCAGCATAAATCTTTGCAAAATCTATGCCAAGTTGAGACTCTACTGCTATAGAGCTGACCTCCAACACCCAATTAGCAGGATTGTAGCCCCCTTTGATCTTAGGAATTCCTGGTATCGCCTGAAGAGATAAATTATTAAGGTTAACTAAAGTTATATACACCACCATGATGAACTCCAAATGCTTATCCAAACCTCAAAATATTCCAAAAGCTTGTCAGAATGGCGACCTAGAGGTCCAGCGTATATCATTTGTCCTCCTCTTTTCATCAACAAGAGCTGCAATTGACAACAATTTCAGCTAAAGAGAAACCATAACCAGAAAATATTGTTCTAGACAGGTCTGACGCCTTACAGAATCAAGAAAAGTTTTGATATGAAGTGCACCTCATCAAAAGCTTCAAAGATATCAATGCTGGGTTGGTGAATTGTGCATACAACGGTTCGTCCTGTACTCACTGTATTCTTAACAGTACGCATAACTATGGCTGCAGCTCTGGCATCAAGCCCAGAAGTAGGTTCATCCATAAAGATTATGGAAGGATTGGCAACCAACTCTACAGCTATTGTCAGCCTCTTTCTCTGCTCTTTTGAAAGGCCAGTCTCTCCTGGAATTCCTACGATTGCGTTCCTTATGCGGCTCAGCTCGACCAACTCCATAACTTCTTCTACAAACATCTAGTAGAAAAACCAAAATAGAGACAGGACACAGGAATCAAATAACATTTTGAAACGACCTTGTGTAGGAGAAGATGCAGCAAAGGAAGTATCTGAAAAATTTTAACATAACATGCCTTTATAGTTTCGTCCCCAGCTTCTGCAGAAAGACGTAACATGGCAGAATACAGAAGAGATTCTTCAACAGTGACAAATGGTGAATGGATGTCGTTCTGCTCACAATAGCCACTGACTCTGGCAAACGTGGCTTGGTTCTTTGGATAACCTGACATGGTTATGATTCCCTCAATGTAGCCACCGGTCTTCCTTCCTGCTAAAACATCCATTAAAGTGGTCTTCCCAGCACCACTATCACCAACTAATGCCGTCAGAATACCAGGCCTAAAAGCACCGCTAACATCTTGCAGTAGTTGAAGTCTGTTCTGTTCAAGTCCTTGATTCCTCATCTCCTGGATAGTTCCATCATCAGAATCTTAAAGGAATATGAGAGTGTAAAGCCTTAAGAAGATTGACTTACTGCAGGCATATCCACGTAGTAGTTGACATGGTTGAAAGCAAGAGTGAGAGGTTGGAAAGGCAAAACCATTTTCCCGGCGTGATTCTTTTTAGCACTTGCAGTGTCACTCACTTTAGCATTTCTCACAGCCTTGTAGGAAACTTCATGAACAAAGAAGAATGTTGGGTCATGATCCAACGAGTTCCATCGTAACAAAAAGATGACCAAACAACTAACCTTCTAAACTGGATGCGAAGGACCCTTTATTGCTCGACTGATCATCAACAATCACGGCCTTGTTATTACCAGGAGCTAAATATTGAGGTAAAAAGATAGCAATCAGTATGATGATGGATTGCAATTGGAAATGGATACAAAAAATCTTGACTTACATTTCGAATACGCGAGAGCTATGATGAAGAAAGCATTATAAAGAAGAGAGAATCCAAAAAGTGCTCCAATGCAAGCCCAAAACCAGAATTCAGTAGTGAACATGCCTCTTTCTTTGAGAAGGGAGACTCCAAGTGTTGGGGCACCTGGGTCACCTGTAGGCTGTGCCGAGTGAAATTATGTCACATAACTTGGGTTTACTCAGGTTTCAAGTGCTACGTAATGAACAAGTTTTGTCCTGCAATCTCTGTAAATTACTACGTACCGTGTTCCACCTGTCATCGAGAAACTCATTAAGAGCAAGAGCATTTTGTCCGTACATTAATGGAGAAATATAAAAGCCCCAAACCATCCATGACTCAACGTCATCTATACCAACAAAAAATGGAGGAAAAAGATTGTTTTTAGAAGGTGAAGCAGAAATCAAAAGATTTTTTTTTCCATTGATCAACATTGCTGAAAAAGTTTGAAGACATCTTTACTCTTTGAAACAATGAAGCCTCCAAGCACGTAAAGCAGCATGAGACTAGAGATGCCAAGTATACTAGCAAGGACTCGTGTTCTTCCAACAGCTGCTATGAAACGGAAGAGAGACAGAGACATCTGATGTATTGCAAAGAAAGCTAGGAACTGTCTAAAGAACCTGAAAAAAAGGATGCAAGTGTATCTGTTAAAAAAGCCAGTCTTTTGATGTTTCTCCATAAACATCAGAACTTACCTACTAGCAGAAGGTGCAAACCCAATGGTATAATATGTAAAGATCACCCAAATCCCAGTGTCTATCAGTGAAACAGGTAACCTGAGGAGCCAAATAGGAAGAACAAACGCCCATGAAGGGTAAAACAATAAATCCCTCTGCTTAAAAAACACAGGAAGCCTCGAAGCAGTGATTGCTAGCTCTAGTATCCCATTGAACATCAGAGAAGTGAGACTGAAAAATAGAGCTCCCCATAACTTTGCTGCATATTGTCTTTGACTAATATCCTTCTTTGTTTTCATGAAAACAGTCAATGCAATCACTGCCATTACAGTTAACTGGACTGCTTTGAATATATAAATGAAGTAACTGCGCCTGACCAGCAGCCATTCCCTGGAAAAGCAAGCCTTGAAGAGTTCCCAATTCGATATCCCATACTTCTCTTTTACCAAAGCAGCAGGATGGGTTCTAGACTTGTCAAAGGGAACTCTAAGATCTTCAGAGAGCTTTTGACCAATCTGAAATGAGTTAAAAGCTACCACAAATTCAGGTACCGAAACGTATCTGTAAGTTTGGTTCTTTTTGTTCCAGTATTGTTCCTGATCCTTTCTGGAAGTTACCTCCAACAAATAATCAGCAACTCCTTTCCGTTCAGGACATTTAAAACCCATGTGTTCGAAGAACCCAAGAACATGCTCTTTGGGACCTTGGTAGACGATATGACCTTCTGACAGAAGTATAATGTCATCAAAAAGTTCATACGTCTCAGGTGCAGGCTGTAGAAGAGAGATGACCATTGTCACATCCATTATATGAACCATCTGTCTCATTATGTTTATGATCTGGAAAGTAGTGGAGCTGTCCAATCCTGTAGATATTTCATCCATGAAAAATACTTTTGCTGCTCCAACCAGCATTTCTCCTGAATTGTAATAAGATCAGTGTATTCAACGTATCACACTTCTAACGCAACCGACAATCACAGGCTTATACTTACCAATAGTCACACGCTTCTTCTGGCCTCCAGATATTCCCCTCCTCATCTCATTTCCCACGACAATATCAGCACAGGTTTCCAATCCAAGAATCTGTATAAGCACCAAGATCATTTAGCTTTCTGAGAAGAACTAAAGATCATTACAAAGTTAAAAAATAAGTGCAAACTTGTGAACCTTTATAACATAATCAGTGATCAAATTGTTTTCTTGGCCAGCCATGGCTGTAGCCTTCATGAAGGCGTCAACTTCAAGGTCTGGTCTTACACCTGCCTCTTTCTCAAGCTTCAACAACCTGCAAAGCAACTCATATCTGCTTCCAACTCCCAAGCAACGTCCGGCGAAGTCCAAAGTTTCCCTAACTGTCATCTCCCCAAAGTGAAGATCGTGCTGACTGATATAAGCACAGGTTTTCTGAGGAACAAATTCTGAGAACTCATGTCCACAGTAGCTGACTTTCCCGCACACCTGTTCAATAGATCAACTGCAGTTTGTTATGAATAAAAATCATTGTAATTGCACTATCTACATTATACTTTCATTTGTTTTGGTAAACTTGAACAAAAATAGAGGAAGACACACCTTCAAATCATCTTCAAGCTTCCCAGCAAGTGTTTTTAGCAGGGTCGTCTTACCAGAACTTGGCGGCCCGAGAAGTAATACCATCCTGAAGGGGGAACATAACAGCAGGTAATGCAAACGAAGAAAGTTTTTGAAGGGGAACCAAAAACTTAAGCAATCTATATGTTGTAGAACTTAACCTGGACGGTTTTATTAATCCATTCACGTCATGGAGTATCTTCAGAATCCTGTTCTTTGATGTAGGAAATCCAAATATCTTAAGAAACCCCTATTCATTAAAAGGATGATAGATGAATTCATTCATTGGCTCAACAAAGAATAAGTAGTCAGAAGGGGTAACAAGTACAAGAAACAAAGTTTACCTCAATTTTGTTCAGGACAGAATTAGTAAGACTTGGAACTGATCTCTTCCCAGCATATGTCTGTGCTTCCACACTTAGATTTTGAAATCTGACCTCAACTGCAGGAATCTCACATCCTACCCTGTTTATATCCACATTTAATACCTTCAAAAACATAGCCTACGCAAGCTATCAAATTCACTAAAAAGATCAAATTCTGCTAACTGTTTTCATGTTTTAAAATGATCTATTCAAAGCAGAAGCTAACCTGTCAGTTCTGTGCCTTAACCTCCTCAAGAACTTCTCATGATCTTTCTCAACAGTCTTGATCATATTCTCAATCAAGAGCTTCTTTTCCTGGCTTCTAAGTTTGGTGACATTAACCTCATTCTGAACGATCTTCCCACTGTTGGTCCTCTGCTTCAGTATCCCTTTTCTCATTTGGTCAAAAGTTGGCAGCCTCTCTAACGCAGCCCATTGTAGCTCTTCCTCTTCTTCCACTGCTTTCCTTGTTGGGTTTCTCTGGAAAACACTGGATTTCTTCCCTATTTGTTTCCAACTCATGTGCCGTCGACTATCAGACCGCCAGTTTCTGTCACTGGTGGTTGCCTGACCGCTGATCATGTCATTATCAGTGATCACATTTACAGTCGACGACGACTCCATGTTTGATCACTGAAGAAGGGTGCACTTTCTTCTTCTTATCCTGCGTCTCAACACTACTTCAAGCTAAGTTGTCCTGAAAGAAGAAAAGAATGAACATCACATCGGTAAGCAATAAAAAGAATGCGAGGCTCTGTGTCGTTGAGTAGTACGTCATAAACAATAGTGGTGTTGGTGTTGTAGAATACGGAAGGTGAGGTGTTTCACAGGTACATTAGAGGAGGACATGAAAAGTTAGCCATGGAGCTACGTACCTTGTCGCTGGTCTGATTTACTTGATAGGAAGAGATTGAGCTTTCCAGAAAAATTCCATGCACTTCAATCTGATCCAGCAGCAATTACAGAATCTTTCATCAACTTGGTAGTTTATAACAAAGACATGAAGATTGAAGATGTTAATTTGGTATCTAAATGTTTAACTATAATACATAAGGATAAAAGCTGGCATTTTAATATGTACAAAAAGAGGCATAACAGAAACTCTTATGAAGTATGAAACATATTAGTCAAAATTAGGATAGCAGCAGCCAGCATTTCCAAAGGAAAATCCAGGTTCCAGTCGTAAGCAAGTTATGAATTAGTATAAAATTTGGAATGAAGCCATATATGAGTACCCACATCTCAACAAACGAGTTAAGGACTAATCTTTGTTTCTATTGATTTATTAAATTCTTCTGCGGTTGACAAACTTTTTTTTATACTTTTTAAATAATTCATTATTATTTTATAAATAATTAATTATTATAAAGAATTAATTAATAAATATTAATAACTAATACAAATGAATATTAATAACTAATAACAAAACTCTTTTCTTTTCTATTTAAACGGAAAAAGGGT
>JAOQMM010000172.1:2848891-2865638 GCA_027563515.1 Erythroxylum platyclados | reverse complement strand
GTATGACCAGTGTTGTTTCCAGAAACAAGCTTTGCATTGAGTTCTAAAGCTTTGGGAATATTTGGAAGGGAAGTAAAGATCCTTAGAGCCTGGTTGAGGAGTGCTAAGTTCTTTTATGAGCTTCTGATTTCTCCTGAAGTGAGAACAAAAGGCATTATGAGATACATATATTTGTCTGTTGGTTCAAACACATGTTTGTACCTAGATGGGATCATGTGAATAAAGACAATTATGTTAGAATGATACTAACTGGTAAAGATTCGAGTTGGCATAAATCTCCGCAAAATCAACGTCAAGTTGAGCTTCTGCACCTGTAGAGCTCACATCTAGCATCCAGGTTGCAGGATTGTAACCATCTTTGATCTTAGGCACTCCCGGAATGGCCTGGAGGGAAGTTTAGATGTTGATTTTCCAGACTATGTAAATGAAGAAAACGAGGAAAATAAAGCACAGGAAGACTCACTTCAAAGTATTCTACAAGCTTGTGAGAATGGCTACCAAGAGGTCCAGCATATATGACTTGTCCTCCTCTTTTCATTAAGAATAGCTGCAACAGACCCCAAAAATTAGGTTATTTTCGTGTTGTAGGTTATGAAGGAAGGCTAATTCATGGAAGTTATTAAGAATTAATGATCCTGCAGTTGAAATCACACCTCATCAAAAGCTTCAAATATGTCAATACTTGGTTGGTGAATGGTGCAAACGACTGTTCTGCCTGTGTCCACAGTATTCCTCACAGTTCTCATAACAATGGCCGCAGCTCTTGCATCAAGTCCTGACGTAGGTTCATCCATGAAGATAATTGATGGATTAGCTACCAATTCTACAGCTATTGTCAGCCTCTTCCGCTGTTCAGTTGAAAGACCATCCACTCCTGGAAGTCCGACTAGCGCATTCCTTAACGGTTTAAGCTCAACCAACTCCATGACTTCCTCAACAAACATCTGCACAGAAAGAAGTACACTCAGAAATCTTATGATGACCTGTATTTTCAGACCTGAGAACAATAAACTTAAAGTTGCATGATTATATGGACAGTATTCTATTCTGAATAGAATAATCAACTTCTATCAGGAAAAATGTTAGTTCACATTCGTGATTAGAAATCATGCCTTTCTTGTCTCTTCTTTTACTTCTGCAGCGAGACGCAGCCAGGCAGAGTATAACAGAGATTCATAAACTGTAACATACGGTGAATGGATGTCGTTTTGCTCGCAATAACCACTGATCCGAGCAAATGTTTCCTGGTTCTTGGGATAACCAGAAATACTTATACTTCCTTCAATATATCCACCAGTCTTCCTTCCAGATAAGACATCCATTAGAGTGGTCTTGCCCGCGCCACTTACACCTACTAATGCTGTCAGGACACCAGGCCTAAATGCACCACTAACATCATTTAGCAATTGCAGTCGGTTCTCTTCAACTCCTTGGTTCTTAAGTTCCTGATAATTCACCAAGAGCATTGTGAAATTTCAATTACTTGTGTGAAAGCAATCACTAATGGATACTATGCATTGGAGAAATCGACTCACCGCAGGCATGTCTACATAATAGTTCACATGGTTGAAAGCCAGTGAAAGGGGTTGAAATGGTAAAACCATCCCTTTATTTGGTTGCGTTTTCAAACTACCATTTCTGCTGATACTCTCTTGAGTATTTCTGACAGTCATATTTGTTCCTGCGATAGATGATTGAGCATATGAAGTTGTTTAATCTCATTCTTATGCAAAACCTCTACATTACGGTCTTCTTTTCAGTTCCTTATTTTCAAGATATAAAAGGATGAACCCTCCTGATTAGAATTGAATGAATAATAGCCACTAACCTTCTGAACTCTCAGTGCTTTCAGGATTTTCTTCAACAACCACAGCTTTACTGTCACCAAAAGCTAAGATTAAGAAGACAAAGAAGATGGATTAGAAAATGGATATGATCCCAAAATTGTAAATTAAATTACCTTATGATATTACTTACGATTTAAATATGACAGTGCGGCAATAAACAGGACATTGAACAGAAGAGAAAACAATAGAAGTGCCCCAGTAGATAGCCAATACCATCTTTCAGTTGTAAAGAGGCCTCTCTCCTTGAGAACTGAAATCCCAACTGTTGGTTCAGTTGGATCACCAGTTTCCTGAAACAGAGAGGCTAATGTCAATCACTTAACCTAAACTCTGCAGATTTTGAGTTCTCACAAAACAGAAGCAAAGAACTTACTTTATTCCATCTCTCTGAAAGAAACTCATTGATGGCTATGGCATTCTGTCCGTACATCATTGGAGAAGCATAGTAACCCCACATCATCCATGATTTAATGTCATCTGCAGGAAAAGGTAGGAAGATTGTTTGAAATGCTAAAGAAGCACAGTTGTTAAAAGTATCAGATTGCTTGCTCTGTTTATTACCTTTGGAAATGATATAGCCTCCTAGCAGAAAGACCACCAGTAAAGTACAGGTACCAAGTGTATTTGCTATAACATCTGTTCGTCCAACCGCAGCAATAAACCGAAATAGTGACAAAGCCATTTGGTGTATGCCGAAGAAAGCCACGAATTGCTTAAAAAACCTGAACAGATGTGATATTTCAGTTGGAGCCTCTCCAATTTCATTAATAGCAAAAATGATTAAAAGCTTACCTGCTTGCAGCAGGTGCAAAGCCAATGGTGTAATATGTAAGGATGATCCAAATTGCAGATTCGATGAAGGAGAGAGGAATTCTAAGGAGCCATATCGGCAGTGCAAAAGCCCATGCTGGGTAAAACAGGAAATCTCTCTGCTTGTAAAACACTGGAAGCCTCGTAACAGTCATTGCAAGCTCTGCCATTCCGTTGAACATTACATTTAAAAGACTGAAAAATAGAGCACCATAGAATTTTGATGCATCTTCTCTTCGACCGGTTTTCATCTCTGTTCTTAAGAAAACAGTGAAAGCAAGAACAGCCATGATTGTTATTTGTGTGGTTTTGAATATGAAAATGAAAGAGCTGCGTTTCATCAGCAGCCATTCCCGTGCAAAGCATGCCTGAAAGAGTTCCCAGTTGGAGATACCGTACTTATCAGTTACCAAAGCTGCAGGGTGAGTTTTGGATTTATCATAAGGAACTCTGAGGTTATCCGAGAGTTGTTGCCCTAAATGAAAGGATCTGAAGGCTTGTACAAAGTCTGTCGCGGATACGTATTCATAAGGCTGATTCTTTCTAAACCAGTATTGTTGCTGGTCCTTCTTAGAACAAACCTCTTGCAGAAAATCTGCTACGCCCTTCCTTTCTGGACATCTGAAGCCAACATATTCAAAGAACTCAAGAATGTCTTCACGAGGTCCCTGGTAGACAATCTGGCCTTCTGAAAGTAGGATAACATCATCAAAGAGCTCGAATGTCTCAGGTGCAGGTTGCAGCAGAGCAATGACCATAGTAACATCCATGATATGGACCATTTGCCTCATGAACTTGATTATCTGAAAAGTAGTGGAGCTGTCTAGGCCAGTCGATATTTCATCCATGAAAAATGCCTTGGCTGGTCCTACCAGCATTTCTCCTACATTCATTACCAAGAATTTCCCATCAGACTAATAGCTATATAGCTGTAAATGGTAAGAACTGATGCAGATAGTGAATTAGCACACACCAGTAGTTAGACGCTTCTTCTGTCCCCCAGAGATACCCCTTCTCATTTCATCTCCCACCATTATATCAGCACAGATATCCAATCCAAGTATCTGGGAGGAAATTTTAAGTATTAGGAAGTGATGAACTTGGGGAATGAAATTGTCAATGAACAATTATACAACTAACCTTTAAAACATAGTCTGTACTCAAACTGGTTTCTTGGCCAGACATGGATGTGGCTTTCATGAATACATCAATATCAGGATCTGGTTTGATACCAACTTCCTTCTCACGTCTTGACAACTCCAACAACATGTCATATCTAGTTCCAACTCCTAAGCAACGCCCGGAGAAATCAAGTGTTTCACGAACTGTCATTTCACCGTAGTGAAGGTCATGCTGACTAATATATGCACCGGTTCTTTCAGGTATGAATTCGGAAAACTCATGACCACAGTAGGTGACTCTTCCTTTAACCTGTTCATCATTACACTTGTCATCAACATATAGAATGCAATTCTCAGGAATTGCCTGAACCTATAATCAACATAACGGACATGCTCAGGAAGAATACGAACCCGTAAATCTCCACCAAGTTTCCCAGCCAGTGCTTTTAGCAATGTTGTTTTTCCTGAGCCAGGCGGCCCCAGAAGCAGTGTCATCCTGAACACGAAATGGCAATGAATGAATAATTTTCTCAGAAAATACAAGGTTTTATTACATGAGAGCTTCTTCACTTGAAGGACTTTGTGCATACCTGGATGGTTTCACTATTCCATTCACATCTTGGAGTATCTTGACTACCCTTTTCTTTGACGGGGAAAGACCAATCATCCCAAGAACTCCCTGTCAAAAATAATTTCTGTCTTGAAATTTGATCAAAAGAACAGGTTGCTTGTTTACTACTTAGGAACAAAGCTTAGCTTTCGTTTTATGAAGATTGGACTAGGAGTTTAGGGTCTAAAGTTCCCTAAGCGGAATATTATCTTGCTGAAAGATGATGACAAACAGAAGATTGTACCTCAATTGCATTCAAGGTGGAATTATATAGAGTTGGAAGTGCTCTAGTCCCAACAAATGCATCTCCTTCAAGTGAAAAATCCTGAAACCTGACCTCAATCTTTGGGATATCAATCCCTACACTGTTTCAACATATCTCTAGTGTCATGAACATCGTAAGTTACAAGTAAAACGACCATATGAAAACTTGTTTTCAGTAGATTTCCAACCGAAAATTTTCGGAAAGATTGAACACCAAAAGAGATAAACCAACCTGTCAATTCTATTCCTAAGTCTCGTCAAGAATCTCTCATTGTCTTCCTCAACAACCTTAAGTATGCTCTCCATCAACAGCCTCTTATCCTGACAGCTAAGCTTTGTAACATCAACCTCATTTTGCATCACCCTGCCATTGCTAACCACCTGCTTTAGTACCCCTTTCCTCATTCTGTCATAAGTTGGCAGTCTCTCTATGGCAGCCATGAGCAGCTCCTCCCCATCGTCCGCCAAATGCCTGCTGTTTGTGCACCTCGTGAAAACGTCCGGCGAGTTCCATATTTCTCTTATGCTTGAAGAACGTGAACTTTTACTGCCATAACTCATCTGCCTCGCCAAGTCATCTCCAAAAAGCATTGCTGCTGCCATCTTTTGATGTCTTTTTGAAGGTAAACTATGAATTATATTGGGTATAGGATGAAGAGTCACTCTTAACCTACCAAAACTTTAACCTGTCCAAGGATTTAAGGACGTGTTTCGCTCATTAACACTGTCTAAATGCATAATATACTGAACAGGAATGGTAATGCATGCACAACCTGAAACATTATATGTTCCCTCTACTTTGGCTTACAATGGGTATGTATGCTCTGTACCAGTTTATTGGAGTGGTTTTTATAGAGCCTTATCGAAGAAAGAACGCAATAAGTTCCAGTATCAGGAGACCTACAAGTCTCCATCACTTGACGTTCATCTAAGTTGTCTTTTTCTTTTATCGTTCAACTGGTCAATATGAGTATGCTGAGACTTTGATAAAATATTAAAACTTGGAAAAATAATGGAGATGCATCACTCTAGTCCGTGGCCAATAAATTTCAAGCAATTATAGAATTTTTGCAAAGATTAAAAAGTGGACCAAAATTTAAAGTAATAAGATAAAAAGTTAAAAGTTTAATATTATTGAAAATTATTAACTATGAAGTTTAATTGAAAAAATAAATTGTTAAATAAAAATTAATTGATTTATTTTAGTTTATAAAAACTTATTAATTATATAAAAATTAACCGATTAATTAATAAATTGATCGATTTTTAATAACAACAGTTATTAAAGTAAATCAAACCGGAAAAAAAAAATTTAATGGTTCAGAATTTTTACCATTAAACTGGTCCAATCGAATTAAATTTTTATCATTAATTTTGTTCAAACAAGTATGGAATAATTTAGTTTTGGTCCGTGACGCTATGTTTTGCTGACTACGACAATGAACAGACGGACCACATTTCATATGGTGGACCTGGAAAAATTAACCTTACCTTGCATCTCCTTGGACTTTTATCCAACTTCTGTATTCCAAGCTCGTGAATTCTGATAATAGAACTGCCATATGAGGGATAGTTTCTCCATAAGTGTTCGATTCTGCTTTGCTCAAGTTAACGTCACTTGTAACTATGAAAGAGCACCGTACTAACACCTTAATGGTGGATCAACTGATCGGAGCCCTTCCACCGCTAGTACGAAGATAGTTGTAAAAATTTTGCTGAAGTAAGAGATTTGAGGAGATTCAATAATACGTAGTCTTATTTTAATAGAAATAAAATAAACACAATTAAAGCAAAATTTCTATGGATTCAAAGAAATGGAAATGCATGTTCAGTTCATACGAAGAGGCATATCAGCACACGGTATATTTCCTTGAAACAAAAGAATATGAACATAAACCATTTAACAACCATATGTAGAAGATCTTTTTAAAGTCGTCGGAGATTGACAGTTGCATTCTTGACTAACTGCATATTACAGGAGAATTGGCGACTGCATAAAGTAGAATGAACACCATTAGTCATTGGTCAATGGTCTCTACACTTGACTTTGGAGCTTTTGTGGGGTTAACTTATGTGATGGTTTGAAGTCAAAAATAAACTGCGAAAGGAACGGCAGAAAATAGTTTTTTTTGTCTTTTCAAAGGAGTCGTTGTCCTCAGTAATAGGAGGTCATAATTCTTCCAAGAGAGGGGTCACATTTATGGATCAGACCCCAATGAGACTTTTCTAATATCAGTTCATTTTAATTCGTTATTTAGTTTAAAGTTATTAATTTATTTTATAAAAATTCAGTCAAATATTTTTTATTAAATTTAAAAATAAAAAAAACACTAAATCATTCCGAATAACATTTCAAAAAATCCTTTTAACTATATTTATAAATCAAATATTAATCATAAAATTTCTAATCATTTATTTCATTAATTAAATAGATGATGTAAGCAATTTAGATCTCTACCAACAAATACAAGAATTAAGAACGATTGCATTTAGCATTTTAATCCGAGATTGATCCAAAATTAATGAATAAAATTTGAGATTCTTGAATTTTAGGTTCGGCTCAAACTTAAATTTAAAAAATTTTAGATTTTAAATTCGAGAGGCCAAACTCGAACTTCGTAGTTTTATAGGAACCAAGCCTGACCCATTTTCATCGCTACTAATACATTTACCAGCAGGTCCATATTTTCAAAAATCTGCAAGTTACCACAAGAATTTTGGAACTTGATGAAGAGTTGGGCAAAGTTGCAATAGATATAAATAAACCTAAGTTCAGCTTGCCAAGTTGTTACGATATAAGCAAAAAGGCATATAAAATTCAAGTAGAGGGTAAGAAGTTCCAAACAACCGTGTGAATAATAAAACTAAGAGTATGCAAATGAACACCAAATATAGAATTAAAGCAATCAAGGATGAAGTTTCTACTTCTCTCCGTGTGTAAATTTCAGAATGGTGCACTTAATCAGATTTCAAAATCATTATTCCATATTCAAGAGCAAAAAACTTCTAACATGTATGCAAAAAAGACTTAATGGCCATTATCAGACGAGATTGCTTCCTCATTCTTTCTTGCCAATTCCATGAGACATATTGTAGATACCTCGTCCCTGAAACAGGAGAATGATGACAAACAAAATGAATCCGTCTTGAATAAAGGGAGTATAAGTTCAAATACTTAGTATAGGCATCAAAAGCAGAAAACCCTTTGAAAATCAAATGTTGAAAGCATACTTACAATAAGGTACATTGAGCTGGCTGCAAAAGCTAAAGGAATGGCAACTGTAGTGATCTTATCGTAAGGTCCTTTCAAGTGCGTGTATCTGTGGACACTCTGGAAATACTTCTGCCGCTCAATAAGCTCTTTTCTGGGTCGAAAAGGGAGTTCCGACATCCTGTATTGTAATCACTAAGAACAAATTAAAGGTAAATCAATTAATATATCAGCACTGAATAAAGGCCAGATAGATGTGATTCATAGCCTTCTAATAAAGACAAATAAAGATCTGTGAAGAGAAGGGAACTAATAACTACAATAGCTAATTGGAATCTTCGAAGCTAATGTGATAGTATCATAAAGATCAATCTAGAATCACAAATGAGTAACAGCCAGAGTAACGCGCTTGCCAGGAAATAACCAAGCGCTTTCAAAACAAAATGGTCTAATTGCTGTCGTATGAATACTACAGTATTTCTGAAGGATTATTCACTCATCGATAAAGTTTTTAAATTATGCACTCACGTTTGTGATGGGATACAAAAGCCCGAAAACATAGCAGAAGAAGACGAAAAACCAGTACAACAAGCCAACAGATGCAAGACAATAACAGGATTGGTAGAGTAAACAAAAATATCGACAGCTGTACATAACATATTGCTTCCATTCAATAAAAGAATTACATGAAAGTCTTTATTTATATGAGACACTTTACAATTTTCATTCAAGTCGATAGCATTTCCTTCATTGTTTATGATACACACAAGTTGGTTTGGTACTAATTGATTGTTATTTGAGTGTTGTCACCTGTAGAAGGAACTGAAAGGTGTATGAGCCAGATATGGTAGCAGGAGATTTGGTTAAGGTAATTGGAGGTCGCAGGTACTTGTATTCTGATTTCAGGCCAGTTTTTGATAATGAGGTCCAATGGCTGATGGATATGGGGCATATGGAAAACACCTGGGTTCAATACCAAGTTCAATTTCTGGTTACGTGTTCTTTCCTTGTAGAAAAATTAGACATTGTCTCCACTAAGAAAACAACTAAATCAATCAATGACAACTATGGAAAAGTGGATCAACCCAGAAAAGAATTCGAAACCCGAATTCTAAAGAAATGAGAAGCCCGGTAATGAATATAGGAATGCAAAAATACTCAGAGCCGAAGAAGCAGATTCGTTAGAGAAATGACAGTGAACTAAGAATCTAGTCCCATCCAACAAGACAGGGAAATTTTGAAACTTTTCAATCAATCTATATAGAAAAAGCAAAATGGCATCTGGGGAAAGAGTTTGACAGAATGTAGAAACCACCGGGATCGTGATATTTATCAGAGGCTGTGGATCGATTCCACCATTATTGGATGAATCTGAAACGCCGTGCAATTTAATTATCGAAAAACGTTGGAGAAGCATAAATGCGGGCTAATCACTTGAAGATGAGAAACTTTTGAGCCATCAAAACAGAAGAAGAAGAACTCACCTGGATTGAAAAACACGCAACGACGACGATCCGCTAACCAAGCAATGACGGAGAAATGGTGTACAATCTGATTGTTGTGGTGGTTTGTTTCGGACCTTTGTGAACTAAACAATGGGCTTCGGGTCGGTTTGGGGATTGGGATACTTGTGACATGAAACTCAGTCCCAAATGAAACGACATCATCTCTCTACAGTATAATAATTAATAACAAAAAAAAGTTAATTATCTGATTCATTCACTTATAATTCGTGAGAAAGTTTCAACTTATGGGTTGAGGATTGAGATTGGCGTTATATAATTACATTGGTAGAACTTCACTAAATAGATGCATAAATAATTAAATTATTTGACATTTCTTGCAAAATTTTCATTAATGGGTTAAGTGGTCCGACTTCAAGTTCGGATAAAAGTCCGATCAAACTTGGGGCCTAAAATTTGGTCGAATTCATTTAAAATTTTAAAAATAATATTATTTAAATAAAAATTGTGTTATATTTTTTTAAATTTTTAGGTTTTAAGTAGGGTCAAATAGTCCGAAATCGAGTATAGCCTAAAGTTTAAAATTTTGAAAAAAATTCAAACTCAACCTGAAGCCTAATCAATCCGAACTAAGTTTGAAGTTTTTAATGGCTTCAGGTAAAGTCAGGATAGATTAAGTCGAGCACAATTTTATTTACCAAACATATTAATTAGGAATGGTTAGAGGTTAAAACTCGGTTATAATTGAGTTGACAATCAATTTCAATAAATTTAAAATTTAAAATTAATATGAGACTTAATTACGATATCTTTTTCATCACAAAATAATATTATTTTAATTACATAATTTAAATTTAAACAAATTTTAAATATTTGACAACAAACTCAACCTAATTTAATATTATACTAATTATTTACTTACTTAAAATGACAATGAATTTGTATTTGATATTAGAAATAATAAAATATTTAAATATAATATAATTGAAAATTATTAAATTAAATTTTAAACTTATATTTTATTCAAATTTTAATAGGACCATTAACTTAAAATATTATTTATGTATATATTTTCTGTATATACAATTAAAAGATTTTGAGATTAATTTATTTAGCTTTTTGGATTTACATTCGAAGTCAAATCTTGTAGAAGTTTTAGGATTCGGGTTGGAAAGCTCGGTCCGGCTATTGCTGTTCCTACTTGCTACCCGAGAAAAATCATTTTTTTAAACCTGGGCGTATGCCTGTCCAAAATCCTTCGAATTTTCTCGAACTGAAGATTGTAGAGGTGAGAAATCTCTCATCCTTTCACCATCCTAGTTCTCTCACGTTTCACACTGATATCACTTGGAATGATTTAAATTTAAAAAGAAGTATTTACTCGTGTAGATCAAACAAAACCGTAATCGTATTTTGCTTATACTTCCGTGAAGAATTTAGATGCGGATTTCGCTTTGGAGTTTGGAAGTGCTGATTTGTACGTGAAATGCTCAGGAGATGAAAAAAACGACAAACTTCCCAGTCTCAAGTTGCTCAAGTTGTTGGTTTGAACTTGACAATCATTATCTCGAATTCAGTTTTCTATGATCCTTTTGGTCTTTATTGAATTGGAAGAGTAAGGAATTAGTGGTTTCTGTGCTTAAAACACCAATCTGTGGTCCTTTGGCAACGTTTTCCCAGCATTTCGGTGAATGAAATAAGATTAGTTCTTTCGGATTACATGGTGGGCTGCTTTGCACAAGAGGCTCGAAGGGGTGAATTGCTTTTGTGATTGTTTTCAGTGTGTATGTGGAAGTATTCCAGTCAAATTCAAGCCGTTAAAAGATATATTTATCGTTTCTATCATGAATGTTTCTGTTGGAATTTTCCTGATTTTAATTTGAATTTCCTTTTCAGGTGTCATTCAGTTAAAGTGAAGAGGTCGTCTTTGCAGACAGATTAAGTTTGAAAAGCAGTGGAAATGGCTTCTGTAGAAACTGTTTTACAAGTTCTTTCAGACAGTTTACCTTGCATTTATCATTTTAGTCAAACTTTCAACAATTTGAGTTCTGTGGTTCCTTTTAGATCAGACATATGTTACAGGACAAATAGCACACCTGTATTCAGAAAATCCTACTATAGCTCCCAAATGTTTGGAAACTGTGGGAGGTTATTTCCATTTAAAGGTGCAAGTACCAGTGCAATGGCTGAGCATGTGAAAAAGTTTGAGTTGATGAGATGCAAATGCCAACAGGCTGAAAGCATTAGCGGGGTTACCAAAAAGGAGGGAATATCAAATTTATTTCCAATAAATCGCAAGGACAATGCACTGCATATTCAAGAACGGGAATTGGATCCTACAGTAGAACAAGAACATGGAGGCTTTGAACAGCATGGGAGATTAGAAGAAGCTAGAATAATTACAAATAGTATGCAGGAGGCTAAATCACCTGAGGAAGAAGCATGGTATCTTCTCAAGGAATCAATTGTTTATTACTACGGTAATCCTATTGGAACAATTGCTGCTAATGACCCAAGCGATACGAGCATTCTAAACTATGATCAGGTCTTCATTCGGGACTTCATTCCTTCAGGAATTGCTTTTCTTTTAAAGGGTGAGTTCGACATTGTACGGAACTTTATCCTCTACACCCTTCAGTTGCAGGTAATATTACTATCACCTTAATTTGTTATACAAACTTTTTGTGTTTTTACTAGTTAACTAAAATTCTTCTTGCTTGGTACAGCACACTGGAGTTTTTTTAGTTTGGCCAGGAGGTTGTTATTGATAACTTTAAAATTTTCTTGTTGCAAAGTCCTTTTTTTCTTTAAAAACTTGGAATCCATATCGGCAATTTCATGCTTGCATAGACTTTGGTAAAGGGGAGAGCTGCAAAATCGTGCTTTAGTAAACTGTGATAAACAAGTCAAAGAGTGAGGAACATCCATTCAATGATCAGTCGAAGAGAGATAATCTGAACCAAAAAGTTACATTCATTTAAATTTTGAATCATTTATGTTGGAATGTGGCTTAATTGTTAATTACAAAAGCATATATGTTAATCAATTACTGTTCTTTGGGTATGCTCCAGTTAGGTATGTCAAAATGTCATTACAATATAATATATTTATTTCTCGTAGTTGCTTTAGGATCAGTTCCTGAGTATGCTGATGCCTGTATTGACAGAGTTGGGAGAAAACTATGGACTGTCATAGTCCTGGCCAGGGACTGATGCCTGCCAGTTTTAAGGTGCGAACTGTTCCCCTTGATGGTGAGGATTCTGCCACTGAGGATATATTAGATCCTGATTTTGGTGAAGCAGCAATTGGCCGTGTGGCACCAGTGGATTCTGGTAAACAAATGATCTGAAGTAGTTCCATCTTTGAGAACTTTGGTGTAAAATTGGAGAATTTGCTTATGAATATGATCTTCTTCTCAGGTTTGTGGTGGATTATCCTTTTACGAGCTTTTGGAAAATGCTCTGGAGATCTTTCTGTGCAGGAAAGGGTGGATGTGCAAACTGGAATTAAAATGATTTTGAAACTTTGTCTTGCTGATGGCTTTGATATGTTTCCTACTTTATTGGTGACTGATGGATCTTGCATGATAGATCGCCGAATGGGAATTCATGGACATCCATTGGAGATCCAGGTTGATGGTCTCTTTGTCCTTTAGACTTCTTGGTTTCACTCATCACTTAATTCTACATTTCCTTGGGAGAACTATTTTAGTGTATGACTTTAGGAAACTTATACATTTCCTTAGGGGAACTATTTCAATGTATGACTTTGGGAAACTTCTATGAACCAAAAATGAATATGACTACTTCTGGTTGTCATGTTCTTTTTCAGGGGTTAAGGACGTATTATTTAGTAAGTATAGCCATAAGTGGTTCCCGTAAGAACAAAAGTATAGCCACAACATTTGTTGTTGTTTTGAAAGTGAATGAGGTTTATGCTTTTAGAAACATATATTGTATTTTCATGCTATAATTTTATGTTGACAGTGTCTTGATGACATTTGAACCATATATTTTGTGCAACCATTATTACACTCTTTGCTTTTACAAACATCATTATTAAAGGTTAGATCATAACCAGGGTTTGATAGGGGGCACTTGTTCATGGAATCTTCTAGTCAAAGCTCCACCTTTTGCTAGGATTCTAATCTTTTATTAGTGAATTAAGAGTATTCTTCAATCCTATGTGGTCATTCACTGACCTTTCAGAGATCAAACAACTTGAAAAATTGAAAACTGTAAAGCGCAAACCCACTGTGTTGCACCCTTAAATTGAGGCCTAATAGTGATAGCTGATTCTCTGGCTGACATTATACCTGTAAATTTGGTTTCTATTAGGATGAGTAAATGACTGTGTTTTATGATCAGTTGGAGGTTTAGAATTGCAGCCATTCTTCTTATTAAACAACAAAATATGTTCTTTAATTTTGCGTATCATGTCATGTGTTGATGGCAGGCACTGTTTTATTCTGCATTACTTTGTGCACGTGAAATGCTTGCACCTGATGATGGATCAGCTGACCTAATCAGAGCTCTTAGGAATCGTCTTGTCGCCCTATCTTTCCACATTAGGGAATATTACTGGATTGATATGAAAAAACTCAATGAGATATATCGTTACAACACAGAGGAATATTCTTATGATGCAGTGAATAAGTTCAATATATACCCAGATCAAATTCCTCCCTGGCTAGTGGAATTCATGCCCCGCAGAGGCGGCTATTTAATTGGGAACCTGCAGCCAGCTCACATGGACTTCCGTTTCTTTTCTCTTGGAAACTTGTGGTCAATAGTCAGCAGTCTTGCAACTGTGGAGCAGTCACATGCAATATTGGATTTGATTGAAGCAAAATGGACAGAATTGGTGGCAGAAATGCCATTGAAAATATGCTATCCTGCTCTTGAAGGCCAGGAATGGCGAATTATCACAGGCAGTGATCCCAAGAACACGTAATTGGTTTACCATGTATTGTGTTGTTCTAAATTTTCCCATGTGGTTTATGCATTACTACTTATCGTTTTTCCATTTCAGTCCTTGGTCTTACCACAATGGAGGTTCTTGGCCAACTTTACTTTGGCAGGTTAGTTATCTAAATTTCCACCAATTTTTCTGGATTTGATGTTTCAAATCACCAGTTTAACTTTTATGAGCTATTTTTAACTCGATTTTCCTGTCTTATAATCAGCTTCTCATTTTCTGCATTATGCAATAAATAATGTTTTACCTATTACAATTGTATGTCTGAACATAAGATGAATGCAGCTATCACAGTTTTCTTTTCATAGCTCTTAGCGTCTTGCACATTTTTATTTTCGTAGCTCTTAGCGTCATGCTCAATGTAACTTTATTTATGTCATCATGCAAATTATAGTATCTCTGTTCTTTTTTAATTTTCTTTTAACTGTAAACAAGTTATTTCATGCTTTGAAAAACTGAGTGGTCAGTGTAACTGGTGATCTTCTCGTAAGAATAATGACTGAAACATGTGTTATGGAATTAACATATGCATATCACATGTTTCAGCTGACTGTGGCATGCATAAAGATGAACAGACCAGAGATTGCAGAAAGAGCTATAAAGCTTGCTGAGAGGCGCATATCTAGGGATAAGTGGCCGGAGTATTATGATACTAATCGTGGAAGATTGATCGGGAAACAAGCACGATTGTTTCAATCATGGTCAATTGCAGGTTATCTTGTATCAAAGCTTCTTCTTGCCAACCCAGATGCAGCTAGAATCCTTATGAATGAAGAGGATTTGGAGCTTGTCAATGCTTTTTCTTGTGCTATAAGTGCCAACCCAAGAAGGAAACGTGGTAGGAAAGGATTCAACCAGCCATTCATCGTATGAAGGCCTCAGTCCACAACGACTTGGACATTGTAACATAGAGCCACTACAACAGAAACATTTAAGTATTTGTTCAAAGTTGCACCTGGTGCTTAGATATGAAACAGGCTCATCATAGATGTATTTGTTTTGGTCTAACTGCTGCTGTTAATGTTTTTCATGTCCAATAAAGTTTGTTTCGAGTTCCTGCAAGATTCTGGTATGTTTTTGGAGCTTAACAGGAAGTTGTTGAGACTAGTGAGCTTCTGGGACATGGACAAAATGCTATAACTGAATAGTTGTGATTTATTGATCCCAAATTACGCAGCTCTTTACAGTTTCAACTTTCAACTAATTAGACTAACAGCTAGACTTTACTTTTCTAAGATTGTTGACTAAACATCAATAAAGATAGGGGCGGTAATGGCTGGATTATAGTTAGTTCCGTCAATTTTTTTAAAATCAAAAGTATAAAATAATATTTTTTTTTCTTAATTAAATCCGAGTTTGTGTTGCTTGTCTAAGGTTTAACTCTTTTGCTTAAAATAATTAGACTTCGAGTCAGTCTAAACTTAAACGTTAGTTTATGAGTCGATTTATTGAAAACACCTGAATCTATGCCTACTATCAGGCTTATTGTCATCCCCCAATAAAGAAAGCTAAAACGTACAATTGTTATTAGCTACCACACATACAAGTGATGCATATTTTATTCGACATAGTTTAGGGGAAAATTGTGAATTAAAAAAATTGGAGGATTGAATTAAAATATATTTTGTTCAAATATGTTATATTAATTTTTATAAATTGAGCTAATGATAAAAAATTTATATATTTTTTCAATTTTAATAAGACACTCAATTTTAATTATATAAATATTTTAATAGTTACAAATATTGTAATTTGTGATTATAGATGTAATCCTTTTAAAATAAGAATTAAAATTTTAAACATCTATTTTTATTACTATTAACAAAATTATTAATAATTAAATAACAATAAAAATTTCTAAATATTACACAGTATTCAATGTTATTATTTTAAGTCCAACAGGTATCCATTGATATTCAACATTTGTAATTATAAATGTTATCTTCTTAAAATAAAAATTATTTATAAGAAGAAAAATATAATTTTAGCTTTTATTTTTATATTATTAACAAAATTATTAATAATAAAAAATCACAATAAAAATTTTGAAAAGATTCTAATCGAAATTTCTAAAATATTATTTATTTTAATTCCAAAATTGATATCCACTGATATTTACTAGGGATGATAATGGACAAATCTATGGGTCAACCTTGTCAATTTTTTTAAAATATTTTTTAAATTAAAAGTATAAAATTACTTTTTTTAATTGAGTTTAATCTTGAGCAAACTCAAACTTATCCAAAACCTAATTCTTCTAAGCAATTAAGTCTCAAGTTAGCTAAATCTAAATACAACCCATAAATTAACCTATTAAAAATATTTAAATTCAAGCGGACTTTTCCATTGTCATCTTTAATATTTACAACCGAAAAAGACAACAATTATTATATTAAGTAGTCATCATCTGTGGACAAGGCCGAAACCGAAAGAAGAAAAGAAAG
>JAOQMM010000172.1:2830650-2848791 GCA_027563515.1 Erythroxylum platyclados | reverse complement strand
ACCGAAAAAGACAACAATTATTATATTAAGTAGTCATCATCTGTGGACAAGGCCGAAACCGAAAGAAGAAAAGAAAGTTGGGCCAAGCCCATTAGAGGGGAGAGAGGATAACTGCCTAATCCTACTTGAAAAAAAATGATATGGGGTTCCCAAACCACATCGGAAACAAGAAACACACCTAAAGGGACAGACTCTTTTATAACTAGAGTTACGCCACTTTACCAAGTCACGGAGCCGTGTGGTGAGCACAGAGCGAACTATTCTTTCGCCTTTTACTAAAGAATACCGTGTGCGCGCCACAAAAAGCGGCATACGCCTATTTTTGGAGGGTCCGTCTTTAATTAGATGGATCCTACAGTATTAGTTTGAATGTTGAAGTAATTTGTTCTCTGATTCTATGTTTGTAATGAAAAAGTTTTAGATTCGTGTCTAATATCAAATTAAAAGGGTTTTTGGTAACTGAGAGAGGCTCTTAGTAGAAACATGCAGAAGCGAGTTCTGAGATTATCTTATCAAATGTTATAAGATATTAATTACTTTTGTCGCAGAAAGAAGAAGCTTATATAAATGTAAATCGGTTTTGCTTCAGAATTTGAGCTCATTAAGGTTTAATTAATATATATTTTTAATTTACGATTTAAAGCGAATTTAATTAAATATATATTCAAAATTTCCAAAAATAACTTTTAAAGTTCAATTAAATTTAATTAAATATATGTTTTTCAAAATAAAAATAAAAATAATATCTTTTACTTAAAATAAATTTGTTTCATTTAAAATTTTCAAATTTTAGATTGGATTTTAAAAAAGGAATGTCTAAACTTGAGTTTTGATAACTTTAAAATTGAAATTTTAGTTTAAGAATGTCAATTTGTAATCAAAATTAGGGTAAATTCATCAAGTTTTTAAGTAGAAACAACTTAAATACGCAAGTTTGGCACAAATTGGAGTAAGAATAAAATCTGGTCCAATTACTACATCACAGGACTTAAGATATAAGGGGCGGAGAGAGGCTCTCCTTCACTCCCTCCATGCCACTCCACTTACTCATTTACACATTTTACAATAAATTAATAAAATGTGTCATGTTTTACTCATTCTCATTTACATATTTTACAATAAATTAATAATATGTGTGAATAAAAATAGATAGCACAAGATTAATGGGCAGGAAGAGTGGAATAGAAGATCTATTCTCATACAAGGGACAGTATGCTTGGATTGATGAAAAGTGAATGCACACCAAAAGGAGAGGATAAAACCTCCAGTAATTTCATGTTTCAACTCTAAGAATGTCAATGTATACATATATATATGTCATTAGATTGCCGCCAATTCCTGGAATACATTTACACTATATTTTACACGAAACATATAGGTTACAATCAGGAAGAAAATTTCTCATTTTGAAGTGGAAAACCAAACATCCGTTTGCACATAATGTGAATGCTGACTAAAACATCTCAAACTCTGTATCCTCTTCTGTACTCTTACTCTTGGTATTGTTCTGAGAAAACGCGGACGATACACCAATACCAACATCACAACACTTAGGCAGCTCTGGAGGTATCGAACACCGTATTAGAGCCCAATTAAGACCTTCAAAGAAAGGATGCTGCTTGATCTCAGCAGCCCCTTTACTTGATCCTAATCGGTTTTCAGGTTCTTTTATCAACAAACCTCTAATCAAATCTCGTGCGTGAAAACTGACTATAGGATTACTTGGAAACTTCAGACTTCTTGACACCACATTTGACAACGTTTCCTCATTTCCTGATCCCTTGAATGGTGTTCTACCATATAACAACTCAAACAAGAAGATTCCAAATGTCCACCAATCAACCGCACTGCCGTGACCCTCACCTTTGATGATCTCTGGAGCTAAATATTCATGAGTGCCGACAAAGGAGTTTGATCTGGCACTAGTAGGTTCCACTACTAGTTGGGGTAGTGGGTTGACCTGTGAAGCCAAGTCGCCTTTCAACTTTCGAGATTTGGCAGCTACTGACAGAAGTCTTGGGGTGAAACAGGAAACCTGCCAGGCTGGATGGAGGCAGAAAGGATGAATGCAGCTGGACTCAGAGCAGGGACTCGACATCTTTTTTGTGGGTTCTGTATCAGGTGAGGATGATTGCACCAGAATAGGATTAGCAGTACATCTCAGTGACAAGTCAAAATCTGAGAGCATTATGTGCCCATCTTCACGGATCAGAATATTTTCTGGTTTTAAATCTCGATAAATGACTCCAAGCATGTGCAAATACTCCAATGCAAGAAGAACTTCTGCAACATAAAACCTGCAGAAATTATGATTTCACATTAGCCCAAACTCTAGAGAGCATTTTTATGGACCTACCATTGACAACAGTTTTCCATGATTAGTTTTCTCCTGTTCCCCTCAATCGATTCTCCAATTCCAAATATCCCCACACCCTCTCTCCCTCTCCAGAATGAGCAGCAGAGAACATGAAATGCCTACCTTTGAATGAGCTCCCTTAGTGATTGAGACAATAGGGCCATCAGAATCTCCCACAGGGTATAACATACACTATAAGAAACACAAAGTGCAATCTTCCTTGAGGCAATTTCTTCCAATTGCTGATTAATAGGATTCAAGCTATTTAAACTTAACAGCTACTATTCATGAAACGTTTGGATGATAACAATAACTTCCATAATCTTCTGAACTTATTTCAAGCCAGAAGCAACAGACTTAATGGCACCGTAGAGAATATTGCCCTGATGATAGAGTTTGAAGGTTGCTATCCTGTACGTCTTCTAGTAACCACTCAAGTGTCTTAACTTCTTCATTCTACCAATATTTCAACTATGCCAAGCTCCAACATAACACTCCTATGACCACCACTCTCAATTATATATATTACACTCTAAGTAACAAGCATGACATTCATTTCATAAATTAATGTTAATAACCTTGCTTTGGGGCATCTTACATAACAAAGCATAACATTCATTTCATAATTAGTATCAACAAACTGTTTTGGGAGCAGGCTATGCAACAAAAATTTTTTAATGCACCCAGTCAACAGTGAGATTCCCTGACCCAAACGTAATAAACTGTAAATGCTTCAAGGATCTCAATAGGACACACCAGTCAAAATAACCGTCATGGTTAATGGGTAGGTGGTGGGTGAGAGGAAGAGAGAGGGGAGTGCGAGAGAGAAATAACATGTTACAGGAACATGAGAGGAAAGAATCAGATCATAAGTAGCATCACACAGGTCATAAAGCTCAACCTAAGAAGATGTATATAGTCAACAGAGATTGATACCTTACTGCTTGTTCAGAGAAACACCTGCCAGGTTGCTTCTGCCTTGACACATGCAGATCTCCACCCGGACAATACTCCATAACCAAGCATGAGAATTTTTCAGAAACAAAATGGGTATATAATGTAGGAAGAAAAGGATGATCCAGCATCTGCATAATCTCTCTCTCAGTTTGGGCCCTGGATAACTTCTTCCTGCTTGCCAAAAACTCATTATCCATGACTTTCAGAGCAAATAGGCAATTTGTACCTGTCAGCTCGGCAAGATAAATAGACCCAATATCCCCACAGCCTAGCTTCTTAATCAGCTTAAAGTGCTTCAAACTAAGATCCCCATACTGCTTCTGACTTTGCCGAATGGCTTCCCACCTCAAGTCCCGTGACATGTGAGGTCTATTGCCACTACGACTAGATCCACTCAAATTGCTATCTTCACTAGTACTTATGCTACTACTATAGTCCCCCATGCTACTTTTTGAGCTTTGGGAGAACTCCCCCTTCTCTCTTGATCTTGATTTCTCATCAACTTTACTCAACACAGATTTCATCTTATTGCAATTCGAAATGGAATCAATATTGTTTGAACTTGTATCTGTAATATTTGAAACAATATCAATACAGTTAGAAGGCGGAGAAGCTTTCATACTTTCTTCTCTTAAAGGATAGTCACATATCCTGCTGTCTGAAATGCTAGTACTGGTATCCAGATTTCCATCAGTTTTTACATTACATGCATTCAAACTGCTTGAGGAAGAAGATGAATCCTTCTTTACTTTCTTCCTAATAAAGCTCTTGCTCCTGAAGATTGGCATAAAGCGTGGACTACTACAAGTAGAACTGCTTGCAATGCTACAAGGGCTGGAACTAGAAGGTAAAGGTGGGCCACGTGAGTGGCTTTTCTGTCCCTCTGGAATGGCTGTTTTAGCAGAAACTTCAAGTGAGGCTGAATGCCCATCAACTTCTTTTAGTTTCTCACGTGCATGCATGGCAGATGAGCAACCAGCATATTCAAGTTCACCATTTCCCGTTTTCAGAGTTTCATTATCTAAACCTGTAGTCAAAGGAACAGGAAGTGCACATTCCTCGGCACTTTGTGAGGACTCGAGTATTTTCTCAGAAGTACTTGATGTGATTTTTTCTGGAACCAGGGAGATTTCAACTAAATTTCCATTTCCTTCATTCAGACTAAGGCCTGAAGCGTTAGCATCAACAACCACTGAACTATATAACCTTTTGATAGTTCCGGCTTCTGAGGACCTTGATGAACAAGCTGGTCGGGACATTCGTTTCATAGCAGCCATCTCCGATGCCTGAGAAATGCACAATCCCCTCAACGCCTGCTTCAAACTCACAGGTTCTGCAATTCCAATTCCTGAAGTTTGAGGCGAACCAAATCTCATTGGTCTCTTCATAGCTTTCTTTCTCAAACTGTCTCTACCACCTTCATGGGGCAGACCAAGACCCTTAGTAGAAGTTCTAATGTCAATTGCTTCAAAAAGACGATTAATGTCATCCTCTATAGAATATTTATTATCCACTGTCAGGACTGAATGTTTTCCTGTTTTCAAGCCTATATTCTGTTCATACTCCATATATTCTGCTGATTCCACAATTTCAGATGTGACAGGCAGTGCATCCATCTGCACTGAATTTACTCTACACACCACAAGATACTGATATCAATCTAGTAAGTTAGATTAACCCATCTCCAAAGAAGCATATCGAAAATATGTCCCAACAGAAATCAGAAAAAGCATGAAAAATCCTTTGAACGCCTCTTCCATCATACCGACGCCATGGTTAACTCCTGGTCTTACACCTACAATAACCTCCAAATGAAGCATCCAAATCCTGGCATGATAACCAACCATAGGTAAATACAAAGCAATCGAAATGAGTGCAGCTGCAATTTGATTAAATGGAAATCACAAAGAATTTAATTAATTCCCCCACAAGTGAGAGTGTTAGTGTATCTATTTTCCTGTTATTGTAATTAACTTCAACTCTCGACAAAAAATTACGAATAGAGAAAGCAAACCAAAAAAAAAAGGAAATGAGTAAAATCAAAATATCCTCATAAAAACATCATGAACATCACCAATCAGTTCAATTCTAACGGATAAACAAGTTTGTTTTCTTTAAAAGAAAAAACATAAAGTACCCAAAAGAACAATATTTTCCTGAGAAAGAAAAAAAGAAAAGAGGCTGAAGAATAGCAACCTTTCGGAATCGAATTATAGTAAAAACAACAAAAAAAATGTGAACTATAACAGCAGAAGCTCAATTCAGAAAGCAAAAAAAAAAAAAAAGCACAGTAGACAAACTGTTTTTGTTTTTTGTTTTTTGTTTTTCAAAAACATAAATAAAAAAAAAGAGGGTAGCGGTACCTGAAGAAGAGATCATTAGAGTTGATTGATGCATCAAAGGAAAGGGAAACAGATAAGGTGACGATTGTTGAGAGAAAAAGAGAAGAGCGACATAGACAGAAAGTGAGTTAGGGCACGAGAGGAGAGTGAATGAGGAAATGAAACTGACTCACGAGAACTATCACTCTCAAATTTGTTCCCTCTCTCTCTCATTTCTGCCAAATACATACAATACGTGAATACACACACTCACACTGTTCTTTTCTCTGTAATGGCGGAAAAACAACAGAGAATCCGAACAAAAACTCTTTTCAAACTCCTTCCTTTCTTTGTTGTCATCATTATCATTCTCGTTTCAAACAAACTACCAAATGCTATATTCCTCACTGTACTTTAATAGTAATTGATTCTTTGTTCTTAGTACTTGGATTTTTTAGCCCGTCGACTTCACCTAATAATTTAAAACTAAATTTTCAAAATTCTACTAAATTAAATATTTTTTAATTTTTTAATTTATCTTATTTTATTTTAATTCCAATTAAATTCTTCCCTTTTTGCTTTTCAAAATTTTTTATTCCCCCTTTTCCCGAAGCGACCGACGTGTCGTTTGAGTTAAAAACACTTTGTTGGTCGAAACCGAGCCGATGCGAGTCTCACGTCGGCGATGCTAACACGGTGGAGGGACAGCCGACGGTTTTGCCAGGTCCGGCATCAAAGGCTCGCCCCAAGCCTCATCTCCGGTTCGAGTATGCCTACCTCGACGCCCTTCCCTCTGCCATCATGTACTCCTCTTTTTTCTTTTCTTTCTTTGGTTTTAGGTAGCTCTGTTTTCTGTCTCTATTCTAGATTGATTTTTATGAAGTTAAGTGTCCGTTGTCTGTTTGGCAAATCAGAATTATTGTGTTTCATTCTTCAGCGTTCTTTATCTCGTTCAGGTGGGAATAGTTGCTAATGGAGTCGCAAGCTATAGCATTGATATCGTCTTTCTGACTTTGCTTTATACAGGTATGAAAGAAATTAATTAGCATCGAGATGCGGTCACTAATGGTTCTGTATCAGCAGCTGATTGTTTTTCGTAATTGGAAGTCTTGGCGGTGTTCTTTCTCCTATTACTAGCTATAGGTGCTCTACCACCACTGTTGCTCTTCACTTTGTTTTGCATTCACAATACGCTTGTTTCTTGTTTGCTGCTTGTCGAGCTTATGTGCTTTTTGGAAAAAAAAAAGGGGGAATTGATTAGAAGAAAATAGAACTTTTCCTGTGTTCCTGCACGATGTATGATAAAAACTTTGCTGCTTCAACATGCTTTTTGTGGATCAACTTCATTCAGGAACTATATTATTCTCATTCTTTTATATTGTATTCTAGGAATTATACATTTTTTCAAGATAATTCTCATATAGATGCTTATTAGAATGCAATGTTTTCATCTTACTAATATGAATCAAGGCATTTGAAATTTTGGAAGAACAAATCTACTTGCGTTGAGTTTGCAAAGCATTTTAGATCTCACATTGGTTCGGTATAAGGTCTAGCGTTAATTTCATTTTTTAAGGCCATCATATCGTCACTAGCTCTGTGACCTTTTATGTTTTCTAATTTCCATTTCTCATATTCTTAAGATAGAACAGTCATAAACCATGAGTTTGTTCAACCATCAGGTTAGTGGCAATGGCCCTGATTTGCTGCTTGATTTCAAATGACAGCTCTATGAAGATATATGATGTGGTCAATATGATACGATGGCCATTATTTGCCAGCCAATTGCAGAATCGGTCTACAAACAAGGTGATCTCGGGAGAGATATTGAGGATGTCAATTGTAGGTTTCCAGAGGACAGGATTTTACTCCTTGACATGATGAAGATGCTTACACAGTTATACTTCTTAAATTTCTATCCTCTAGCACCCTTGAGACCAGTTAATGTTATGAAGTATAGCCCTATCTTCGATATTGTGATATCTGCTGATGAAAAGGAATCATTGAATATTGGAAGCCTGATAAACTTCAAGTTCCTTGATGGAGAGTATGGTTTCTGCTTTGCATAAACATTTGGGGATGCCTGATTCTCAACTTATTTATTCATTTAGATATTATAAAGCGAAGATTGTGGGCCTATTTCCAGTGTGTCATGTATCTTGAGATTTTCTCGTGTTATCGGAATCCAGTTTAGTCAAGAAGCTCCTTTTGTATCTTTCGTCAATTTATCACTTGGGACTTGGTGGTTTTTGATCTTTAATCTTGTATAAATTGTGATCTTATTTGGTTGTCTTGTCTTGTGAAAGTTCGAGTCCTTGCATCCAAAATGGCCAAGACATTAAAATTTGGCTTTGCATTCATATTGGTGACTTGAGTGTGGAATGTTTGGTTCAGTGGTGCAAGTTTTGCTACTGTAAAATTTGCTATATTTCATTCTTCGTTGGGGACTTTGAATCAAGTTTGGGTGCTCTTTGTCTAAACTTGTATTTTCACATTGAGTTTTGCTTGAGAGGATTCAGTTCCTTATTAATGCTTGAATAATTCTTCTTTTTCCTGATGAATGCAGGGTGAAGTTTTAGAATGACAAATGTCACCTGTCTACTTGAGATTGTGAAATGAAGAACAGTAGTTTCTACCATCAAGGTATATATTGCACCTCTACAATCTAATTCAATGCTATGTAAAATTTGTTCCATCAGGCAATCGTATAAACCAGGCAAAAATCTCATCCCACAGTTGAATTATTTGTGCAATTCATAGTTAGCCATACATAAAGAAATGTGAAATAAGATCCAATCTTTGAAATTCTCAAAACTAGCAACCCTGTAAACTGTTTGAAAACAAAATTTAGGGAGATGTCCAACTACAAATTGACACTTTTGATATCAAAACAAATTCACCAATAAAAAGATAAAGAAGAGTCTTGATACAAATCATCCAGCAACCAGTTCTCTTTCTTAGTCAAAGAGACTAAATCCCATGTCCTGCAGCAAATCAAAGAAGAAAACAGAAGTTAGCAGATAATAATAAACACATATCAGACTCTAGGCCTTAAAACACACACACAAATAAACAAACAAAGTTCAGACATACATCATCGGACTCTTCCTTCTCTTCCACCTTTTCCTCCTTCTTAGCCTCTGCTTCTGGTGCCGCACCACCACCCCCACCGGCAGTAGGAGCTGCGGCGGCAACAGCAACACCACCACCAGCTGGCACTGAGGCTAATTTCTCCCTACCACTTGCAATCAGCTCTGTTATATCATGTCCAGCAACTTGTGACAACAGCAACTCGATCCTATCATCATCCGCCTCAGCCCCAACTGCATTCAAAATCAAAAAGATTCAATTTTTACAACCAAGTCTTTAGGTCCAATCAGCTTTCACAAGTGATTTTCTTGCGTATTCTTGATAAACCAGCTAAAAACAAAAACTTCAATGAATTACCTGCAAATAGTGCCAGATTTTAACCCAAGATTTATACACTCCCTCAACAAAGTGACACACACGATACAGAGGAGAACAATGGACACAAGTAACAGATACAACATTCAAAGCCACAAACAAGAAAAGAAAAAAAAAGGAACCAGAATAATAGCCCATCACATACATAGGATACAAATGCATTATTTTAACAGCCATTAGTTTCTCAATTAACAACGCAACAGGTGACTACACAATGCACAATCAAAAGAAAATAACGAAATATCAAAAGCTGAAAAACATGGAGCAAGGAAAGAAATACCAGATCCAAGAATGCGCTTCACGTCGTCGGCCGTAGGGCACTCGTTGCCACCCAAAACAGCAAGCAAGTATGCGGCGACCACCTTCATTTCTGCTCTCAAACACACAAATACACAATTAGACACAAATAATCAATCACTATACTATACAAATACTGAGAGATATTGAGAAACATAATATACTTAGTAGATTATAGAAGAAGAAACGAGGGTCTTTGTTGTTTGCTCCTAGGGTTTTGCAGCACTAAGTGAAAGCGGCAAATGAGACTCAGGTATAGCTAGGGTTTTTATTGTGCTTACCAAACCCTTTTGGTGTGTTTGGCTGTTTGGAACACGTAATCCACGACCGCGGACAAATCTGTACGTGTTATGTATATCCTCTTTAAAATATTAAGGCGTAAAAAGTTTAAAAGTATAAATAATATTAAATTATTATAAAATTAAAATGCCAACATGCAAAGTTTTGAAATTTCAGTATAACGTAGAAGTAGTTGTAATTAATAGAGAGATTATTTCTGATATAATAATAAGAAGTTAAAATTATAAAAATAAAAATATTTTAGTAAAATAAAAATATATCAATGTCTATTAATAAATAATAAATTAGTAATAAATTTAATGATTCAAATAAACTTTAAATTAATATAAAACTTAGAATAATAATAAAAATAAAAATTGTGTTTCTAAAGAAGACTGTGACTGATCATCATCAAAAGTTTTAAATTTTTCAACAGTACAGATTCATAACTCATGCTTTCCTCTAGATATCTATATTAATATCTTCTTTTGCATTTAAATAAATTACAAATTAGTAATATGTAAAATTATTCTGACACATTATACTTCTGATGTTAAATATATTCAAAATAAGATATTAGCTGACGATTATTAATTGTTGTTAGTTCATTCATCGTGATAAATGTGTTTTTTTAATTAATTGCTTTTTCAACTATATTATAATCAAGATCAAGAGAAGGTTTTTCTTCTTCGATCTAGAAATCAATACAATCAATATCAATTGAATCATACGTTCTCTTTTTACTAAGCGTCTTGGATACATAATGGAGAAATTATAAAGTCAATAATAAAAAATAAAGTTAGTAAAAAAATAAAAACAAATCAATAAAATTCATTTTGTTCACTCTCGGATTATAAGTAACGTAATCAAGGTCATAGAGATTTCGACATTCTAAGTGATTTCATTTTTTGTATGAATACTCACTCCAATTATATTCACAAATTGATGCAGAAAGTTGTTTGATTGAGTAATCAAATAGTAAGTTTTTTCAATGTTAATGCACTTTCACCAAATAATCTCCACCAGTATTTTACATTAATAGTTATAAAAGTTTTTTTTCATCTTAAGTTCTCTCTTTGTAGAAGATCTAACAAAACTCCCTAAACTTTCACTATACAATTTAATTTCATTAGTTGTCTTTGATTGCTTTTCATTAAAGAAAATGTCTTTGCATTCAATTATGTCAAAGAGACCACCCATAATATCAACATATGTACATATATAACATATGTACATATATCTCTACTATATAAGCAATAAGAAAGTAAGTTGTTAAGTGGATCCTTCGAGAAATATGCTTATCCCATTGCCAGTAAAGAATATTTATATAAGGTTTGTACAATTTCTCCTTTCGTTTAAAAAAATTCATAATTGTTTTGCAAACTCTATATAATCTTTAACAACCTTATAAGTGGAGCCACAATTTTCATAATAATCAAACAAAAATCTCAAAATTTATTATTCAAAATAATAGCATAAACCTTTTTTTTCTTTTACATTCTTTGATAACTTATGACTTGAAAAACATTTTCTTGTCACTAAATTTTGAAGTACTTCTTTATGCTTATAACCACTTTTCAAAGTTATCAATGTATTTGCAAACCTAGTAGCAACAGGACGCATAATCTCTAGCCAATCTTCTTGCTTTCTCAACCAATACAAAAATGCAATATGATTATACACAAAAATCATGATCTTAGATGCACATGAAACAAGATTAGAAATATGGTACATACAATCAATGTCTTTTAAAATGAGATTTATATAATGAGCCGCACATGGAGGCTAACAAATATGCTTATACTTCAATCATAACAAGTACACAGTTGATATAGAATTAGTTCCATTATTTGTGATAAAGTGCACAATATTTTTAGTCCAACTCATTCAACAATTTCAAAAAATAATCCAAATAAAGCACGAATACTTTTAACTGTATCAGAAACATCAACAATCTTGATAAAATTTGTTCCAATATTACAATAAATCAAGAAATTAATCAAAGTTCTTTATCTTTGATCAGTCCACTCATTTGCTATAATAGTGCATCTTGTTGTTTCCCTAACTAGACTTATATATATCCACAATCAATTGACATTTCTTTTTCAAATCTTAAAGTAAAGGCACACGAATCTCATAATAAGAAGGTACCTTAAATCCTAGACTTATTGATGTTAGCATCTATTGCTTTTTGAAAATAGTTGAATTCAAAGCATTTAAAGGAATACGCAAATGATAGAACCATCTAGCCCATGCTTGTTTACATCGCAAAGTAACATCCTTATCAACCAAAACACTTTTTAAACTAAGTTAAGAACCAAGAGTAGCTCTCAGAGGAAAATAAGAATATATGTTAACAATAGCTTTCCTTTAAACTTTGTCTAATACTTGTTGTTCTTCATCATCTCCAAAAGATAGATTATAAACCTCTTTATTTTCCTTTTTCTTATTTATTTATTGTTGTAAATAATTTCCAATCCTCAAATGTACATCAAATGGTACCTTTTTTTTAAGAAGCAATATTACCCTTAACACTAGCACGATATTCTTTCATTTTATAAATTCCTCCCTCTTTAAACTTTATACCGCAAAATATACAATTATATTAAATATCTTCATCAGATTACCCTTAACACTGGATCAGACTTACCACGAGTAGAAGATGTTAAATTCTTCAAATCTTTTGTTGATGATTTCATATTCTCCATTATAATTGCAACTTGAAAATACAAAAAATAATTTTGTAAGCTTTGTACACAACTATAAGATTTGAACATTATAAGTAAGCAACATATATTGAAAATACTTTTCCTACTGAATACATTATATTTAACAAACTAGTATAAGTAATAACGTTCATATTAAAATGTGGTAATAGGAAAATTCCCCCCCCCCCTAAAAAAAAAGACATACAACCACACGTTCGAGGATTGTCATCTTGAAACTTGCTTTCTCTTGTGTTTTAATCAAGTTCACTATTTGATCCTGTAATGCTTGGATCTACCTCTCCAAAACTTCAAAATGTGATGCATAAAAAGAGACTTCTTCTTCACCTGAGGGTAAAGAACTGACGAGCGCTTTCACTAGAGTAACATGCTCATTAAGATTGTTGCCTCTTGCCATTAAATCACCATCACAGCTCTGATTCCAGCAATTACAGAAACTTTGCAATAAACTCTAAGTTCGCACCTAAAATGAGCCAAAGTTTAAGTATGATAGATCGAAATTTGCTATTCAACTCAACCTTACCGATTCTCTTGTGTTTAAGGTGTTTCATACAAAGGGTAAAGTAAAACCAACAAGATTCACTAAGCCAACACAATAAAATGGACATTAGTAGGAAGGGAAATATGCACAAATCTCTTACAACAGAAATGCTAACCTTTATATTACTTACAATTGATACAAAGGATATAAAAACTTCAACTCTCTCTGATGAATATAACATTTATTCAAATAAGCTATTTATAAGCTTTTGGAGACTTGTTGGAAAATCATACAAGAGAGCGAACATAAGGCACTAAGTCACTAACTTAGTTAGTGGTTAAGATCCTCAACCGCTTTAAGTACTACTTTAGTGAGTGATTTATATAACTTATCACAGACTCACTTCAAAATAAAAGATACATGCAATAAATGAAGGTAAGACACCTAATTCATGTTTTTTGTCATGTCCTTCTACTTCTTTGATGATTTATCTCACTAACTTTGCCACATTACCACTGATCTTTATGTAAAGGTGAAAATTAGCTAAGTTTTGAGCAAATTTGCATATAGTCTAACCTATGCGCACCTATGATCTAGTTTGTTTATCCATAGTCAGCGGAGCACCAATTCATCCTAGTCCCACCAAATATGTCTAAGGTAAGTCTAACTTATCCAATCCAAGCCAATCAACGCTCTATGGTCTATCAAAGTCAGCCAAAGCTTAAACCATGCTTGATCCCATTTGGTTAAGTCACTTTGGTTTCTTTGATATACTTTCCTCATGCCTAATTCATGCTAAAAGTTGGTCAAGACTCACTAATGCTAATAAAATGGTTCTGCAATGTTCAAAGGTTAACAATTATGTACTGGCCATCAATTTTAATATTTTACTAAACAAGACCTCCTTACAAAATCGTTAAGAGTCTTTGTTAATATCTATCTTCCGTTTCTTTCTTTAACCGTCCAAGCCTTTGCATTTATCATTGATTTGCATATTCTTTGTTAATTGTGATCCTCTGTAGTCATCTAATTAATCATTATAGTTTGTGAAAAAATCCTCTATCAATGTCGGCTCTCATTTTATTTCCATGTAAGGGTGATTGACAGAAACTCCCATAAACAACTATACCTGAGGGCAGACACCTAGCGTGACTTGTGCATGAGCCCGTCTCTGAAGCATTATCGTACCACACATGAGACAAGTACCAGCAAAGACATTCCTTAGGCTTTCATCCTCCTCTGGCGCTAGGTAAGCAAGCAGGGTCATTGTTATTCGAACTGTAATGGACTTTAAACAAAAGGTTAGAGTAGTTTTAGAAGGTTTTACAATCAGGAAATACATCACCTATTTTGTTATTTGTGCCTACTTTGTCTTATTTATTGGATGAATAGATGCTCATAGAATATGATAAACACAGGATAACGGAAACAAATGATATAAACTCTTACGAGCAGAAAAGAAATATATATTTTTATTATTTTTGCTTTACGTAGAGGGTTAAGATGTGGGAAAGAAATTGATATCAAGAGATGAGATAAGTGTTGGGTGAGGGAAAAGAATTTTTGTTTGCTTATTTGATCTCTTCATTTGCTCCAGGTTTTCTGAAATTACGCTCTAATTCTATCTTCGAGCATAAAGTTTTAAACTTTGGTCTAACAAAACTTAAAACCATTATTTGAGAAGTGAGAATCGTTGGTGATTTTGTCTTTTGAACAGTGGGTAAGTTATTATTTTGTGACCACTTAGTAGTATTAGACAATAAGTCTATTAAATTGAAGTTATCTTTTGTGTAATAATTTTAGTACTTAAATATAAGCATATTGGAGAGTATTTTTTAACATCCAATAAAAGTTTAGGTTGAATTTTTAATATATAAAAACACAGTCATGTTTCTTAGAAAAATAAAAAAGACACTCGCTGCAGTTTGGGAGAAAAATAAAAGTAGGAAAATTTTGGATAGTTTTTGATTAAGTGGATAATCAAATAATGAAATGTGGTCCGATTAAGTTAAAATTTTGAAGTATAATGAATATTCATTTACTCAACTTTTACACGATTGGTTCGTTTTTGAGAATTCTCTAAGACTATTGTTCATTCAGTTTTTGTCAAGACTTGAATTTCAATTTTTCTTCCTTTTTTTCGAGTTTAGTTTCTACTAATATAGATAATTGTCATGATTATATTTTTCATTCAAAAATTTGTTATTCTCGATGCGTGCTAATGTATTTATCCTAATTTCGACTAGGAAAGACTTAGTATAAATTTTCTAAATAATTAATGAAAATTTTAGTAAACTTCGATCCTATAGTTTTATAGTTTTTCTCTTCACATTAAAGAGATTTTACATTAAATTGTAGTGTTTTTGTGCTTAATTTGTTGTTTTGATTTTCTTATATATTTATTTACTTTTTGTTAACTTTATTGACATTAATCTTGTTAGGAAGATTTTGGAATTATTTATTAATTTCACTAATGTGCGTACGTTAAATTTATTAATTCTGTTAGGCGAGTTTGTCTCGATGCCTTTAATTGATGTTTTAGTATTTTAGTTACTTTTTAATAATTGCATTTTCTTTGTTTCCACAAACTTTTTTTTTTTCATTTGAATTTGTCATTAGAAACTTACGTCTATTGCAAATATGTTGAGCTTTTTTGGTTACAAACTTGTAATTATAATGAATCTCAACTTTAGGTTTGTATTTATAACTCGTGTTTTAGTTTCTATTTCTTCAAGTTCTATTTTGTCGGAGTGTAAGACCGAGTGGTTGTACTTGTACGTTGCTAGAAGATGACGAATACTTAAGAATGGTAATTAATTCGTCAACTCAAACTAAGACCAAAATAATTTAATTTTATTAGGTTTAAGTTATTTGGGTCAAAACATATGAATTCTCTATATTTAAGTTTTATTTGATATTCGATCAATTCAAATTTAATTTGTTAACTTTACGTCAAGTCAAGTCGAATTAAATTAAACAACTTTGTCAATCTTATGAACGGGAGAGGAATATTTTCGTTGATCTTTTATGTGTAATGCAATATCATTTTTATTTAATAAAAACGACATCATATATTGATTGTATTATATGATTCATACAATTATTTTGGGAGCGATAATGAATTGATGAATAATAATTTTTATGGATTGAAATGATAATTACTCAAATTTTGAGTCCCAAATACATTTTATAATTTATATATTGAACATTATTGTATTTAAAATTAGAGGTATGAGTTTACTTTATTTTTTTCTTTTTCATATTTGACCCGTTTAAGTCTTCGAGATTCCCCCTTCCACTTCCACCTTCAAAGTTTCTTTTATTTAACTACAGACCCCTTCTAGACTGCCTTAAACCCACGATAAACCCCACTCCTCTCTTGTCTTGGAAGCAAACAAATAGATCGAAGCTCATCAGCCCCTGTTTCTCGGACTGGATACGATCATTTGACAATAAATAAGAATTCAACACCAAGAATCCCTCGTTTCTCTAAACCCAGAAACCAATTCCTTACAAGTTAGTTTCCTTCTGTAAGATTCAATCTACATCGTTTACAAAGTTTTCACTAGTTGTATTAATAAACATTTTTCCATGATTGGTATTGCTTAAGTTGCAACTACTCTTTTTTTCCCCCTTAATGTTTCAGTTGGCAAATACTGTTTGTCCTCTCTATTTTCTGTAAATGGGTCGTGGTTTTAGCTCTATTTATTAGCAACAATTAACATTAGCGTCTCCATTTTGCCGTTACTTTGCATTTACGATTTTGTTGTCCTGTTGGTGCTTGACGAAATTACCCAGTTAAGTTCTTTCTGTAGTGCACACCATTTTCGTGTTAAGAACTATCGCTCTATCTTATCTCTTAAGATGAAGAACAAAATTGGGTTTCTTGGTTTCGGTCTTTTCAAGCTGATATAGAGCTTGTACTAGACCTATAAATATATATGTATACGCAGGGTTGAGTTTATTTTGGTCACTCATAATCAATCATCTTTCTGTTTTATGGTTTGTGATTTATAGGTTCCATTTAAGAATTCTACAGTGAGTTTCGCTGGTGAAGACTTTACTCGAAAGGAATCATGGATGGTATGTCAATTGTCTTGCCTTTCTTTGTTTCTACCCTTCTCTCATTTTTCTCCCGGTTGTATCATAACGACATGCCCCTTGTTGAGAGACGAGTTACATTCTTATTAGTTTCTCTCTTCAGTGGATTGTCTGTAGTCCAAAGTCTTACGTGTTAATGCTGTGAGATGGTTTTACTTGCTTCTTGAAAAAAATAATAGAAGTTATGGATTTAGGCCCCGATGGCCAAATCAAATACTCTTCAACTTGGTAGTTAAATATTGGATCAGAAAAGTAAAGGGATATTGTTACTGGTTATGTAGATAATACAATTCCATGTCTGATCAATCTAAAACAAAGCTGGTTCGGTAAAATGTTAAAGAATCTTTGAGTCTGTAGGCTGCTGTATACAATTCAAGGTACATCAAGAAATGTCAACGCTGCTATTAGGATTACAAACTTCATGCAGAAGATTGTGCATAAAATGCCTAAGGTGTATGCCTATCGATAGTTGATGAAATTAATACTTTGTAAATAACAGGCATTCATGTACTTGCATTTGTTTGATTAAGTTCCATTCTTATGTCATGCTTTGTCAGTTTAGATTAGATCTCAAACGGCTTAAAGTTCATCCTACGAAAAAGGTTTTAATTGGACTTTTCTTCTTTCAAATGCATATCGACAATCCATAAATGAAGTGTGCCTTTAGATTGGTGCCTTACCTCATTTCTCTTTCATTTTAATCATATTACATATAACTTTAAGTTTGACGATTCCTGCTGTGGATTCAGTTGATGCACAACCAACTATGGAGGAGACTATATTGGTTGGAGATGACCTGATGATGGGTCCACCATCTCCTATTGTACCACCAGAAATTGCCTCTCATGTGCTTGAAGGTGTTAACTTGTGTGATGGTATATTAAGGACCCTCTTTCTATGTAAGTTCCTTTCCTTTTTGATGGATTCAAGGCTTTCTTTGACATGCATAGAAACTTTCCAGTAAACACAATTAGTATAAAATAATCTGTGCATCGTAACTGTTCATATACTATTGAGTGTAGACAATAGATTGCCAAGACACATCTAATTCTATGTCCATGATATAGTAGCAGAATAGATGCTGCCTCATACATATGAGATAATCATCTCAACTCGATACAACTGGGGAAGAATGAATCAGTTGTAGTGGCTTAATGT
>JAOQMM010000172.1:2820396-2830550 GCA_027563515.1 Erythroxylum platyclados | reverse complement strand
TAGAATACAAAACGAATAGATACCTCGGAAGCGAATAAACTCATCTACGGATTCTCTATCCCGTTGAATTGTTTTATGTTCATTCTATTATTAGGGATAATAAGATAATTCGAAATCCTTTACTTTTTCAAGTCAATCGCTCTTTTGATTTTGGAAAAATATCTTTATCACTATACTCTTTCTTCTACACATTCATCTCCCCCGCACAGTCCGCATAGTGGAGAATAATTAATAGTTAGGATTCATTAAAAAAATAGAGAATCCGCTCATGGAAAAAGATTTTCCGCATCACGCACTAATATATTTTTAACACCTAATTAGATTGGAAAATCATTCAAATTCAAATTAAGAACGGAAGCTCGTAGCTTGTTTGTTTCCCTATAATTGGAGCTGTAGGGCTCTATCCATTTATTCCACTCGACCCAAGCTTAAATTTCTTTTTTAATGTCCTGCCTCATACATATGAGATAATCATCTCAACTCGATACAACTGGGGAAGAATGAATCAGTTGTAGTGGCTTAATGTTCATGATTTTTATTGAGAAGATTTTATTGGTATAGTTATCTCATTCTTGCTTTACATTGTAGGTTTGCAAGTCAATGAAACTGAACCTTTTTGTCAAGATGAAATTTCGTTGTATCATGATTGTGCTGTAAAGAGGGTCAGATGCTTTCTTCTTTTATTAGTTTATTAGTTTGTCGTATCAAAAAAAAAAAAAAGAATGCTTTAACATTTATATGATAAATATTTTACATTTTTGGCTGTCAAACTTATGACCTTTCATTTAAAAGCAGGACCAGGTGATAAGGCAACGGCTTCAAGATAGTGAGCATAAGTTGGGTTTATCAATGCCTTTAGATGAAGCAAAAGCGAGAGCTTCTCAGCTTGAATCAGAAGTCACATCTTTGGAGAGGTACTTTTTCATAACTTCTAAGGTTTATGACCATAGAAACAAAATATGCAAAAAAAAAGTCCAATATGACTATTGGTTGCTTACAGTTTCTTCTAAGTTCAAGTTTATTTACTTGGAACTATCTGTGGCTGTTTATGTATAATTGATACACGTATTGCATTTATTAGCTCTTATGGTATTTGATAAAAATGAAATATCGAAGAATAGCTGCATCTTCGAATTCCTTAGCTCTGACTTAATATCTCCCTTGAGAATCCTAAAAATTCTGTAAGATATTTGAATTCCTTGGAAGAAGAGCTGCATCTTTCAGTGCGTATCAGTTTTGTACCTTTTCAACCTTTAAATAACGCAGGGGATACCACATTAGTGAGCCATCTAGTTGTTTAAAAAATGTAAAGAATCACATGATCCTAGAGCTTTTTCAAATTTATTGCTTCTTCACTCATTATCTTAAAAAATGGTAGCGATAATAACAGTATATTATTTCTGAAGGGTTAAGTACACTAAGGCACCTGATGGTTTAGATAGTTTCATGAATTAGCTTGTTTTTTTTCTTTTTATTATGTTGACTATCAAATCATAGGGAGTCCAGTGCTAAATTGAAACTACAACGAGTGATGTAGAAAACATTCCAATGTCTTTTGAAGGGATCGGAAAAGTTCACATAATTCCTCTGCTCTATGTTTTGATCCAATCCATAAAATTATGTCAGCTGATGTCCAATCTTGTTATATTTATCCAAACTAGTCATGAGTCGTTGGGCTTGAATGAAAATCTAGATTTCCAGCTCGTACATGTGGAAGGATGGAGAGTACTTTGCCATAACTAAATTAGCAAATTTAGGTTGCAATTCAGTTCACATCGATCTGAAATCCTGCAAAGGGAAGCCTGGTGGACGTCACCATCTTCTAATTACTGATATCAATATGGTTAGTGTAGGAGTTATAAGAGGAGAGTAGTTGCATTATTCTTGCTTGCATTTCTATTTTGTTGTTGCACTCCCCTTTGTACCAAAAGTGAACAGAGTTTGTGTTATGGTTGTTCTTGATTTTGGTAATCAGTAATTCATACTTTCCATTTTTTTTCAATTATTTAATTCTATCCAACTGTAGTCGATCTTTGATTTTGTCCATACTTCCAGTTTGATTCATGGACTAGTATTCAAAAAATTGTATTAGAGTAAATATACAACCTTCCATCAACAATGCCTTGCTATTAGTGCATGTTTTTTAACTACATCATTCAGACTTCAATCTCATTTGTTGCGACATATTTCTGTTCATCTAATTGTAATTGGTGATCACTGGTGTTCAAACTGTCCAGGCGCTTGATACTTGCTAGTGGAATTGAAGGCGTTGACGGATTTCGCCAGAGGTGGAGCTTACATGGTCGTCTTACTGATACCAAGTATGTAGTAGTTTGACATCTGCTTCAAATAACTGTTCCAAGTGTTTATTTGTACTTTTAAGTATCACAAAACTACAAGTCTTTTCTCGTATCTTAATGTTTAAGTACGACGATACGATTATTGCACCATTATAAACGGTTTTTTTTTTTTAACATTCTTTTTCAGAAGAAGGTTAGAGTCCCTAAAACAAGGGATGGACGATAGAAAGAAGGATGTGAAATCGGAAGAGCCACCAACTCAAAATTCAACCGGAAAAAGATGGTTCTTCCGATGACTTCATTTGGTGCAGTGTTCCAATGTTGATTTGCTACGGTCGTTTGTTTTGCTGCGATTAAACAGCAGGATTTTGTGACAGTAGTAATTTCATTCAAAGTCTGCGCTTTTACATGTACTGGCAATTTCATCTATAATTAGTCACAAAAAGTAAATAAATGACATATACGGTGGATAGTAATGTAAACATTTTAAAATTTCTTTTGTTGATTCAAATAGATATAGATTGGGTATTTATTGTCATTTTGTTCCGTATAAGGCGTACATGAGTTACCAAAGGAAAAGTTTAAAGGGGCCAAGACTTGTGTCATTGTTCGAAAGGAAGTCTTTTCTGATTTGAATTTGGTAAAAAGAACATAAATTCTTCGATCAATAGCTGCGAGTAATATTGAATAAAATAATAAGAATTCTTTTTCCTTGTAGTTTGTGGGAAGACAGGCAAGTAAATGTCTCAACATGAATCAGCAATGGACTGTTATTTGTTAGTCAATGAAGCAGTAAATTTCTTGTAACAAAAATGTACAAGAACCTCGGGGATTATTTACAGAACAAGAAATGTTTCCATTCATTAGTGACGTGGAAAAACATAAATGACTTGCACCTTTTTAACTTCCTGTGGTTGTTCGACGCTTTACAGGTGTTCTAATTCTTCTTCATCCCTCAGCAACAGCAGCTAAGCTTGAAAAGGATTGGGGAGAAGGATCTCGTTCCTGAGACTGCTGATGCTTCAAAAACTACACTCATCTACCATTGAGATGTTGCAATCTGCTTCGTTGGACAAAGGCCAGAGACTGCATATTTTGAGGTCAGATTAATACATAAATCCAAGTGTTAAATGAGCCATCCTTAGATGATTGTCCTTGTGACAACGCTATATGTGATTATAAATATACAGAGTAAGCGATTAGTCATTATAAATATTTATGCAAACATCTGACATGCCCGGAATGGCAGTGATAGGTGGCGAGGGAGACAACAGGGTGGTTGCTGATGTTATGAACAGAGGGCAGAAAGCAGCTATTGAATTCCCAAAATCCATGAAGTACATTCTTGGAGTAGTTGAAACTTCTGACGAATGGCTACGTTCAAAAATATGTGCATTTTTCTGTGAAATGCGGATACATCTTCCTTACATCTATATGTTCCAGCACATGCACATAGCTCTGCTAGATGTGCAGCTTTAACCTGGTTGCACCGCTGGCACACCAAATCCTGCAAGTGATAGAGACGTTCTCTCTGCCTTACTATCTGAAGAAGAGCATTCTCCATCACTTCACGATCATAAGGCTGCCCACATTGTGGAACAGCACAGCGCCATTCCTGAGCTACTAAAGCAGAATCACGGCACAGGTCCAAATCTCTGCAGTCATTGCAGTAGCTGTATAGATATTACACAGAAACAAGAAATTAAGAAGTGGACTTCAAGGAAAAGATAAAAACAGTACGAGGAAATGAAATATCGCAGTTAGAAGAAACTTAAACGATTAATTCCAACCAACATCCAAATTGAAAAGAATAAAACAAACCCACTGCTGGGATAATTGCAGCCGTCTAGTCATTGTTAGAGGGCTAACATATATATGCAATATTTAAACTAATTATGTTTCAAAATCGTTTAGATTATTCTGTCCAGGACTAAATTGTTTATCAATGCCACTAAGACCTATAAAAAGAAGTTTTCAGAAAACTAAAATATTTAAGTACAGCAAGTAGGAATGAGAATTATCTTAATGTCATTCCTCATACAGAAGGGTTTCAACAGGTAGTTTAGATCTTTGGCCAAAATAGGAAAACAACTTGACAACATCATATTAGAATAAATGATAAAATTAGTTGAAAGGGCTGATCCGCAGGTTCCATTAGAAATCAATAAAATTGTCTAAACTGCATAAAATGGTGAGATACCTGCATATTACATTAGGTAAGACAAAAGATGGAAAAGGGTCATGAAACTCAGCCTCTGGAGCAAACTCCCTCACACGTAAATACTTTAACAAGTTCCTCCGCATTACCTGTAAAATAGTACATGTATGGTGATTCACAAGTGACTCAAATATATAAAGTTGTAATGTTTTTCCAATTGTAGCTAATCTAGCTTAGGTGTAATATAAACCATCTCACAAAAAATGAAGCATGGTTTGGTACGTGCCAGTAAGAAGAAAGCATATTGACAATCCTAGAGTTCAAAATATTGGCTTGCAAATCTAGACAGATGATTGCATGACTGTGCTTGAAGACATACCATGTAAACTATTTTTGAAAAACTTTGCAGACAAAAATTTACCAAACGCACCTCACAAATGAAGCATGTTATGCTAAGTTCTAAAACAAGGTGCTTTAAGCCATGCGTTCCTTCGGTTTGAGAGCATTTTTTTCATTGGTCAAGAAATTGAGATTGAAATACAAGAAGAATTAGCCGTCAATCATGAAGTAGAAGTAAAATGAAGAAGACAATTCTTGTTGAAACTTCATAAATCATAGACTACTTCCACCAGATGCACTAGTTTGTCCATAATTTTATTAGATAATTTGATGCTCAAACAATCTGAAAAAAGAACTCATACCAGGACATCATGCTGCACATTGTGGTCAAGCGCTAGAACAGCACAGACATGTTTAATAAATTCCAGTGCAGGATCCCCTCCCTTTACGTTACCCACAAGTTGTGGAGTACTATGTGACATTTGCTCTTTATTTTCAAATTTGTTTGCCCCCTTCAGATGAAGAACAGTGTCACGAACAATTCCTAAAAGTTTATCTGTAAAATGTGTCCTGATCTGTACACAGGAAAAGAGTAGAATCAATGGAGGTTTTTATGATCAAGATGGATTAAAAGCATAGAAGCTTCGACAATTAGCATTCTCTAAGCACCTGCTCTTTAACATATTCTACTATTTGTGATTCAAAACTCTCAGCAGCAACAATGGTGATTGATGGTGTGCATGAATTCCCATCCCGTAAAGATGCTTTGATTGCAGCTTGTTTTTCAGCATAATCCCACGGAATAAACATGAATTCGGATACAACTAAAACAAAATGATCCTGCAAAATGCCCAGAATGTTACAAATCAAATTATCAAGTAGGTAAGATAGAGATCGAAGGCAATTTGGAAAATCTGGAGTACATGTCATAACCACCAACGATAGCTATAAAAGCCTAGTTTATTAGTATAACCATATTTTTGTTCTTGAAGCATACAAGTATGTTAGAGGAAAATACCTGGATTTTCTTGGGTAAGCATTCAGCAACATTCCAGCTTGACACAATATTCACTTGTGATTCTTTTCTTTGAGAGTGATCCCCTTGAGATTCATCATGTGAACTGTCGGCAAAGGTAGCTGGAATTCCTCCATAGTTATACTGCTTGACAGAAAGTAATGTGACAAATTAATTGGAAGATGTCAGGTGAAAAATTTCAATAGATTATTATGTATCAATAAAATCTCTCTTCTTGTGTCAGTATCTCCAAAAAGCACGCAAACTTTTCAGTGGCCACAGACCCATCTCAATGGCATAAATTTTGAAGTATATAGCAATAAAATCAAAGAATCTGGCCATATTCTATAAGATCAGTGACTGCAAGATTAAAGAATCAGAAAGTTTTGCAGTTGAAATAGACAGGACAATTTGAACATTTACGATTTAATTTGTGGGTCATCATTTAAAAGAAGTTCTATCAACAGTAAGGTTCTATGCTATATTATCCTGCAACAGAGTGCTATCTATCCAGACAAAAAGGGACCTTGATACTCAAAACAAGCCACTGAGCCTTGTCTAACTACAAATTTAACTTTAAAGCTTGAAATTAAAGTAAATTCAATTCCTGTATAATTATTCTTCAATTCCTGTATCATTATTCCCAGACATTTTTCCAGTAAAAGGAATAATTTATCTTGTCGAGAAACCATTCAGCTCAAAAGCTTAAAAATTGCTTGATTTAGAGAACAAAACACAAACTGCACAGAGCTTGTAATGAATATCAAGTTTTATTTCAATGGAAAAGGACCTAACATAACCTATTTCAAAACTGAAATTTTATCTTAATACAAGAACCTGGCATGCCTCTAATGAAGTCTATCTACAAAAGAAGGTCAACAGGCGAATGCTGTGGAATAGTATACATACAGATTACACTTAAAGCCAGATTAGGCCAATCAAAGAGAAAAAAACTCCATTTGAGTTCAATGTAAAGAAATGAAAAATTGAACTGCAAAAACAAAAGTAGGCAAAAGAGAAAGACAATCACAATATGCAACAGAGCAATTTACATGACTCGAGAAAGGGGAAATAGGATTGCCAGAAGTAGAGTAACCAAACCTGATCCATAAAAAGCAAGGAATGCCAATATTGCACCGGCTCAAGTTCAATCCACTCAAAGAGTTCTCTACAAATCAAAAATAAAATTTGAAAAATGGAAATGAAAATGTATTTGCCTAAAATTCAATAAAAGCTGGATATTTTTATCAATCTGATGTGAAGATGTACCTGTTTTGCAAAGTCTTGAGCAAGCCATCACAGTAAGTTCTGGCAGTTGGCACACTAAATTTTCCTGTATCTATAATAACCTTTGAAAAATTTGCAAAAATGATTGTGGCACCTAGTTTCCGGAACTCAGCCAAGAGCAAAGCAAAAACCTTTTGCATCACCTGTGGTCATAAAGTTTGGAAAATCATGGACTGAATGAGCCAACAAATTAAGAAAGAAGATTGTTGAAGATATTTGAGGTTCTGTACTTAGTATTATAATTGTTATATTTATCATATACAATATAGTTAAATGTATTCTATAACAGAACAGTTAGGCACTCTATTTAGAAACAAAATATATTACCCCATTAAGAAATCTTTACTGCTTAGTTATTATAAATAAACCAAGTTAATAAGCATTCAAGTTCCTTTGTGGTCTTTGTATCCGTGGAGATCAGTCGTACAGAAACCATGTTACATCTTGTATGCATCCTTCTCCCTACTCTTTCTTTATTATTTGTTTTACTTTCACATGGTATCAAACATATATAGACCAAAACTTAAACTAGGAAAGAATGCAGTAGGTCATTTTTCAAATCTTCTTTTCTTTTTCAATTTTTTGGTTAATGCATGCAAACATTAGTACCAGAGAAGACTGTTGGAGCAAGCAAGAGAAAGAAAAATGTCTAAACATAACTACCTAGCCCTACAGATAAAATTTTAAAGAATAAATGTGCGGCGATTGAAACTACCTTGTGAAGTGCACGGTGAAGAGCTGGATCGTGGAGTTTTGATTGAGGGCTGCAAAAATGAAGGAAAGTGATTTATTTTAAGTGAACCACAAGAGGAAAATTTAATGAATTATATTTCCACAACCTGCAAAGCCATCGGTATAGATGTTGCAACATTGCATCAGCGTACACATTTCCTGAAGTCACTGCATCTGAAAGACAACGCTGGATAAGTTGTTTCAGCACACGCAGAGCCGGTGCAGATGAGGTAGCCTCATCAAAGCCATACTGTTCATCAATAACATTTGAACCAGAACCAATGTCCTCAAATCCTAACAGAGAACCCCCTTCCATTTCATTTACTTGGTTGCTTTTCAGGAGAGCATCTACAGCCAGGTGATGAATCTGCACAGAAGCAATAACTTACAGACAATCAACAGAATACCAGCCGTCCTGTAGGATCCACTTCCATCCCCAAAATCACCCCTTTCCCCCAGAAAAAGGAAAAGAAAGGACATTCCAACTTTTCAAAGGAGACATTATTTAGATTACCTTTAACTCCACAGAAACTTTTCTGTATGCTCCAGGATATGTTAGAACAGGTTGATGGACCTAACAGGAAAGTTTGCATTGTAAGCTTACAGAAAAATGCATTCGTGCATGTATAAGATAGACCAATAGAATAACACAAGCTGTGTAGAATGTCATTCACCACAAACTTGAACCTTTTCTCCTAATTTTTTCCATATCATATCAGGTGCAGTTTTCTTCAAGGTAGGAGACATAATAAGAAAAAAGAAACAAATTTATAGGGAACTTGATCCATTTGACATTAACCTCATCAGCAAAACATGTAGATTCTTCATTTATGCCTCCTAAATCAGGGACACCATCATCAGATATCCATAAAACCTGTTAGAAAAAAGATTCAAGTCCAGATCTATAACTGAAAAACAATGTAAAATATACAAAACATACAGTCGTTCAGAAATAGATCTGAACTGTGTTCCCCTAAGAACTACAATCATAAGACTTTTGAAGAAAATGGACAAGTAAGTTATCATCTCATCAGCTTGCCTGCTGTTGATCACGCAGTGCCCTTGAGAAGAAGACATCTGCTACATATATAAGCCAATCAAAATCAAAATTTCCCACAGGAACCTGCAGCAGATGATTTGAAAATTTGTTTTCACGCAGGAACAGCTTGTAGTGAACTAGAATATAAGTGTAGCAACAAATGAAAGAAAAGATTACATGGGCATATCTTGCCAAAGAAATTCTCTCACTCAACCACTGAAATGATGCAGCAGAACGTTGCATTCCAATTCTTGCAGCCGCTTGTTGCCATGCAAGTACCTACGTCATTTGAATTATAAAAGCTCTAAACTGTTTCAAGAGTGAGGGAGTGTTTAACTGTGGAAAACTTGAATAGTTTCCCAAATAAATGCTAAAGGAAAAAGGAAAATCGGAATTTCCATCAGGAAAAATTATGTAAATATCCCATCTGGTACCTTGGTTTTCTACAAAACTTCCTATGTTTAGAAATTAGATTTAAAGGTTCTTATATTTTCACAATTAGCAAAATAAGCTCTTCTGTCAAAATTTTATTACATAATTCCATGAAATTATCAAAATAACATCATAATTCAAAGTAATTTAACGTCACCAGTCAATTATGTTAAACAGAGCAAAAATGCTAATTTTAATTACTTATATATGCAAAAGGATCTGTTTGCTTTACCAATTACCAAATCAAAAGAACCTCTGCTAAATTCATACCACAAGACTTAATAACAATTTACTTAATATGGATTTAGCTTGTTTTTCATTTAGACAACACAGTAATTGCAATCATAATCATGATGGTCTCCACGTTATCTTAACAAAGTTCTAAAGGGTATTAATTATTGCAACCTTGTTAAATTCTTAAAAAGAAATTTTGTTTTTTAAATTTAATTAAATGATTATTTTAGAAGTTTTTGATGGAAAATGGGGACAAAAAATAAAAAAGGTTATTAATCATTGCGACGTTGTTAGATTCTCAAAAAGATAAATTTCTCTTTAAATTTAATTAAAATGATTATTTTAGAAGTTTTTGAAGGAAAAATTGGGACAAAAAGTTAAAAAAATGGAATTTGTAATAGCAAAAATCTGTTTCAACAATTGAACAAGCCCTTACAGCAGCTGCATGACTAAACTTGAACATAAGATTATATTTTACCTGGTACTGACTATCACGAGCATTTGAGGGGATGCTCAAACAAGGGAAATTACCAAGAGCTGGGAGATTCATAATTAACAGTAGAAAAGCAATGGTTGGTTTTGTGTTTTTTTTGTCTATTCCAATTCTTGTTTTTGCTG
>JAOQMM010000172.1:2796694-2817330 GCA_027563515.1 Erythroxylum platyclados | reverse complement strand
GATTATTCTTGTATACGAACATGTTCATCATCTTTTGAGAAATCATTTAATTAATTAAAAGAAGAAACCACAAACCATATTCGGATTTCATCAATGGAGTTAATTAAAGCAACAAGACTGATCGGTGATGATGATAAAAAGGTTGAGATCTTTTTCAATAAGCCCGATGATTACAAAGTGGTGTTTGCTCGAGACATACTCAAGTATCTTAAAAATCATTTGATATTATAATATCTATTTTAGAATTAAGATTAGTTTATTTATTTAGACAATACATTATTTTGATTGACTCTTATTAGGATATTATTATCAACATTACACATTACTTTATTTAATAATTAATTTATTTTATTTCAATGATTTTATATCATAACATAAGTTCATTATGATTTTTTTAATTTTTATTCTTATAAGAAAAATCATAAACAATTATTGAAAAATTAACAATTTATTAAATCATTAAAAATAATTTTAATTATTTATTTATTAAATAAAATTTTTATTAATTAATAATAATATAAAATATTTAATTAATTATTTACAAAATCAATCACATAATAATTAAACATATCTAAAAAAAATTCATTACCATTCTTAATACTTAATACCAAATTCTGATATAACTATTAACTTCTATAATCTCATTTTTTGTGTTTGTATATCAAACACGCATAATCAGTAATTTCATTCTCATTCCGATTCTCACTTTTCATCCACATTCCAATTCCCACTTTTCATTCTCATTCCCATTTTTTTATTCCAGTTCCTTCATTACTGGTTACCAAACGAGACCTAAGATTAAAAGATAAAGTTCTAACTATTAGTTGAACTTAAACTTGGAATTCAAAAGGACATAATGGTCATAAAAGAAAGGACGGCCCACAAATTCAAAGTTGTAAGAATTTTCTTCCAAAAAAGGTGGACAGGCCAATCACAAATGGTTTCCTATGCATCACTCTACAGAAACATTCCACGAGAACTTATTTGCCTTCACATCAAAAATAAGTTGCCGGCAGAAAAAAATATAAATAGCAATGTGCATATAGAGCTCCTGAAAGATGTTTGCAAGTCTAATTTAAACTCAGTTTGCAGTGGGACTGATTTTATTTAGGCAGCATATTTAGAATGGATTAACTTAAATGACCTCTTCACTATGTGATAAGCCTGAGGATGAAAACCATGGAAATTTTTAAGTAATGCGATAGAGAATATTCTAACCTCAAACTCTGGGTCTGCAAGTAGAGCTGCTAGATTTTTGCTTTCTTTTCTATATGTCTCCTCGTTTATAACAACCTATCACAAAGGCATACCCAGAAAGTATAAGAACCCATCATATCGTAAATGGGACAAATTCTGACAGGAGATTTTAATAACAGATATACCTCAACTAGGTTATAGCTATGTTTGCCATGAGGAAGTGTCTTATTGACAGGCCTCCCAGGAAACTTTTCTGTTATAGGGGCTTTGGAGTTCAGGATAAACACTCTAGTTACTGTTACAGGAATCTTAAGCATGATTCCATCAACAACGACCCAAGCAAAAAATTGGCCGCCATGTGAACTAGGAAGCAACTGTATTACCTGAGCCATGTAAAGAAAAGTTTAGTGCTCAGGAAGCAATGCTAGCAGGTTCCCTAACGGAAAGCGAAATAGAAATTGAGTACCTGCCAGTGGAATCGTGTTAGGGCTGCTTCATGAGTTGAAAAATATGATGAGACACCGGTTCTGTGCTGAGCTGCTTTATAACTATCATGAACATCCAACATCTCAGAAGCATTCCTAGCATGGTTTGAAGTCCTTGTACTCCCCAACCTAACAATGTTTACAACAGGAAATTTTCAATAACATGACTACCAGGCATTAGAAGCCATAGGCAAGAGACTTAAATGTATAAAAACTAATAAATATATACAGAAACACACAGCAGTGATACATGAAGTTACTGCCAAAAGAACACCAAATATATATTTACAATAAGAGCTTGATGTAATGAAAAGCCAAATGGTTGGGATAAATTAGCCGTACAGATACAGGGACCTCATATTGCATGCCCAGCTAGTAATTATAGGAACTTTATCACTACCAACAGCCTCTAAATTGACAAATATATGAATGTTTAGATGCAGATACATTGCAATTATCTGCCATCATAAAGAAACCAGAAAAATTAAAGAACTGAGCACATCACTCTTTATTTCTCATTAAGAGATATTGTTATATATCAGCTGTACCTTAGTTTCTTTCGCCTTTCTAGGGTATCTTTCCATTTTCTTTTCTTTATTTCAAGCCATCCTTGATAATCTACCTTCCTGTCTATGTTTTCAGCAGAAAAAGCATTGCATTGCAATGGTGATGACTGCTCATGAGTTTTCTTCACTAGATCTTTTTCATTATTGGTCTCATAAGACCGAACAATTGGTCTAGGACCAATTGTAGAGCTGTTTTTATTCAGAAAATCTTCCAAATCTTCAACATTCTCCTCATCCAGGACATGATTGGTAGTGGTGGCAGCAGTACTGATCTTTCTTGACAAATCATCCCTGTTCGATGAGCTGAATATGTCAACCAATTTCTTCTGACGGTATCTATCTTCTTTCTCACGAACCTTCTTGTGCAGCCAATCAGGATGGACAACTCTAGGGACAGGGTTGGCAATCTGAAAACTTGAAGTCATTTTTAAGAAAGTTAAAATAAGATGAATCAGATTAGTTGATGAAACCAAAGGTTTAATAGAACCTTTTGCATCGCAGCAGGAATCGTAATGATTTTTTGAATTGCTGAACTAAGCCGTTGCTTGTAGTAGGACCAATCAATGATTGACCGTATGTCAATATCCAATGAACATTTGCACCACTTCCGTAAATAGAACTTCATGATGTCTGCAATATCAAAACACAAGTAATTCTCAATAAAGCAAACAATGCACAGGAGAGATTGAGATTGTAGCATATTCAAGACAACCAGAATAGAATCTGTACCAGTATCAGTTTCAAATATTGCTACAGGGACAGCACGCTCACTCACAGGTGTTCCCTGCCCATGTCAAAGTTGGAGTAACTATAATCATTAACAATATTTTTCCTATCTAAAAGAAAAAGTAAGATCTAGATTTTAGCAGAGCCTGTAAAATTATTAGAAACTGCATGAAAATCATCATTGAAGTTACCAATAGTTTAAAACAGAGAACATACCCGTGGTTCACAGGCAACTATATACTGGCAACGCAATCCTTTATCCTTAACCATTGTATCACCAAGAAAATCAGCAAGGCGCCTTGCAGTGGTAACAGCACAGGACTTTTGGTTACCATAGTCTACCAACGATTTGCTCATTGTGCTTGATTCGGATATGAAGTCAAGCAGCTCACTGTCAGCAACATCTCTTCCTTGATTCTGTGTGGTAAGCAAGAACAGGGTTAAGAGAATGTAAACATTCCTAATCATTTATGAACTGTCCAATTAAAAGTGTGCCTGATTGGAGAGAAGATGAATACTTCCAATGACTATATGATAAGGGAAAGAAAGTCGTATTAAGTAATCCTGCCATTCTAGCAGAAGAGATTTTGAGAACTCAAATCTCAAACTGTATTACTTACATCAAGAAGATCAAGCCAGTGGTTTGCGACAGCGGCAACAGCTGAGTAGCATTCCTCTAAGGTTGATCCATGAAGAAACTTGTCAAAAAGCTCGGACTGATTCAAAAGAAGAAAGCAATATTTGCATTTAGTTGCACATCAAAATACATGAACTACACGAAAGAGAAAATAGAAATGACTATCATCTCCATACTATGATCGTGAACCATGTCCTGCATTGAATCAAATACAATATAACTACAAGTGTTTCAGCATTTATATTTATAAATTTGTTTGTAATTAAAGAAAATATAATCGGTCTTTGATCAGGAGAAAAAAAGATGATCAACTCATTGATGGGCCTCTAATATTATCACTCTTCTTCACTCCATAAAGTTTCAAGATTTAACTTCTCCATATGTGTGTATCTCATTTATAAGCGTATTATACTTTAGCAGCATCTGTCTCTCAATTTCTCGCCATTCATTTGCAGGGAAAGGTAAAACTTCATATCAGCTCACCCATTGAGAGAAGAACATAGTTAATAAGGCCCAAAAATTGAACAATTGGAAGATATCATTTTATATAGAAATTTGTTTACAACAAAAGAAGGTGATACATGACATATTAAGTTAGTTTTCAAATTTTTTTCATCTAATTATTATTTTATATTCACAAAAGTCAAAAGGGCAACTTCAAGCACTGAAAGCATTAAATGGGAGGGTTTGGTTAGGCAACATTAAATAGCAATTTGATTGAGTGCAGATGATGAAGGATCTCATGCTTGGAGTTACGTAATCATTTGCTTTTGAACCCAGTTATATACTATAAATTTTGAGGTATATGCTTGTACAACAAAGAAATCTTAAATTGGGAACAAGAAATTAAATATGCAACAGGATATATCAAATCTGGTACCTGAAAAACTTTGATAAGTTTCAGTTCACCTCTACGCTTAATCTCAAAACCTTTAAGCTCTGCAAGGGTTCCATCATCGTTGAAAACTGCATATCTCTTCTTAATTAATATACCTTCTTCCTTAGAAGCAGGAAGAATCATTGCCTACATGATGTAACCCCCAAAATAATTAAGAACCTTAGACGAAAAGTGCTCCATCCTCTAATTTACATTAAACTCAAACTACCTTGTATGGACCATCCACTTCAAATTCAATTGAGCATTCACTATGAGTTGAGTATGTCTTATTTATAGGGTCGACGAGTGTCTGCATAAAAGCAACAGTTAGAACCTTGTGGGATATGTTAGTTAAAAACTAGAAAGTCATAATGGCTTAAAAAGAGAACTGCCACCATATATCAGCTCAAAGTCGTATATGGACTTCACTAATATAATAGCCAACCTGGTATTGGTCATTTGTATTGTTCCTTGCCACATCAACATTTAGCATAACACATGGATATGAGATTGTCAGCTTTTTCTTCAAGTCCCTGAAATGAACGCCTCACATGTTAAAGTTAGTATTTGCAGCTCCATACCCCCAGTTCTCAGTAAACTAAACTAAACAGATGCCTAATAAAATAGAATGAGACTAATTCACCAGCTATTGGACTTGTGTAGAGGCACACCAGAAAAGAAGCAATAGCTTACTTTGTTCCAAATGTGAAGTTCTCTGGAAAAGATCCCGGGAGCACACACCAAATACCATCTGTGTCTAGTTCAAGTGGTTTTCCAATTCTCTCAACAAGCAAGCGAGCATTTTGAATGATTTTTGCTCCTGTATATGTGACTACACCGGCCATTTCCATTGAGTACCATCTTGCACCCCTGAGACAAACAGGCAAAACCATCATGTAAGCACAACAATAAGGAAACTAAGCAATTCATTGGATCAAAAAAAATAAAAAACAACTGAAAGCATCAACTGACTTGCGCATGACATATCCATAGAAGGAGTTCAATATACATTTGTGAGCAAGTTGCAAGGAATCATAAAGCACTACCATATCCTGCCAGCAGCATTGAAAAAGGAAATTTAGTGTAGAAAAATAAAAATTTTAGCCATACAGATAGGATATCACAAAGCAAACACCAAATGAAAATAATCATACCTGTGCTTCCTGGATCTTAATAGAATTTCCACTTGCCTTAGCTTCTGATAACTTCCCCTTCCAAACCTTATTAAGTCCTTTGTATTCATACCTTCGATCTCGAAAACTTAGCAAGATTGAAAGACAAGATTCAGCATGATATTTTCAACTTTCATCACAAACGAATAATATATGTGCTAAAGAAATTTCCAAATAACAGCATGAAATCTAGATCCAAGAAGTAAATATCAACAAATATTTTCTTGAAGAGGACATGTATGGCATAAGGAATAGTTCTTGAGATGAGAATAATAAGCTTGAAAATTTTACACTTCTGGCACAAGGCACATTCTCAACCTAACAAATTTTACATGAGGGGGATTATTGGAGTTTTAATATGCAATCCAGTCTTAGGCACTCATCCTTTTGACCTGGAAATTTTATTGACATATATAATTGCAGAAAATAGAATACCTGCGAACAGTATCAATGTAAAATGAATTTTCTCGCATGCAGATGCCTGCTTCTCGAAGTTCAGTGACAGGCTTATCCAGTACACGTTTATATGCCTATACAAGAGACAACTTAGAAAAGAAAACTTTTCACTTAGGCAAAAATTTTCATCAGGAATGGTCCTACCTTTTGACAGTATTTCTTTAGTCTCTCTCTAAGTTTCAATTGCTGCTCAGCCTTGGGTAGGTCAAGGAAAGTTCTTGAGAGTTGACTGTCAGTGCCATCAATATTTTCATACTCAAGTTGCTTCTTCAAATGATAATAGTCGCTGATTGAGAATGATATCCACAAACACCTCTTGTGTCAGTTTATGAAAAATATTCCCATAAAAAGAATATTGAAAGATGTTAAAGTATAAATAAAATGAACCTTTTTTTTGCCATGTATATCTCTCCACGCCAAACCCATTCAAGTTTTCGAAGACAAGTTTTGTCTGGACGATTGAAGTCACAAGCAGTACAAGTCTCCTCTGTGACTATAGAGGGAGGCTGAAAGAAAATGAAACCTCATTACCCATTCATTACATAAGATCTTTGGAAAAGGGAGTTGGAAGAAAAATAATAAATAAATATTGAATAGAAGCCATAATATAAAGATGCAGTGGTCTTGCATAACTTTCCATGTCTGCATGAGTGTATGTGCATGTCCACGTGCTTCCGTGTTTAAAGTCCAAATCGATAGAACACTTGCACTTGAAACTAATTGAAATATAACAATAAAAACTCCCTATATTTTTCTCTGGGGAGAGAGAGAGTCAGAAAGATGGCTGGCAGGCCATGTAAATTTTCATGGAAAAACGTATAAGATCAAAGCAATGGTAGCAAACACAAAATGAAATACCAAACTGATAAAATTGGAGGAATAAGTGGTCCATTTTTGGGAATGAGTGTCAACAGAAAAGAAACAGCAAAACACTTTGGCTGAGCAAATCAGATGGAATTTCAAGAAATAAGCAACAACTAACACAGAAATCAAGTTTCATAGTAGGCAAGTATAAATTCGCTTGTGTGGCAGCCTACATTTATAGTTCATAAGCGTTTTTATCAAAGCATCATATGTCTGCTGACCCACATCACAAGGTGAGCAGTAGCACATGGAACAATGTCAACTGCATCATGTTTGTCATTGAAAAAATAATAACTACCGCAACTATGGAATTTGCATAATGAAAATTCTATTGTGCGAAAATAAAGGTTGTTAGTTAAAAGTTAGCACATATTCCTGAAAATTTCCTACTTTCCTCAACCAGTAAATATCTCCAAGACCTGGAACAACCAAAACTACCATAAATCCACTAATGAACCTTCAAGCTTCTGTTCATGGCAATAATAGATACCTTCCAACTAGAGTATTGTACTTCAAGTACAATATAAACAATAAGCATCAATAAAAAATTCAACCCAAGACATAACATAATAAGACCTTAGCATCAGATGATGTGATTTAGATATCACCTATCTATAATTCATGCCAAATAATGGTTCATAAGTTTTGTATAATTTTAAATAAGAACCACAATTTCCATAATACCTGAAGCCTGTTTGTTAGAATAATGTTTGGATACATTGCAGCAACATCTAAATGATAAATGAGAGGGCATTCTTCTCGTATAGGTTCATCTCTTAACTTCTCAAGCTGCAAAAGAACAAATTAAAAGGTTAAAGTATTCCTTTGACATTTCTTCAAACATACCAGCTTTTGATTTCAGGTAAAATGTTAACATTTTATCAAACATTTAGATGATGTAACCAATATGTGGGAAAATAGTTACGAAACAATTTGTCAGTGCAAGTTCCAAAAATATTTTATGAAGAGAACACTAAGCAACAGAAAAAGAAGGCTGGAGAACAATGTAGCAGATCATGTTGGCAATGATTTAAATGAAGAGACCATTAGCACCTTTTCCAGAATAGAGTTCTTTATTTCGTCATAATTGGAGACTGAATCCAAGTCCATCTTACCCTCCACTCTAATTGCGTATTGAAGATCTCTGTCAAGATTTTCAATAAGTTGCTGGAAACCAAAGAACATGAGTATCAGACACATGGAAGCCATTACATTAATAACAAAAATCAACATTAAACTTGAAGAGATGATGCCAAAAAATCTACTTGTAGAAACATTCACCAAATAGATTCAATTTAGAGAAAGAGAATACTAAGATGTTATAGCATGTCTCCTCATTAGGCAGGATATGCATAAAGGTCCATTCTTTTGGTCTACTAGGGATGTTCCCTTCATTAGTTACAATCACCTTCACAAGAAAAGGCATTTTTTGCTTTAGAAAGAGTTAAAGATTGTCCTCTAGAATCCTTTTCTCCTATTCTACAATTTCAAAGTTACCTTTAGATGTCAACAGAATTAATGTTAAATGTCCCACATCACTGTTAAGGAACAGCAACAGGTGTTCTTTCTAGGTACATAGTCTACTAAGCATGTTTTGCATTGTACATTTACTGAGTAACACTACATAAATTAGGACTTTAGGAGCAGTTAGGCATAAACTTAAGCATTAATCAACTTTCCACACTAAAACTTTTTAATGTTATTTTCCGTTTCTGTTATGGAATCAAAACTAAATACTTCAGACAATAGATGGAATTGATAGTTGAGGATTTGCTTTGCTAGTCCTCTCAGATCCTTTTTCTATCTATTTTATTACTCATTATTCTCTTTCTATCCCATATCATCATTCTCTATTTCACTGTTTCTCATTCTTGCTGTTACAATTCTGCAAGACTTGCTGATAAATATTTATACGTTTATCATGATTGATGGTTGGAGTAAGTCAGAAGACATTATAAAAGACTAAGATGTTTTAAGGGCATTGTATCTCATTTGATCCTCTTTGAGACTCAATAGTAGAGTGTCAAGGTTTTCAGAGATAACTGTTGAACTTTTAAGCAACCAAACGCTTGATGAAGTTCATATCCTTTGAGATAAATTTGCATACCTCAGAAGAGTGTTTAGCAATGACAATTCTCGACATTTATGTTCAATACATTCTGCATTGAGAGCCTAATAAAGGAACACGATGTGAACTACTCAGGTATGTAGTTTTCCAAACAAGTTTGTTTTCGCCTGCCTAAGTAAATGTAGGTTCAGATATTTTAGATCTGTTAGAAACACAATAAGTAATGTGGGATTTTGACTTTGTTTAGGTACATAATTAATCAGAATAATCATGCATACCTAGTTTTTCTATTAACATCATAAACATAGATTACTTTGTTTCAACCTTCCACTGTAATAGGAGTCCTGGCATGCATAGATTACCTTGTTTCAATTTTGCACTGTAATTGGAGTCCTACCATGTATGTCAGGGCAAGACAACTTACATTGTAGGCAGACGGATCAAGCTTAAAACTAGTTGGAAGATCAGATCTAAAGACACCACTTTCAAGGCATTCCACATGGCCACCTATGTATGTCTCACTTTCTAGAAGGTGATTCTTATAAAACTTCTCTGGATCTGATTGGTGCTTGTTAGGGCAGATAACATTTGCCTTGTAGGCCTGCATAAATACAATGATGAAGTGAAAAGGAGAAAAGAAATGTGAAGGACCTCTGCTCAATAAAGAAATGCAAAAGAGTCCACATTAATGTGCATGAGAGACAACCTGCACCATAAGAAGCATTTCGCAAAGTGTTCCACTACCTTTCCGAAGAACCTCATCTGGAGCCATGGGAATTATAGTTGCAAGAGAAAATATAAAAGGATGAACATAGGTCATATACAAATAATAAGTTGCAACAGCATCCGAAACTGAATAAGAAGCCATCATCTGTCATAATAAGTCAGATATCAATACATAGAAAATTCTTGTTTGAAGAAAGGCAATATACCATTCAAACTTATAAAGATCAAAACAGAGAAAAGAAAAATATTAACTGTAACGAGTTCAGTATGTACATTTGAAAAGAAAAACAAGAGCTCATTTTAGCCAACAAAACTATAATTGTTCCATACAACTATGTAGGACAGCAAATCACATTCATGAATACCTGAGGCTTTTCTTTTGCAAAGCGAACCATATCCTCAGGATTCACTTCCAAAGGATCATAACCAAGTTTTGCTTTTGTTACAGCCTAACATGTGATCAGGAAAAAGAAAAGCAGTCAACCTCCGTAGTAAATAAGTGTATAATGTAAGAGGACACTGAGACCTACTAGAAGATTTAGTACAGCTATAGCATCATTAGGCTCGGAAGTACAAGAGCTAAGTTTATCCTATGTGCACTTTGTAAATTAATTGTTCTGATTTAACAGGGTTTTATCTGCAGGACCAAAACACAAAATCCTTTTATACAAATTCTCAACCACTCCATTTTGAGAGGCTAGAATACACAAAGAATATGTAATTGGTTGCAATAAATTAAGAACTTGTACAAATTGAGCAAAGCATACTGCCGGAGTTGTTTCTTCCATAAAACCCTGGCATTATGGGATTAAATATGGCCGCATGCCAACTCTGAAGCAAGCAATTCAACAAGGTTGAGGGGAGAAACAGACATTCAGGATACAACAACATTCAAGTTTTCAATCATTTGGCGTGGAATATATTCAGTTTCAGTCATTTCTCATAAAAACTCCAGTCACGCTCCGGCATGCTACAGCAGGCACTATTTATTTATTTGACAGTAATATTTATTTATTGAGGAAACTATATGTTTTATATGCATGTCAACTGAAAATAAAATCATATGTTTCACGTCATACAACAAACATAGTAGTGAAAGAAAAAGATGGGTATTTCTATTAATAAGGCTATGGACTTGATACTCTAGAAATGAAGACATAATATGTACCAAGTCTTTGATGTAAGGCTCTTTCCTTATTTTGTCAAAGTCGTCAAACTTAGGCGTTTTATTTCACTGCATTCAACATATTCTTCATAAAATACCCCAATTTCAGTTCAACATCAATAAGAAACTCTTGACTTGAAATACAATGAGGTCTCTGCTTGCACTTATTTGAGTGATTACTTGGGATTAAATTCCTAGGGTAAAATTTTGTTCTGAAGAACGGCAATATGGAATAAATTTTGTTTAAGGAAACAAGTCAGTATAGAAAAGCCTTTAAAGACCAGCCCATACGCTTCACTACGTTTAACCGTGATTTTATTATGAAAATTGTGCTGAAAAGCATATATTACAGCACATTCTTGAAGCAGCTCAAATATTTTGAAGACACAAGAATAACATAAAAGTATTTCTATTAAGACTCCATTCCCCTTGTAATTAACAGAGGAATATTAAAAAGAAAAGTTAGCCTGGCCATTGGACGCAAACTTGCATGAGAATCAGTTGACTCAATCCTAATCAGAGCATCTTCCCCGTGATAGGAAATTTAAACATAACACCAATAATCAACCGAAAGGGAAGATTTGCACCTTAAGACCTTGGCTCCCTTGAGGGAGATAACTGTCACGTTTGACCCAAGCAATACAATCCAAATGGCAAGCAAATTTAGCACGGCACTCTCCTTGATTCTTGTCACATGAGAAACCAACCTCCTGAAAAATCAAAATGGAAAGAAAAAAGGAGGCAGCAAAAAGTTAAGCAAGTAGCTTAATAGGTTTCACATGAAAAAAAAAATTGAACATGTCGCGATAATTGCCCGCCTGAACTTCACAGCAATTACATACACATGCAGCGACAAAGTGTACAGATTAGCAATTCTTTCAAAAAGATAACCTCTATCTTCAATTAATACGGTGCCTATAAACTAATGATTGAGTAATATGCAAAGAAAAAATTAGATGGGATTGAATATACAAAAAAGATATTATAAATATAATTCCGGCATATAAAAGTTAGCTTATGATGTTTTAGACAAGTATTAGCAAATAGCAGTTCAAAGTCAACACAAAAGGAACAGGATGCATACATCACTCATCTTGAATCCATGGTGAGCAGCTCTGCTTTCTAGGAATGGCCAGTCAAAGTAATCGCCATTATAAGTAACATAAATTCCAGGTTTCACTTCTCTCATGTGAGCAAACCACTCTCTAAGAAGTTCTACCTGTAAGAAACAAGAAAGATAAGGAACATCAAAAAGACAAATGTACACCAACATTCAATATCAAATAAATAGTCGTAGTACCTCAGTTTGCACATTTGTTACTTTAAAGCATCCTTCAAATTCTGGTTTTGGAGTGTACTCCACATCCTCTATATCATCTCCAACACACTAAAAAGATAAGTCCACAACCAATAGTTATTATATGCAGACAGCAGTAGAAGAGGTTGACAGACATAGAGACAGGTAGATGGACAAAAATCAACAGAGAGCAAGCCAGAGAGTTAGCTTCATCCCAAGCTTTTTTAATCAAATTGAAAATGAAAAGAAGAATAAGCTCAAACACCCAGTAAATTGAGTTGAAGAGGAAAATTAAGGATGGACCACTCAAAAATTGATAATGATGAGTCACTAGTTGCATCACTTCCAATATCTTGTGTACAGTATGAATGAGCTAAAAACCATGAGTGCTGAACTCAGACATAAAGCACTTAGGATGAAATTGAATGCAAAAGTTAAACAGCAAATTTCATATGGCTCAACGAAACCAAAGCCAGATACAATTTATCACCAAGAGCTTTAACGCATAAAGGAAGATGGATTAGTCCTAAATTAACAAAAAGTCGTTAATTTATTAGTTTTGAATACTTCAACTATATCTTTCCACATGTTTGATAAAATCAAATATCAGATGGTCAGAATCACATGTAATATAAGACTTAGAAAGTGATAAATAAAGACATTGGCTATCTGCAGCATGAATTATAGCAGAGGCTTCGTTGGAGCAAGTCCAAGTGAGAATGATTAATTCTTTCCTTGAAGCTTTTTGTGGTGTCTCAGGGCACACCTCAATAAGGGGAATGGAATGCATTAAAACTGAGACAAAATAGATAGGAAAGAACAAACCAAAAATAACAGAAGATGAATACAGAAAATGAAAATCAAGAAGGATGAAGGTTAAAAAAAAAAAGCTAAGTACAAGTAGTTCAAGATCAGGATTTTACTTATTTTGAATACTAAACCTCATTCAGGACAAAGAAGCAATCAGAGGTGACCTCATTGAAATCCAAAGCATATCCTAGTTTCAATTATAAGTATCATATGAAACAACTAATTTTCACAAAATAAATTCCGAAAGTATAGCCTACCATGGTCTGAACAATTGATAACATACAACTTAAGATGGCAATGACCATTTGTAGCTGTAAATACAGTGATTAAGTGCTATATCATAATTAGAAAGTGCATAACTTTGAAACTCAGAAAATATGCTGTAAAAGTAACTGAAAATGACATTAGTTACAAGTGAAAAAGCTAGTAAAGTAAAAATGAATCACAATTACCTCTCTGTTAATAATCAGGTAACCTTGTCCATCAACCATGTATGAGATCATCATAATCACATCATAGCTAGAATCGGGAAATTTCAAAGGAAGCTTGGTGGTTTCTATGTCAAATGCACAAACACGCACTTCAGCACGTTGCAAAAGATCAGATCTTTTCTCGAGCATAACACCAGTGCTGGATACAGTAACATCATACCACTGCCCACATCGAATATCTGAGTCACAAAAGTATGGGTTGTGATAAAATAAAGTTATGGACAGTCATCATACATATGTGTGGCTAAATATTTCCAAACCAGCACCATTTCATAAGGAACCTTACCATTGTCTATGGCAAAACGAACATGATAAGGAACATCATACTCCCGGAGATCAACAATACAATCTAGAAAATCTTGAGGTCTTTGTTCTCTGCCAGTCAAACATCTCAAGATTAAGATAACTACCAAAACTTTGAATTCCAAATGAAAAATAAAACGAAAATCGATGCTTTTCGTTAATAAGTTGTTCTACAAAAATGACAGAATATCAAACTTAAAGCTTCAAAATGTGACACATAAAAATGAATGAGAACCAGTAAATACTACCTCTTTCCTGTTAACATTGATTCATATGCTTCTGTAGCATTAAATGTTGCTTGATTTCTTTCCACAACATGCGAGAGATCTCTCTTGACATCCATTAATTGTTGAACAGTGTCGAAACATATCTTTAAGTAGAATTTGTGCAAACCTGATAAATGGTTTTTCTGTCAACAAATATGAAACAATTAGAACATAAGCTTGGAGAGAAGTTTCCACATCAATACTTCAAGCGTAATTGTCAATGGATGTGTAATTGACAAAAGGAAATATATAACCTGTAACTATCATTTCTTTAAGAATGACTCCCTCGAGTTCCAAAAGTAATATGTTAGTATCTCAGAAGAAATAGAAGAAAAAGAAAAACTCTCCATTCTTTTCTAATCTCTGAAGGATAATTTTTCATTCAATGCAATGTTTAAGCATAAATAAATTGGGAAGTCAAATGCCCAATTGCTTAAGAAACCAAAATGCAAAAATTAAGTTCCATGGGAAAAAAACTAAACACAAACAAAGGTTCGTTTCCATATGTAAGAAAGTGTCAGACTAGTTGGAACATTATAAGTGTTGGCCTCATGCCACTAGCCTAAGTGAGTGTAAGCACCTAGTAAGAGTTACTACGAAGGCTCAAACTGGTGAAAGTTCAACTATCAGACATAATGATCAAGTTTTTGTTATTTGTCATCAATTTGAGGCACAAACAACAGATTCTCGCAACCCTAATAGCATCCTACCATATAAAGTAGCCAATTCCTTAAGGGCCTATTTGATTGAATGTAAAATTTTTAATAGAATGAAACGTACTGAAAGGTAAATGGATGTAATATTAAAAAATTGTTATTTGGGAGAAATGGAAAGATTTGTAATGTAATATAGTGAAATATTGTTTGGAAAATGGATGAAATAGAATGTAATATATAATAAATGACTATTATACTCTTTTATAACAAAACATATTAAAAAACCGTAACTTGTTGCAAGTCACACTGTAACTTGCACTATGACTTGCTTACAAGTCACACGTAGCAAGTCATGACTTGCATGTCAGTATTAGTCACAACCGTGACTTGTCTCACGTTCCGCATGTTTCAAAGCCCACAAGATGAGGTTTGGAGCCTAAAAGAGTCTTCTAGAGTATGTTGGAATCTTACTGAAGGTTCTGGAAACTTTTGGAATATGGTAGAAGCTTATAGAAGAGCTTAGAAGCTTCCAGAACATGGTAGAAGACCATGGAAGCTTGTGGAAGCTTATGGAGCATTATGGAATGTTCTGGAAGTATGTAGAAACATGTAGAGTAATGTAGAGAATTATGGAACATTCTAGAATACTATGAAAAGTACTAGGCAATAGTAAGGAGGTGGGAACTTTCTAGAACCCCATTCTCCACCATAGGATCAAATGTATAATAGCCGTTAGATCAGACCCCTAAAGTCTATAAATAGGAAAGGGTCTCTCATTTGTAACAATCATCCAAAGATCACCAAGAATCACCAAAGCTTGTAACACCCTTCTCCTTTAAGCAATACAAGTTCTTGTTTCATTCAAGCGTTCGCTTCCATTTTGACTTAAGGCTTACTTAGTTGTTCATCAAGATTCGAGAATAGCAAATAAGGTCGCACGGTCTTGAGGGGATTCAAGCAAGTCCGTGACACTTGTGACCTAACATGTCACAACTGTGACAGCTCTGCTTGGAACCTACCGACTCGCGACGACTCTCTGACGATCACCAACTCTCGATGACACTCATCGATGCTATTGACGACAGAGTTGTTCCTCTGCTACAATCGACTGTCGATGTCTATCTTGCTTGGTAAAAGTCGAGAGTATATTAGGTAGTAAACATTATTAATTTATTTCCATCGTAAACCTTCCGATTCGAGGGTTTGTGATTTTTACTGTTTAAGATGGAATAGAATGTAAACTGAAACTTGCCGCTTCCATCCCATCCCATTCCATTCCATTCTATTATAAAATCTTCTTCCAAACGATGGAACTATATTACATTTCATTATAAAACTCCCAACCAAACACGCTCTAAGTTGTTTCAAAAGTTTATTCAAACATGTTCATCATGGAATGATTCAAATTCAAAAACAATATCAAATATGTAGTAAAGCTCGATTCAATCAAGCATCCTTGTGATATAATTTCAAACTTATTTTAGATTTCGCACATCATTGAAAGACAAATTGTGAGTTTACCCTCTCCCGCAATATCCAAAACTCATGGCATGACATTTGAGACTATAAAAAAATATCACTTAACAGGCGAAAGGAAAAGGATAGAAATAAGAAATATGTAAAAGAGTTTTTCAAGGAATATAAAAACATAGGTTTAGGAAATTGCGTGACTCACAAGATCTAGATCCTCCTTCCCCACAATTTCAATGTCCACAATTTGATTTTCGTAGCGCCGGCGCAGAAAAGCATCAACATCCATCTCCATCTTCTCCTAAAACGTACAAAAAGAACCCACACTGTCATCGTTAGTAGCAATTGACTATTGACGAAGATTAAGACCACAACTACAGACCACACCTTTACAGCTGCATAAAAATAGGGACGGAACTTGTACTTTGACTTGAAGGTAGAACCATCCTGTAATTCATTGGAAATTTAATAAATGATAAGTAGAAATATGATGATAAAATAAGGAAAGGGTGGTATTACCTGAGAAACAAAAAATAGATCGACACAGCTGAAGACTTTGCCGGTCTCTCGATCTTCCCAAGAGGACTGAAATCAAAATAAAACAAATCAAGATTTCTCTATTGCGCCAACATTACAAACAATTGCGTTTGCCCAAACATTAAAAAATCTCACTAAATGTGCAAACAAACATATTCCAGTAACGATAGACTTACTGGTGCGAAAGTGAGAAGCCAAGCAAGACGTTTGTCGCCTTCACTGAAGAGATCAAAGCCAAACTTGGAGTCGAGGTCCTCTTCGGCGTTACGCATCAACTTCTGCTTCTTAGAGCCTCGGCGGGAATCCATGCGGTCCCGTCTCCGGCCATCGCCGTTCATCTTTTGGCGTCGGGGAAGAACAAAAAGTGAAACCCTTTTGAGCTGAGCGGGCGAAACATGTCCATGTCTCCGCTAGGGGACTAAAAGGAGGGAGTTCGGAGCTTTCCCGCGCAAATGAACTGTCACGCAATGACACAAATACCCCTAGCGCATCCGGCAGTCCAGTGGAAGTTATGTATTTGTTTTACGCAATATTTTAAAAACTAGATTAAGCATTGAACTGTTAAAAGAAAAGTTTAAGGTTTAAAGATTTAATTGGTATTAATCTACTATAAAATTAGTATATAATAAATAAAAATTAAAAAATATAAGTGTAAAAAAATAAAATATTTTATTATATAAAAAATACATCAATGTCTATTATTATATAATGAACTCATAATAATTCAAATTAAATTTTAGTCTAATATAAAATTTTAAAAAATCAAAATTAAATTTGTATTTCTAAAGGAGGTTGTCTCATTATTGTCAAATATTTCAAATTCTTCACCACTATCTAAAGACTTGTAAGTCACACTTTCATTCAAAGTATTTGTATCAATTTTGTCTACTGCACTCAAATAATTTTTATTTTTTATAACAATTCCTTTTTTTTAGATTTCAGTATTAAAATACATGTGACATAAATATTATATATAAACTAATCAAATGTTACTTATACGATGATCTCACTCAATTATTAAATTTACATCAAACTAATTAATGTCGATACAAATTAATAATTTATTAAAATTATTTTAAATTATATTAATTCAAGTTAAATTTAAGAATTAAATTAAATTAAATTAAATTATCATTTCATTTATATTTTATTAATCTGTTAATGTTTATATAGTGTTCAAAAAAAATTTCATTATTTTTGCAACTAAAATTTAAGGGAAAGTATCTATTAATTAAAAACAAAAAATTTTATTCGAAAGAATACAAATAAATATAAAAAGGAAAAAAATAATATAAGAAAGGTATAAAAAAAATAATTGTTGCTTATGGTCTAACGTGAAGCTGCATCTTCTTTATTGCCGTCTTGACATATCCCGTCAACTTTTTATTCTCCCAAGATTCAAATTTTCAATATTTATCATAAGCATTTGCAAACATCTCAAACCTGCTTTATTTATCCTCTTCGTAGCTAAGCACCAGATTCCATGTTACCCTTTTATTAAAAACATTTGCGAACGTCTCGGTACTTCTTTTATTTCTCCTCTCCCACAGCTAAGCCCAAGCTTCTGCTTTAACCCTGAACTCATTAACCCACCAAGAAATCTCTTTACTTGTGCCAACTATACCTCTCATTTAAGTGAAGATAACTTAGATTTTGGGTTTTCTTTTTGTTTTTTGTTCCGAGATTTTAGAGATGGAGCGTTATTGAAGAGGGCAGTGAATGCCGAGTTGTTGTGGTTTGTTGTTCTTACTCAATTCTTCCTCTTTCATGGTCTATTAGAGTGAAGATTGCATTTGGTACTCCAAAAAATCTCTCTAACTATTTCGAATTTTTGTTTTAGTTTCTAGCTACCCATTTGCTCAATCTTGGTTCCAAATGGGTTTTCACCACAATATGTTGATTTTTCAAGCGTCAATCATACAAAGCTCTCATCTTTGTGTTTGGGTGTTGCAGAAATCGGTTACAAACGGTTAACGGTTCAAAAGAAACCGACCAGTTTATTATTTAACCAGCTGATTTTAATTTTAAACAGTTAAAAGTAGAAACCGAACCGAAAACTAGGCCAATTCGTACTTAACCTGGTCAAATCGGTCGATTCGATCCGATTTTTATATCATTGGTTTTACTTATTTTTCTTTGGTACATCGTGGGCCGGAGTACCAATCCAACCCCATGGGCCTCAAGTAAAGGAAATATACCACAATCATTCACATTCTATGAGTGTTGTTAGGGATGGCCGGGTCACAGGTCCCGACTAGTTGGCTCTTATAATTTTGGAAAGCACAAAATGATGTCTTTTTGTTAAATTTATTAAAAAAATCATAATCAATTAGGTCACGGGCTGAGCTAGCCATTATCATCTTTAAGTGTTGTCATCACAATAATTAACAAAGTTAATACCTACAAAATGAATCATAAATTATGAGAACAAATTTTATAATTCTCATCGACACTCCATTCGTACTACCACCCTCCAATCACGTTAATTGGGATGGACAGAGTAGATTGAAGGACCACTAATACCGTCTTCACGAGAAAATACTAGAATAATCAGACCCAAAAGAGACTCTAGATATTTCTAGGTTCTCCTTTCTAAACTTATTGAAAACAAATTTTACGGTTTCATCTTTTAAACTAATCATATGTAATAAATATTATATAATAATTTTTAAGTTGAATTAAATTAATTCATTTAATTAATAATTTTTATTTTATGAAAAAATAAACAAGAAAATATATTTTAATATTTAATTGTTGAGTTCGCCAAGTGTTTTTGCAGTAAGAATGAACTCTTGCTTGCTCACTTGCTTACCATCATCAATGTGGTTTGATGCATATATGCAAAATTTGTACATTTCTAAACCATAAACCAAGCATATTATAATGTCCTTTTAAGTTGGCTTCTATCCGATCGTAAATGGATTTCTTTTATCAAGTTAGAATTAAATCAAGTCACCTATAAGCTTCACTTCATAAGACGTATATTTGAATAATTGGAATAAAATATAATATCTAACGTAATGTTTTGTGCCTATTTACAATCAATTAAGTGGGGAAATTGACCAAATAGAAAGTTTAATTAGTAAATAGGATGGCTCTGGCTTGCGCTCGAGTCGTCTATGGCTCAATTCAATTTGATATATTTCTCCTTGTGAATAATTCGAATTAAAAATTAGTCAAACTAGAATAATTCAAATTAATTAGAGTAAGTTAAGTTAAGAATAAAATAACGTGAAATAGTTTATTAAAATGACATTGTTTTATTTGAATTCCATCATTTAACTCGGTATTTTATATTTAAACTTGATTTGAAACTCAAAATTGAATTCTATTAATTCAAAGTCTAATCAAATTAAGTTTAAAATAGTTTTTAATATAATTTCTCAAAATAATTCTTTAATTTATTAATTAAAATTATATTACTAGGTATTTTGCTCAAACTAATTTATTTTTATTTAATTTTCTAATTTTAATTTTAATTTGATACTCAATTAATATGAAATTACCATTTATTTTAGGTCAATCAAATCTTTTTAACCATCTTTAATAGTAAATTTAATGATATTATTATTATTATTATTATTATTATTATTATTTGCCTTATGGTTAAAACTTAAATGTATGAGGTGACAAGGAAGGAGTTGAGTTTTAGACAACTATAATGCAAATATTGGAGAAATCAGCTCCTTAATTCTTGTTTTTACACAATGTGAGAATTACTATACTTAATATACACACACAACAATACACAAACTTGGGTATACCCATAATGTATGATTCTTAGATATACATTTATAGTAAAGGAGTTCAAGCGGTGGGATAAGAAGCTTGCATGGCTATTCCACAAAGTCCTTCCTTAGCATCAAC
>JAOQMM010000172.1:2762882-2774595 GCA_027563515.1 Erythroxylum platyclados | reverse complement strand
TATGCATTGAGAGATATATCATCATATATGTAGAAATGTGCAAAAAAATATATCAACATAAACTCCCCCCTTTGTCACTGATGAGATATTGTGAGCACAATTTATGTCAATATTCCTTTTTAAGTTTCTGTTGCTATCAGATTTTTCTCACATGACATAAATCTGAAGAGGGAGAAGATTCGACAAACAAGGGACTCTCCAGGACTGATGATGCTAGTCACTCTGAAGCCCAAATGATTAGTTCAACCAAACCAGAAATGACTTCTTCAAATTCCTCCCTGAATTTGGAAAATAACACGCCACCAATGCTCGGAAAAAGAAAGGAGCGAACCCCTTCAGTCGTCTAACTTATATATCTCTTCTTCCTCTGCATTTATTCCAAGCATGAAGCATCAATTTTGGTTGCAGGTTCCATAAAATTTTTGCCCTGCCATTTCTTTTAAAATTTCCTCAGTAGCTCTGTCATTATTTACTTACCAATTTCTACCTGTTGTATCCAATAGATAGTCATTTAGGTGTAAACTACTATTTGTTTTCTATGCAGAACATGCAAAGAAAAGAGAGAAAATTTTGCACGTTGTCAGGTGCCTATTTCTATTCTCAACTTTATGGACATAATCAATTTGGGAATTTTAAGGAAATTTAGGAAAATACGTTATAAACTACGTACGAGATGCTTCATTTAAGGCTGGGGACCATGGTCCTCTTCATTTTGTGCGTAAATGTGCTGTCCATATAGAAATCATAAATGTTGCCCATGTGTTTGGTTTTTACCCGCCCACATACTGGAAACAGGCAAGCCGACAACATAAATCGACCAAAAAAAAAAAAAAATTATATATTAAAGTTCAATATTATAGAGACCTTGTGGAACTAATTAGTAGTCATAATCTTTTGACAAATGAATTAATCATACATGAAACTTTATAAGTAGATACATTGAGTTTGAGAGGAAAGTCCTCGGAATGATGCAGTAATACACACGATGATGATAACATTCTTCAAAACAAAATTAATTAGATGATGATATAATTCCAACAAGATGGTAAATTTGGACGAACTTACGCTCAAAATGGACACTAAATTATAAAAAAAAAAAAGAGAAGAAAAAAAGCCCCACAAACTTCATCACTTTAGACAGAGTTGTCATCGTCTGACTGCGTATTTAACAACACCAGGGCCATGAGCATTTAGGAAGTAATCATCCCAATCAATGGACCTTGCATCGAAGAAAAAGATTTCTGCCTCTGACCCTAAATTTTTTCTTGCTGCTATACGCAAGTTCTCTGTATTTGTGTCATCGAACCTGCAAGGTTATTTTACCAGTTAAAATTTAAAAAATAACTTGGAAGATTATAAATTTATAAAAAAAATATATATGCATGAGTACTTACACTCCTTGGAAGAAAAGATATGGACGGTAAAGTTCAACCAATCCTAATACGAGGTTAATCTTTCTATTGAGATCGTTGTACATGCCCTCAAAATGCTGGCAAAGTGTTGCTGCTATTTTCAATCCCTGCAATTCCGGTCTGGTTTTAGAATTTAATTCCTGATAACCAAAAGATTATTTACGATGGTAGGTGTTTTGGCAATTAATGTTCATGAAACAAACCTTTAGTAAGAGCAAATATCGGATTGCCAAGTATCTGTGGAAGCTATCCATGCTGTTCAGGACTTTAACCCTTTGAACCTTGACAGGTTTTCCGTCTTTACCGATCCATGGCTCCTTGGTGAAGTATCTGTACCCGTAATCATGAAGATTTTCATATGTGACAGGATTTCTTACAGACGAACCCACATGGTAAATTGGACAAGAAGGTTCATTGTAATGAGCCACCATTGCTACAATAATTGCATTCACCACGATGTCAGCTGGTATCTGCATGAAAGTTTAACCTCAACATGCATTAATTGTCATTCTTTCCGTATAAACTGTCCAGATCTATCTCATTTAAACCCGAAAATTGAAGGATGCTTTTAATTCATGAAAATAAGATTGCTTCCTATTACTCACCACATCAACAATTGATTTTTCATCGGCGAGAAAGCATGTTATTCTTCCCTTGCCATAACCAACAGTTAATGCATCGATAGTTCTGTGACCACAAAAACAGATTCAGTGGTAAGCTTTTTTAGCTTGGAAGGTTGATGCTAATAAAGACATAATGCTGACACATACTTGACACCTTCAAGCCAGCCTGGAAAAGGTTCTTTGCAAGTACTAGTAACCATCGTGGGGCGGATGATGACTGCAGGAAAATTTCCCTTGAGATGTCCGATTAGCATCTCTCCCATGGCCTTGGTAAACACATATGTATTCGGCCATCCGTAAGCCTTTGCCCTGATAGTTTCAAAGAATTATTCTGAGTTATGATGTTTGACACTAGCTACTTAATGCAATAAAAAGAAAAAAAAACAACATCTTAAGCTCTCAAATTCACTAGTCGACCAACCTTCTCATTCCCAGGTCCTTCAAGGCCTCCTCAAATTCTGGCTTTGTCGCGCCTTTACCTTTGAGTTCATTCAGTTTGTGTTCAACTATTCTCTTTTCTTCATCTACGTCTAACCCAGAAATACCGTTCAGTGCTTCGCCCAATTGGTATGGCTTCTCAGGTATCAACCCTGAACCTTCTCCACAGACATAAGCTGAAAACCCATGTTCTGAAATTTTAGTTTCTAACAAGAAAATTGAATAAACTACACTGAAAGTCAGCGGACTAGCAACGCTGATGATCACTTCACCTGTTGACACATGTACAAGCAAGTTGACTTTAACACATTTCTGGGCAAAGCACAAAGCCTGCATTGCCCCTATGGTGTTGGTGCCCAGTGCAATATCATATCTGCCAAAAAGTTTTCAAAAAGGAGTTACAATCTTCCTGTCTTTAGCATTAACTTACACAGAAGAAAATTGGGCTCTTGTCTTGGAATACTTGCCTTTCATTAAAGTCTGTTGTGGCAGCAAAGTTAAGAACAACATCTAATTCATTCATCATCTCTTCTCTAATGTTTGAGTATTTCAATCCCAAGTCCTCCGAGCAAACATCACCAGCCAGTGGAATAATCTTTTTTGAGATAAAAGAATTTAAGTTTGTCCCGTACTTTTCTCTCAGAAGTCTAAACAGTTCCTTGCCTATGATCTATAACAAAGGAAAATTTGAAAAGAAAAGAACTTAGAATTACTACCAGTGCACAAGACATAACACGCTCTAATTACGACATATCATGTCAGAGTTCATTAATCGCAACATAAAAAGACAATATTATCTTCTAAATTCCTCCTTATTCAGTGATTATGTCTGTTAGTTTTGTTTATTCAGTGATTATGTCTCTTAATTATGCTTTGGTTAAGAAAGTATATATATCTCTACTATAACGGTCCTACCTGCATGCATGACTGGCCCGTATTGGAAAAGTAATGTTGGAAAGATATATATATAAAGAGAGCAAAATAAAGGCTATTAATTAAACGATAACCTAAGTATTTCTTCTGACAATAAAAGCTAATAAAAGCTAAGAAGTTAATTAGTTTATCCTTTTGGGCTTATGTTCCTCGTACCAGCATGTATGTGTATTGTCTATGTTTAGTCAAAGTAGAAATAATTATATTTACCTCGTTTTGTAATCTTTCTTGAGCAGCATTAGCATCTGCGGCTCTGAGAAGAAGGTAAATCTTCTTCACGTTTGGTTGAACTCTCAGGATCTTCTCTACAAAAACTGCATTAAATAAACACAAGATAAGATTCCTCAGATTGTCATCTTGACAAAGTCTGAAGTAGAAATAGTAATTGCAATGGGAGGGAGATGGTATCTACTCTTTGCTAAGAACCCAGTTGCACCGGTGATCAAAACTGACTTGTTCTCAAGAAACTGAATAATGCTTCCAAACTCCATTCTTCTTCAGAACCTTGTCTATAAGGTTTGAGAGGGACCGACTTGGAAAAGGGAGAGAGCTGGCCTCCTTGTAGCCTTTGGTGTGTATCGAGAAATCTATAGATGGGTTAAACTTAAAAACGACTGGAAAAGGGCCAAAATGGTCAGATACTTTTGTTTGGTGTATGAGCAGAACCTAAATACTCATAAAGTTTTATAGCTAGGAAGATGATAATAATGAGGTAGATTGTAAGAATTTAGTTGGCGGTTAGATATATTACATCAGTGAGCCACGACCAACTGATCTATAGATCATTCCATCTGCTCTTTCATATGTTTCACGTATTGTGTTTGATATTATGAGGGCCGATATAAATCAGTAACATCACTCTATTGAATACGGCTGTACTCAAGAAATGAACAGAACATCAGCGCTCTGTTCACGCGTCCTAATTAATTGCCTGGAGAAGATGACTTTTTTTTTTTTGGTTTACATAAACGTACCAAGAATATGTTTCATATTGATATCTCTCTCAAAGCATATGTACGGTTGGACCCGACATTTTTGATCATCTCATGATTTCTTTTTAATCCCACGAGATGTAAACTTTAGATCATTTTCGCAACACAATATTATTAGTGTTTTTTCTATTTGATTTTCTTACATTCATGTTCTTGCACGCATGCGATGGTTTACACAAATCGAGTTTATAATACCAACATAATTCGAAAGTCTAGCCAATTCATCTGAAGTATTGTTATGTGTATTAATAATGATAAATAATCAAACCTCAGGATTAATTTAGTGTATATAATTTCCTTTTTTTAGCTTCTATACGCCCTTCCATTACATTTTCTTTTAATTAGATATGTTCGTAATGAGTGTAATATGAACAAATTGTTTCATAAATATGATAAAATTTATAGAATTTAATAAAAATGTTTTAATAAATATGATTCTTTTTATTAAAAAATTCTCTTGAATCTAATTATACTAATTCATATTCAAAATTTGCTTAGGTCCTATATATGTCTACCCGGTACTCTCTAATTGTTGAAGCATATACAAAACCGAATAATACATATCAATTAGATAAAATTATGATAAAATAAATATAAATTATACCCTCTTTATTTTATATAAAAAATATCCCAATTATATCTATGGAATAAAGCTAATTTTAAAAACTCATGATCCAAGAACAATAAAAAAATCGCAAAAGTAATTATATTGAATACATTACATAGCATTGCCAAAACAAACGCATACAATATCCTATACTTATCTAAGATAAGTATCAACTAATTTGCTTTTAGGGATGGCAACGGCGAGCCACCAGTTTTTTTAAAATTAAAAATATATAATAATTTATTTTTTTAATTAGATTTGAGTATAGGTTATTCAGACTCAACTCATTTAAGTAAAATAATATTGTTTTGTTTAGAATAATTGAGTTTCAAATTAGTCTAAATTTAAGCTTAACTCATAAATCGATTAGTTAAAAATAAATAAATTTAAACTCATCAATCAAAATTTATCTTTCAACTAATAATAGATCTGTACCTGTTCGGATTTTACCTCGGATAATATACTTTACGCAACAGAGTGATACATGTCTCGTTCTATCATGAAACGAATTAGTACCTCTTCCAATAAGACATCAATTAATAGACTTTGACTAAGCATACTCCATACGTCACAAAAAGTAAACACGCATTCCTCATAAAGTAAATCACATATCACACAATTCATACACAAGCACCGACACAACACTCAAGTCATCCATGGTATATTTTCGACACTCAAAAAATACCCTGTATGTACATTGTTAACTATATTTTAATAATCACACAATTTCACACCCAATAAAATATGCTTAATTTCTCTACTCTCATCGATTTAACAATACATCGAATCTATCATAAACCTTACATGGGTTTCTGAATTTATAACTAAACTCCAATTAATTTGGGCATGCAAATAATTATAAATCACATAACAAAATTCTTAAAATATATATAACAAAAAATTAAATTATGAAATCATAATTGATGTATATTACTAGCTTTCCTATGAAAAGGAACTTAAATATCTTTTTATATACTTAGAAATTATTCAAACTCTACTTAAATCCTATTAGTCCTAATGAATTATACTAGAATGACCCAGACCTCACATCTCAACGGGATTTATACTAAATGTTGATAATTAAAATGACCTTTCTTTCCCTTCCAATTTACTTCTTAAACTAATTTTCCTCATCATAATTCTTTCATTTTCTAGAACTATGGTTGTCAATAACTAATTTTAAAATCACTTTTTGAACATATTGATTGATCAATACCTTTTATTTTATGTCTGACACCAATTGACCATTAGGGTATAGTGATTGACTGATAAGTTTAGATGGATATGTGTCTTTCTATGAATTTTAGAAAATTCTTTTATTTTATTTTAACCTCTTAAATCACTTTAATTTAATATTTTTAAAAATGAAAATTACCATTAATTCAATAGTGAAAACAAACTTAACCAATATGATTTTCACTAAAATTTTATTTCTTTCTTAATTTTTATTCCCACATACAAAATTAATCAATCCTATATCTTCTAAACATCTAATATCAATCTTCAACTAAATTAAAAATATATTTAAAAATGTTAAATTTCATCAAATAATAAATATAAGAGTGAAATGCACGAGACTCCCTTATAGTCTAAGTATTTTTTTAAAATCTTGTTTTCTTAAAAATTATCAGAAAAATTCTTACGGTTTTTAATTTTCAAAAAACATATTCTTTTAGATTTTTGTTAAAAAATAACGACAAAACATATATAATATGAATTATCACACCTAAATCAATTAAATATTATCGACATAATGACTGATCATAATTTTTAAACTTACTAATTAATCCCAATTCAAATTAATAACTTAAGGTAACAACAATATAATATTGATTTGATTTGAATTTAAGAGTTTGATTATGCTTTTACGTTAGCAACATTTAATTAGCTCACGTTACGATGTTTATACCATGTATATTTTGTTATTAATTTTTGATGAAAATTTAAAGAAGAATTTTTAAATTAAAACAACAATTTTTAAAAATTAAAAAAAATTATTTAAGGAAATCCAATATAGTAATATTAAAATTTTGGAATATCACGAATTCTTTTCTAATGAATTTTTTCTATCATAATATTAGAGTATTCTAGAACTAGCAATTCATATTTTCGAGTTGTTCTATTATTATTCTATATTGGAGTAACAATTAAAGCATATTTATAGCAAGGTTGAAGTTTGCGAAACGAATTTAGGATGCCTATTTATGAAACTACACTTTATGGTAGTTGTTTGAACTCTTAAGAATATAAAATAGAGTTACAAAGGTTAACATGAGCATTGAAATGAACCAAAAATTCAAAAAGAAAACTGAAGTACATTCGAAAATATTTAGCCACCTAAATGTCTCTTAGGAGTTGGATTCTCTTTCTTATATGTATATATATATGGGGCATGCAGTTGAGTTCTGAACACATTGTGAATATGTGTGAATGGTCAACTCTATCTGCTTTCGTTTGACAGCCAGGCATGTGGGCACGAGTAGCAATACCAAGTACCGACCCCGAGAACTCGGGGCGCTCCCTCAGTTTATGATTATGATGGCCACAAAGCCCTGAAATGCAGTTGAATCAACATATGGTCTGAAATGCAGTTGAATCAACAGATAACCATATGAAAATGGAAAGAAAACAAACAAGATGCTGTTTCTTCCAGAATTTGCAATTTGATGCGATGTCCTGTGTATAGGCTTCTCCTCCACAAGATTGCGATATGTATCGGTTATGTGTTATTTTCAGCTTCTTAAAATCTACATGCGCCCTACATATTGATTGGCAAATACTTTGATTCGGGCACACGTGGAATGCACCCATTGATGTGTCATAATTTTTTATAATCTTATTTTAATATGTTTAAATTTAATATTTTGTTATTTATGTAGATTAAAGTATGAAGATCCTTGAATAGAAAAAAATTAGGCCTTAATTTAAATTTAAAAATTTAAACGAAGGAAAAATTCTAACAATAATCAAGGATGAATCAAGGAGATTTAGGCTAATAAAACATTTTATTTTGTAGATTGACATTAAATTGTTAGAATCAAAGTGAAATTTGAAAAAATAGTTTGGTAAAATGTTAGACGTGGGCATGCTCAATTGTACAAATTGTAATTTTTAGACTTTGAATCTGCAAGAGAAAAAAATGTTTTAAAAATGGTTTAAATCTTATCTTGGTCAAATCTAGGTGAAAATTAATGAAGTTATGATATGAGAAATCCAAAAATCATAACCACAAGATTTTTACATGAGTTTCGATGGCTATAAACAAAGCCAAGATGTGAAGGAGAAAAGCATCATATATTCTAGCTATGTTTTTCAGCTTCTCAAAGCCCTCTTTTTCCTCCTTCCTTTAGATATAGTTGTAAGAATAGTTATTGTTGGCCAAGTATTTTATTCTTGGTTGAAGGAAGTGGAAGTTCTTTTGAAACTTTAAAGGTTGGGAGGTAATTGAATCCTATGATGGAGTGTTTCATTTATTAACGTATTGAATTACTTTTCTATGTTTCTATTTTATGATTATTTGTGATTGATTTCTAATACACGTGATTAGTTTATTGGTTAAAATAATTGTTTATTATATTAAAATTTGAATACATAAAAGTTCAATTATTTTAATCATTTGTAGTGACTAGGAGTTTTAATTTGCTGCATCAGAAATTATTACTCTCATGAAAAGCATTCAACTAAGTTAAATGCAATTGCGAATGTTGTGTTATCTTACTTTAATGATCTTTATTTTCTTAAAGTTATTATTTAATTAATTTTAGATCATATTTAAGGTTGTTAAATAATAAGGATTAATTGAATTATGTGTTTTCAATTAACTAATCATAAGAAAAGATGAATATTTAATATCACATCAAATATATGATTGATAAAATAATTATTTTTGTGTTAACGATCAATCTTAGCTCCAAAAGTGGAAGCAATCGTAAACCAATGTTCGTTTTACTGAAAACTTTCATTTCATTACTTTCCTTATTATAAAATTTCACATCCCCCTAAATTAATTATTTTCTTTCGTAATGATTAGTGCGGGAGAATTCCTTATAGAATCGACTCCTACTTTCCTATATTATATTTATTGATTGCAAGAATTTAGGAATTAAATTTAAGTATACACGATAAAGCCACAAAATTTGGACTTCATTGTTGAGGAATTCTAAGCCTGCATGTTTATTAAGAGGTCTTCGAATTAATCCAATTTACAATATAATCTAAAGATCAAAAAGACTATAAAACAACTAAGAAGAGAAGCAAAGATTCAAAAACAACATAGTGTTATAATTGGTGCAATTATAGAAACCATGGCAAACAACCAAACACTATGAGAACTTGTCGGATCAGATTTGAATTAACCACCTCACTGCATAACTTCTTAATTTTGATGCAAATGCTACTTTGAATTAAAATATGGTTTAATTCATTTTTTGTTTAACTTTTTATGATATTATAGGTGAAGATCTGTACAAGCATCTTTAAGAAATTAATGTCGTATGTATAGGACTAAAGCATAATAGCGTTGCTGAAGAATTATTCAAATTGTAGGCTTTCCTATACTCTTTGAATGATAATGCCCAAGATTGGTTACACTACTTGTCACCCGCTAATATCACCACATGGAACAAAATGAAGAAGTAATTTCTGAAAAAATTCTTTTTAGCTTTAAAAGTTGTCAGCATTTGAAAAGAAATTTGTGGCATTCGACAACATGTTAGAATTTTATTGTAAAAGTGTTGGGAACTTTTCAAAAGGTTATGCGCCAGTTGTCCACCCCACCAAATTAGCAAACAATTTCTAATTCAATACTTTTATGAAGAACTTTTACCCATTGAAAGGAGTATCATCGAATTTGCTAGTGGAAGGGCATTTGTTGACAAAACACTAAATGAGGCACGCACATTAATCGCTAATATAACGTCCAATTCTCGACAATTTAATGTTAGGATGGACTATTTAACTCAACAAGTCAATGAAGTAAACGTTTCTTCTCTTAAAAATGTATGGATGATCTAACAACACTCGTTCATTAATTTTCCGTACGAAAAATAGAAGAAGTAAAGGTATGTGGGATTTGTTCAATTATAGGGCATACAATCGACTTGTGTCTCAAATTTTAAAATGACTCCACAGAGCAAGTTAACCTAATTGATTTTCAAGAAAACCTTAGCAAAATTATAATCCCTTTGACAACATATACAACCCCAGCTGAAGAAACCATCCAAACTTGAGGTGGAGAGATGGACAAACAAACCAATTAGCTGCATATAATCAGCCATATAAACCTTCTTTTGAGTCCAACTAGCCTTCTTTTCAGTCCAACTAGCCAAGACAATAATCACATCCAGTTCAAGCTTGAAATTCAAGTAGGTCTCTTGAAGAAATAACTAAAAACTTGGCTACTAATACTTTGAAATTTTAGCAAAAAGCTGAGTCAAGAATAAAAAATTTAGAGACTCAAATGGGACAAATGACCACTGCCATTAGTTATTTGGAAGCCCAAACCAACAATGAACTTCTCCCCAAATAGTGATGAATTCCAAAGAAAATGTAAGTGTTGTAATGTTAAGAAGTGGCAAGGAATTAAGGCCAAAATATAAGGGGTAATCCGCACTAAAAGACACCAAAGTGGAGTAGAAAAATTAGTTTCCAACACCTGATTAGGTTGAACCAGAATCTAAGGATAAGTCGCGTACGCTTCCCTTAACTACGCTTCCTTTTTCCGGAAGTATTAAAGGATAGCCAGAGATAGGAGCATGATGCTAATTTATATGAGACATTTTAAAAATATAAGGTAAATATTCCTCTTTTTGATTCGATTAAACACACACTAGATATACTAAATTTTTGAAGGAACTTTATACAATGAAAAGAAGAAAGAAGTTGAAAAGTATTGAGAAAATTAAAGTGAATGAAAATATTTCAGCAATAATTCGGAAAAATCTTCCAAAGAAGTGCAAAGATCAAGGTATGATTTTATCATTTACATTATTGGTGGCATGTAGAAAATGCAATACTAGATCTTGGTGTATACATAAACATTATGCCCTGTTCTATTTATTTAACTCTCAACTTAGGACAATTAGAAAAGATGGGACTGGTGGTTCAATTAGCAGATAGGTCTAATGCATATCTCAAGGGGTTAGTAAAGGACGCTCCTATACATGTTAAAGATAAATTGATTTTTCCCACTCACTTTTATGTTTAGATATGAAAATGATGACCAATCAACATTTATTTTGTTAGAGAGACCATTTATGAAAACGACAAGGACAAAAATTTATGTTCATAATAGAGCTCTAATATTGAATTTTGATAGGGATGTGACGAAACTTCAAAAATATTGTTATGTAATCAGTCATAACTCTTCAATTGACAGGTGGTTCATTAGTTATTCATCGATTAAATGATAGTTTAGTCGATAGCAAACCACTTATTGTTCATACATAGAGTATGTTCTAACAAAAATGATGACTGAAAATTATTTTTCAAAAAAAATGATGATCATACATTAATTTTTATTATTAAAATCGCCACATATCTAATTTAAAAGAAAATAAGAAAAAGTTGAAGGCAAGTGGAGAAAAATTCAATCAAATAAGAGTTTAGATGATACCATATTTATAATAGACGGTCCCTTCCCAAACCCATCAACCAAGCACCCCCTAAGAATTAATTTGAATTAAAATAAATAACTAAAAGTAAAACAAC
>JAOQMM010000172.1:2716791-2738463 GCA_027563515.1 Erythroxylum platyclados | reverse complement strand
TATGTGAGAGTTAAGGTTGGAGAAAACTTTCCAGTTGACACCCAAAAACCTTGAGCCAGATAGCATGTGAGCATCCTAGTCTGACCAACCCACCGCATGTGAGCATCCTAGTCTGACCAACCCACCGCATGCATTTAGACTGCGTGTGCAAACACGGTATAGACGCTCGTGACATGTTTTTCCCTTAAAGAACAAACTATATTTTTACTTTGAAACAAGAAAATAGAGTTTCCGATTCCTCTCGTACGAAACTAGCAATTCTTGGCACGTACTGACTTCTGTTAACTGGTTAATCTGCCAAATGGAGTAAACGGCCACAAAGTCAACCCTCAATTATTAATTAATTAGAACCAATTAGGTGACCAATAGTTGTTCATGATAATTATTATTGAATAAAAATTTATTTAGTAAAAATAATATTTTTAATATTTATATTAGTGATGGAATCACCGAATAATATCTACCAAACTTTTTCTTAATTAACATTGTATCATTATAACTACATTAATTAATTTTAGCTATTAATTAATATATTCATTAATTTTAATAACAAAAATGTAACTTTACTATGTTAGTAATTAAAAAGTTTTTTAAAAATAAAACAAAGACAAAAATAGAAGTGATACCACAGAGCTTTCAAATATTCATAATTTATTTAAAAAGTAATATTCTTAATTAAGTAAAACAAAATATAGCTGCTTAACTGCTATATTAAGAAATCGATGTGAATTAACTGCTTAACAACACATCCATGGCATGAATAAGGACCACACTTCCACATATAGATCTGCTATACTCTTTTCTGCTCACGTTCATTGTCTTACTTATCTCTGAAACATTGGGAGACACATTTATGGCTTTCAATAGGTAGGAGCGTTCTCCATAACTTGTTAAGTTCGATAAATGAGACATGACAATATTATATCTGCATGTTACTGAAAACTCAAAAAGATTCTATAATAGGAGAATATCATGTTCATTCTCAAATTCGATTAAGAAAATTATAGGATAAATTATATTTTAAATATAAAATTTTACTTAATTTTATAATACTAATTAAAAATATAATATTTTTAATTAAATATCAACATTTTCAATTTATTATAAATATATAATTCATCAAGAACTATTAAAATTAATTTTGTTAATGTAAACAGTCACATAAACTAGGTTATTCATTTAAAAATTTTATAGAATTTTAATAAAATTATTCAATAAATTAAAATTTTAACTGTTACTAACATTAATAAATGATAATAAGTTATTTTTTACTTTCATTATTTTGTTTCTAATTGGCCAGTATTAATGATAACTTAAAAGAGACGGGACATAGGTGGTTCGGACATGTGAAAAGGAGACACTTCAATGCTCCAATGAGAAGATGTGAGAAAATATTACTTAGAAATGTAAGAGGAGAGAAAAGAAGCGTACTAAATGCTAAGGTGAATTGATCAAGAATGATATGATTTTGCTGGAAATTACCAAGGACATAACCTGTAACAAAAAACTTTGACGTACTAAGATATGAATAAAGGATCTTTTATAGAGAGGTATTTATTGTTCTCTTAAGTCCTAAACTTTTTCCTTCGAGTCATTCATCTTATAAATAGTCTTAATATTTTGATTAAGAAGTACTTCTCTCCAAGTTACTTAGCCTAAGTAGTTTTTTACTTAGTTTATTTACTTAACTATAATAGTTGGTGTGATTTATTTTTATACTTGTCCAAGTTTTTATATTTATTTATGTATTTTATCTTGTACTATTAATCTTTATCATTTTATATATATATTGTATTACATAATTTTATATGTTTAGTTATTCGTATTTATTGATATTTTGCATTATTATTAATATGTACTACATGTGGGTTTATCGGAAACATCTTCTATATCATATAAGACAAAACTACTTACTATTGGATCTTCCTAAATTTTGCATTCCAACATGACTCTTACTAGATGTTGTTGTTGTTGTTGTTAATTTGTTTATAATAAAATGTAATAATTTATTTATCTAAAATTTTAACGTATATATTAACATGTACGAGTCCAATTCATATGATCACTTCATATCAGAAAAATTAACAAGAATTAACCAAATTAATATTTAGGTTATATTTACAACAAATTGAAATTTGTAATATTTAATAATATTTCTATACTTTTAACTAGAAAAGTTTAAATATAAACTATATTTTACTCAAGAATTTATATATTTGAGCACTTCATACTTATGGTTTCAACTTCAAATTGCCAATTCAGTCAATTTTCAAGTTGACATCATAATTTTAAACGAAAAAAAATCATACCTATTTGATGTCCATCATCATGCACACGGCAAGTACATAATCACTTCCATACAGTTATCGCAGCAATGCATGGCATATAACATGGAGCAGGAATCAATCAAGGCACAGACTATTGTAAGACTTGAACGCATTAAATTAACATCCACGAAGCAGACATTTGGTTAAACGAACTGTTTTGGCAAGCATTGGAGGCCATATCGAAGTTGCGTATGAGAATGTTACGATTTGATGGGAGAAGCAGCGAGTAACATGAGTTCGGTGATTACAGATACAATGTTCAGCGAACTCAGTACTGTTTTCAATCCATCATTTACTCTGATCAAGCCATGTGTAACGCAGGACTCGAACTGTTCTCTTAAGACTTTTGCTTCTTCTCAATTAATGTTTATGGAAAGTATGCATGGTCCTCCATAACTACCTTCTGTGCCTCTTCAGGCTGTGGGTCTTTTTTTCTTTAACGGTCCTATGACCCTTATTTGATAACTATCACAAATAAGTAAGCAATTTTTTTATTTTTATAAAAATAATATATTTATTATAATATTAATAATCACCGATATTTTATCAATTTTTGTTAATTTTTTAATTTGTTCGCTCTTATAAATTAATTAAGGTAGGGTATTCCCTTGATATATTTATCCAATGTACATAGTTTTTTAATTAAAAAAAAGAGAGAATGGGTATATCTTATGAAAATTTTAGGCAATGCAATGCTTCATCTTTCACATGGTTTGAGTGAGTTCAAGAACTTTTAGGCAAATGCAATGCTTCATCTTTCGTGTAAATTCAACTTTCCCATAAAAAGAGTAAAGCACATGGTAGAGGATCTGAAGGTGATTATAGAATGATCTGCTTGTCTTTCACAATGACCAAGTAATAATATGGACCACAATTTTGTCAAAAGGTAGAGGGACTTAACCGCACGCACATCTTTCGCGTTACGGCCAATTATTGGCCGTCTTGGTTGCCCTCTTAGGACTGTAGATTGAAAAGCCTGTACATAACTCCTCAGGCACCCCTTCTTCAACTTCTACCTGCTCTACAATTTAGGTTGGCATGAACAAGACTTACCTAACTTGCCGCCCATTTCAGTAGGTTGAGACCGACATTTTGTTTGGATTTTAGTGTTAAATGTTCGTAGAATTGGGATTCAAAGTTAAATATAGATTCAATCTCAAAATATGAGTGAACAGTGATGGGGTTTTTTTTTTTGACCAGTTGAACCTGTTTAACTTGTTGGTCTATGATATTATTTATTAAGACTCTTAAATAATAAAGTTCACAAGATTTTTGAAATCACTTAATTAATAACAAACTATTCACACAATACAAATGACTGAAAGATACCGAACACAAAATTTTAACATGAAAAATATTTCTATATAGAGATAAAAATTATGGAACAAATCGACATTAAAATCAATTAAATCAAATAATATAATACAAACAATAAAGATTTCTAACTCTCTCACTCAATAACATCTCACAAAAGAACTATAACTAATATGGCTCTTTTAAAACTCTTTTAAAAGACTTATGCTAACAACCTTTAAAATTGAGTACAAATTGATACGTATACACACATACATAAATATTATTTCTAAACAAATTCTAAAAGTTAAATTTTAATAAAACTGTAGTTCATAAAAAAAATTTGAGAAAACTCTTCTATCATTATATGTTTCTATCTATCAAACTTACTTTTGAATCTCAACAATATAAGATTTTATACCACTTACGATTATTCACAACTTCATTCTTTTGATTTATGAAGACATTTAATACTTTCAGAGCCCAGATTTAATAGCTTTTGTTAAGCTAGTCCCTATAAGATAGGAATTAACCCACAACATTACTATGTTTATTTAAAAGTATTTATTCTTAATTTAGAACAAGTACTGGAACTTCAATTGGGATGGTAAAATAGGAGGATAGGAGGAATAAATGCAATACAACCGAGAGGTTGTGATACATTATTTACAACAAACTATCCCTTTTAGTTGATACTTTCTCAATATAAGTTTCTAACTTACTATGAAAAATTTTAATTGGTAGGCCATTTCTACAATACTATTATTAATATTAATCAAAAATTCAATTCAAATAATTGCTTTTCCCCAGTTTAAAATAGGTAAATCATATCAATTTAGTAAAGTTACTTAATAGAATAAGCTCATGTGAATTTAATAATTTAGTTTGAAAAATATATTATATGAATATGATTTGGAGTAATGGATAAGCCTTGAGTTCTCAAATTTTTAGATGGATGCTTTTAGAGACTTTTATTCAATCTCCGGGACGAATGAGACAAAAAACTTGAAAAAAGTGTATAATTTTGTCAAAACCTAGCATCTAAGTCGTGCTCGTTCCTATACTTACTGCTCTATACTGAATCTTTTTCAGGCTACACAAGATTTTTGGAGAACATGCACGGAGAGTCGTAGTGTCTGCTTAGCTCGACAACGATTGTTAGTTACTCGGGATTCGGGGATATGTTATTTACTGTTTGATTTCATATAATTAATGACGATATAGTAGTGATTTTGTGTAATGGTATGGATATTCTGTGAATAATGTGAAAATGTTACTTGACGTTGCAAAATAAATGGTAACAGCAAAGACAACACGCTTTCTGATCAATTTACATATTTGAATTGATTAAAATTAATCTTTATTTACCATTTGTTGAGAAATATACTTATCTAAATACATATTTAATTAAATATGAAAAGTAATATTCATCAAGGTTTCACAAGAGGGATGTTGATATATTTATAGTTTTGATATATATAAAAAAAATCCAAGTTAAATCTTTAATCAATCATGTTAAGTATTCAATTAAAATGAAACATTGGAAGCATATTGTTTATCTTTTAATGTGGTAGTTGTAATACAAAGAAACTGCAAAACCATTTCACCTATACTTGTATTAAATTGCTTACATGAACAACAAACCATGTTATGAGAAGGGTGAAGTGAATGAGACTAAACAAGGCTAGTGCTTTCTTTGTCGTTTACTAGGCAAACTTGACAAATACAATACTAGTGTTTCTATTTTACCGTGTCGTCTTAAGTCCTATGGAAATTTAGGTATAGAGATCAATCATTGAAGATGGAGAAAGTTATATACTTCACAGGCAACATGTGTTCCTCTTTTTAACTGCACTTGTCGTAGCTATTGTATCAGAAAAAGAAAGGTTTCGCTTTGTACTCTCCATACTAAATCCGAAAAGGATATATATAGATTGCATTTGATTGCATACATACTAAGGATATGATCTATCAAATCATTTTAGAATAAGCAATGACGATGCATTGTACTTAACAAGGCAAGAATTGAAAGACACGGTATAATTAGTTACGTTATATTGAAACGTTGCATATCTTTTTCTTATCTTCTCAACCCTAGTTATTGAGTTCACATGTTAAAAGCTTCTCCAGCCATTTTGAAAGGAACGGCATGCAAACTTTCACGTTCTTATATACGCGTAGGTTATAACGTCATATGTCCAAATCTTATCTAGTGCCAACGAGCCTACCCTAACCACCTAATCGAACCTTCACACGAGCTAATTATGAATGTGTCAAACTTTGCATTAAAAATAATTTATCAATAGTTTTATGATTTGATATTTGAACTTTTTATATATAAATAATTCATCTTCGTCTTAATAGAATAGTAATATAGAATTTTCAAATAGTATCAAACTTAATTTTGATAATAAATTTTTTGCATGTATCTAATTTGTAAATTTTTCACGTTTCAAATATATTTTTAATTTAAAATTAAAAATAAGATTCAATAATAATTTGTATATAATGACAATCTCATAATTTAATACCTTAAAATTTTAGGTAAAGGTACGAGTATTTGAGAATTTAACAAAGAAATGGTCAAGAAAACACATGCAATGGGTATGATAGGTATTATGGGAAGTTTGCTGAAAGATGTTCATGATCCAATCACTTCTTCACATGGCTGAACTAAGCATTTGTTACAATTGGCTGAATTAAGAGTGGATATGAATGACGAGGTTGATTTGTTTTAAACACGAAAAATTTTGTCTCCATTCTCTTCTACTTTAAGGTGTAACGCTTGGCTTCTATACGTATATATAGATAGTGACTTTGAATCATTCCTTTTTAGCAATAGCATATTTGCATTAGGAGAACAATCCCCTTCGGTTTTTGGTGAGGTGGTGACCAACAAGAACCATAATAGCAATAATAATTCATTAACCTTACCTTCTCTCCGAAAGTGTATCGATGACGCAGGCAATAATTTTGTATAGAGCACAAAGAAAGGTAAGTAGTTTACCGGCTATATTCATCTTTTACCATATATTATATAATCAAACACTAGTTCGTGCAAAATTAAACTAGGTTTAGGTCTCTTTCCTTTAAGGCAAATACTAGTGTATATGTCAAGCTTTTATCAATTGATGGTTTCAAGATTTTGTAGACGACAGGACGAACGTTAAAGCTATATATTAACCAAATGTTACATTGGTAAGTTGTGTTTAGTCTCTTTTGCACACGTAACTGTGTATTATTGGACCTGAAACAAAAGTCCAAAGTTGTGGTAGGACCTCTACTTGCATTGTCAGATTTGTAATCCAGTGTCGGAAGTAACAAGAAACACGCAAATCCCGATTTTGAAGAAAGGACCTTGGAGTTAGCTTCTTCGTGTGCAGGTGACAACTAATCGTTCGGTGAAAAGCAAACATTGCATTTAGGCTTTCCTTAAATTATTAGAACCATGTTGAATCGATGAATTGGTCTATCCAACTTTCAAACACCGCAAGCTATTCTCACAATAGCAAACGGCCAAAGTATATGCATTTAACTAAATTTTTAGGGTCTAGTTTCTTGAGTTGCGAATTGAGTAATAGATGGAGGGATTAAGTTAACTTGATATTAAATATTGAGAATTTGAACTTCTTTTCTTGTACAAGTGAACTTGTAGTCGTTCTTATTTGAATATATATTGAATAAATTATTTGATGCTTAAAAATAATTTAAATTTTACGTATTTTAAATAAGTCTCAATTTAAATTATATTTACAAATTCAATATCTTTTTTGTTATTTTTCATGTCATCAAGATGGAAAATTTTCTTAGTGACACAATCAATATTGATAGATTGAGAGGTAATTGGGAAATAAACACTACTAATTGAACAACTCCCTTAAGAATTTGAGAACTTAACTTTGTAGTTATAAAAGTTTTCATATACTAAATCTTAAGTTTTAAATCTTAATGTACAATTTAATGACTCCCAAGTTGAATTGGAACCTATGTTTAAGAATAAATACGTGAAACGTAAAAGATATCTAATTGTAATATAAAAGAAGTTTAAATCTTCTGTTTTCATTATTATGTTTCAATTATGTTCTGTGCTCAATCTGATATCGTTTTGTAGTAAAAATTACATTGCATTATGTACAGAACCTACAAATAATGTAATATTGGGCACAAAACAAGGTTGAAATAGAATTATTAGAACAGAAAATCTGGTCCGATATAAAGTAGGATCCTAAGAAAATCAGATATAACAAAGTATTTAATGATTTTTAGTTGCACAAGAGAAGTTGAGCGTTCAAATCCAAGTATTAAACACCAAGGAAGTAATAAATACCGCTAAAAACAAAAGTCCAAAAGTGCTGAACCATGTTTTGAAGGGCCGATCTGAGTCTGTGGGCAAAACCCAACCACATGGGTACAACTTGCAATTGCCCCCCAAGGGCCTAGGCTATTCGGTGGAACTAACTGGGTCTTAGAAGAATGGCCGATTTTAATTGAGCTTAAGTTTACATTTTATTTTATATACAAGGTACACATTTTCCATGTGATTTTCGAAACTAACAATAATAACTCGGTGAAAATACTTCTAAAATACAAAAATTAGAGAGTTTTAACAATAAGCGACTTTATCTCTAATTGGTAGAAAGGCTAATTTCGTTAATTTTCTTTGTTCTAGAAAAATCTTATAAGTTTATATAGAAAAGGTATTTATACTTGTCTTTGTAGTTGTTAATTGTTTTTAGGATTAATTGTAAAAAAAATCTTAACTTTTATTTAATTTTGTAATATTAATCCAAATTTTAGAAAATAATGATAAAATATTTTAATTTTTAATTTTAACAAAAAATAACTCAACATTAAATTCTCTGTTAATTTTAATAATACGACGAACCACATTAGATTAGTACTTTTGTCACATGAATGTCACATATTATATTTTATCATTTATGAATTTTTATTATTTAACAAATTAGAAAAATCAAACTTTATTATTTTTAATTTATTAAATAATAAAATTTTTATATATACAACAATCACCTAGTAAAAATATTAATCTTATACGACTCATTACATCATTCACATTAACAAAAAACTTAACATTGAGTTATTTTTGCTAAAAATTGAATGTTGAAACATTTTAACATCTTTTCTTAAATTTAGGTTAGTATTGTAAAATTGAGTAATGTTTGAGATTTTTTTTTATAATTAACTCTTGTTTTTATTAGTTTCTTGTAAATTTTTTAATAAAGATTATATATATCATATTTAAAACTATATCAAAACGTCAATTTCGTTAAAAAATTATCAGAAAATTTTTAATAAAAAGTTTCTGATGAGAGTATTAAACTAATCACGAATACCATTTTTTCAATATTTAGCTAAAACACTTCCTAAGAAGCTTTTAGGAAATAGGGCTCAGGAATCACTTTATCTCGCTTTGCCACAGTGAAGCATAATTTTGATAGTTGAAAAAGAAAACAAGTGAACTTAATAAGGTGAATTTCTTATATAAAGCGAGTTTAAATTGAGTTTATTTTGATTTACGAGTCGGATTAAGTGATTTAGTCAGAACGTGTGATGATTACTTATTCAATCATTAGGACTATCAGAGACTAGAAATTCATAAGAAAATGCGTTCTCAGTCTCCCTATTACAAACTTTGGTGAAGAGTATTTCTTTCTACAGAGATGTAACATTAAGAGCAATAGGACTTCTGACCCTTTGGAAACCATTGCTCCATGTCAAAGCCCCAAATACAAAATCACCATTGCTTGTCTTTTGAGGTGTAAAATCAATCCTGAAAGACATTTTCTCCCCTATCCTTGCAAATTTGAGCGTCGCAGGTGTAACTTTAACGAGAACACCGTCTGGATAATCTATAATCGCAACATAAACTGAGGGTCCTTCACCGTAATACGTCACTGTTCTATGAACAGACACGCTTCCATGCATTTTAGATATGCCAATGGAAGGATAGTTAAAATCATATGAATGTACTACAGGTTTCTGACAGTAAGTTAGCTGTCCTGTTAGGTTTTTTAGTTGTTCAGGGTTTGCACCAGTACTGCAAAGAAACTTGATAAGATCGTCCACATTATAGTCGTAAACAAGTCCAGGATTGAGAGCTGCCTTTGGGTTTATGTGCCCGGATCCATAGTCAAAAGGGGTAGATATGGTGCCATTTGGGTCTCTTGTAATGGACTTTAGTGTGTTATCTGTAACTGTAGCTGTAGTCATCATTGCAGATTTAAGAGCTGCTGGACTCCAGGAAGGTTGGTAAGATTTTATGATTGCTGCAACTGCTGCAACATGTGGGCAAGACATGGAGGTGCCCGAGACTATATTGTAATCGACGGATCGGCCACCGGCACCATCAGTTGCTAGTGGAGACCAAGCTGCCAAAATGTTAACACCAGGTCCTGTAATATCTGGCTGCAATTGGATATTGAAATATGAATCTATCAGACAAGAGTCATAGAGCCATTTCGTTTCATGTAAATGTCTTGAGAACAAAGAACATGATTCTTACTTTTATAATATCAGGACTCGCAACATCGGTCCCCGGGAAGAAAACACAGCCACTTTTGGTGCAGGCTTAGTGCTCAGCTCGGTTACTGTAGGTGCGATCCTGGCTGTCGGGTTTCTAAATCAGAAAATTTTAATCAGTAAGTTGTGCAGATCAAATATTACTTTAATGGTGTATTTGGTAATCAATTGAAACTACGAAACTCACTTGTCACTCTTTAGATAAGCTTGAAGCTGATCTGCTTCTTCATGGCCTATTATGGTACCTGGGATTACAAACTGAAAGCCAACACCAATAACATTTGGATCGACCAGTATCATTCCAGCGCCACCTCCTTGTTGCACAATTAATGCCTTTGCTCGTCTGCTTGCAAGAGGAGCTTCAATGGCGCAAATAACTATCTTTCCCTCAATCTTTTTCTTATCCAGTGTATTGTTTGTGCAAAAGCTGACAAGCAAAGGCAATGCACGACTGCTTTAGGAACAATGTATAGAAGATCGATTTTGGCAGATGATGACACAGTAAGAACTCCAAGAGCATATCTTCTGCTCCCAGAAAATGCACGATTCATCAATGAAGAAAAAAGGCATTTAGACCATACCTTGCATTCTGTTCTGATACTCCTGGTGCGGCTGCATCACTTGCAGCTACAAGAGTATGCGAGCTTTCCATTGTCAGGGGGTTTACAGAGAAACCCTGGAAACATAAACATGCCATTTTCCCAAGTTCTAAATTTCGAAATATGTTCCTCGCTAATATTGAACACTTTCTTGGATACAGAACCAAAGAAGTGGAAATTCTGAGATCATTTTCAGGATCAATATTTTACCTTCAGAACTTGTGAATTTCCAAGATATATGCTGGAGCTGAACTCTCTGTCCACAGTACTAGCAGCAACAGTGGTGATCCAAGGTGCAACATTGGTTGCAGTTCCGGGGAAAAATGAGTTTCCTGCAGAACAGGAAACAAAAACACCTCGCCGGAACCCATGGAAAGATCCAACAGCGATTGCATGTACAAAAAAACTGGGCTGTGGAGGGTCAGGCCCAAGAGAAAGAGAGAGAACATCAACTCCATCACTAATTGCATCATCCATGGCGGAGAGAACATCAGCATCACTACACAGATCAAACCAACAAGCCTTGTAGATGGCAAGCCTTGCATTTGGTGCACCACCTCTTGCAGTGCCATTGGCCATCCCAAATAAGCTAACATTAGGCACCACAGCTCCAGCTATAGTTGACGCAGTGTGAGATCCATGGCCATCGGAGTCTCGAGGTGATCGGAAGAAAGGAATTCCAAAAGATTCAAGGGGTCCATTTTCTATTTCATATCCTTTGGAATAGAACCGAGCTCCAACTATTTTTCTGAGAATTTTGGAATGATTCAGATTGTTGAACTGATGGCTATCTAGGATTTAAGGCACAAGCTTGACATAAAATACATGCATACACTCCTATCACCTGTTACAGTTGTTTGATGTAAAGTTTTGTCCAGTCACACACTCTCCCTTGAACTTGTTAGGTACAGGGCCTAACCCATGATCATCGAAGCTCCTTGACTCCGGCCAAACTCCTGCAAAACAAACAATGGAAAGGTAAGCACTAACCAGTTCACTGGCTCCTATGGAACAAAAAAATCAAGTAGAATCAGACAGTGCAGCTTTACCAGAATCGATAACACCAATAATGATGTTTGATACTGATGAGGAGACATTGAATTGGTTAACATTGTCCACATAATTTATGCGAAGGAAGTCCCATGAATGTGTTGTATGAAGCCTATTCATCCTACTCTCGAATACAGAAATAACTGATTCCCTTTCTGCAACAAGATGAAAATGAAATAATTCAGTGCAAGCATATTTCCAAGATGGATGATTTCTCTCTTAGGCCTTAACGAGAATGCTCACTTCCATTTACAGAATACCTGCAAGTCGACGCGCTTGCTGTTCTGTGAGCATTGCAGAGAAACCTCTAAAACTTCTTGTGTAATGATGAACAGCCACATTCTTAGCTTCATGAAAACTGAAAATTCAGCAGAACCATGTAAGGAACTCTGTTTGTACACAAGCATATAAGATATATCTATAAACACACAGTGAAATCACAATTCAATTCATCAATCAGAGCATGCATTCCTTCGGGTGACAGAAGCAAGCATTTCATGGTTGGCATTGATCACAGAGTCGGAATTCGGGTGCGAGTGCTCGCCCATGTAAACTATATAATGCTGCATATAAGGCAAAAAGATTGAAAGTTGATCACTGAAGCATCTATATAGATAAACTTGTTTTAGTACGTTATAAAAATGAATATCCATTAGTGACACCAGCAAGTTCCTACCTTTTTGGAGGCAGTAGCTGCATGTAGTAATGCAAGTGTAATGAACAAGATCAGAGAGCTACTAGTAACATTAAGTTTCATCATTTCTGAACAAGTTACAAAACTCAGCTCTAGACAATGACAGCAAACTAAGAATGTGTAATCGGAAAGGAAATACATCCTTTTATAGTCTGACATTGGAATATGTTAGTACTTCCTGAGATTCCAAAGTCGACTTCCAAATGGATGTATAACACATATATATTTATATATATAGTAAACAAATAATTTGGAAAAGTTCATACGCAAGTCTCAATGGCCGGCTGCCTCCCGATAGACTCTTTCTATATATTGGAATTATGTTCTTGGATTAGACATTAATGCAACCATGTTTGCCCAATTGCATTTTTTTACAAAAAAAATTGTTTTCTTGACTCAAACTTATAATTTTCTAGTCACAAAGAAATAAATTTTCTGTATCTTTCCATATACTTATGTGATACAAAAACTTTCATGTAATGGCATATTGCTCAATTTAATTTAAAACAAAATGATGTTAAGTCGTTGACCATTAACCCTTTGACTTTTATATGGCATATGATCGTTAGTTCTTTCCATCCCAATTTCCTTTATTGTTAGATATTCTGCGAGAGACTGATCATTCCAATGACTTCTTGTAAAATGAATCAAATTTCTTAACCATCAGTACTTCCCTTTACAAACTAGATTTAGAATATATTGATTATGAAAATGGTGTCACCTTGTAGCATTTCCTTGATGATTACATAAAAAACAAAAAGAAATTATAAGTTTGCAACTCAGTTTTGTAAATTAAGATTAACCAAAAATAAAAATATTTGTCATTTAATTCTAAATCGTAAAAAGAAGTAGCTGGATAATTTTGCAGATTTCCACTTCCTTCTTTCGAATCATAAGATTGAAATATAAGAGTTTAGGAACCTGCCCATGCAGCCCAAACCCACTGAAAAGTGGACATGCTTGATTCAAAGTTCAACACTGCAAAATTAGGAATCTCTCAACTTATGCTTCATACTCATGCATTAGGTTCGAAAACGTACGAAGCCAACCCAACACCAACTTATCCAGGGAACTTGGACTTGATAAAAACATTTATCAACCAGTTTCAGGGACCTAATAAAAAAAATATTCCGAGCTCAGAGAGCAAGTGAAGAATCAAGGAGAAGGTAAACTAAAACCAGTCTGTGCTTTTAGCGTAAATCCGATACATAGTACAAAAGAGATTGTCTCTGCCGTGTGTCAATGTTTAATCTACATGTGGCATCATTTTCATTTTATGTTACAGCAAATTGAAATATTAAAAAAGAATAAATGAAATTGAAATATTAAAAAAGAATAAATGAAGCATAGAGCTAAATCGAAGTCCAATAAACTGATTCTAAGCAATGAAACACAATAAAGCTATCAAAATGAGTTAATGAAAAAGGTACATTGGCCAATTGCTATATACAAAACTTAGTACCCAATTGATATCTTTATGTTAGCTCCAAGATAGACCTGAAATTCAATAGACTCTGCAAAACGATATTATCAGTTGAAAATCTTGACAGGCAGCAAATTTTAGGCATCGTGCAGCGATATATTCCGAATTCCTCTTTACACAATTTCAAACAAGCAATTTAAAAGTGTCCAACCTGAGTTTTATGATCTCAATACAAAGGGAAAGTCAAGCTATGTTTCCCATTTGACAGAATAGTCGGAAGAACAATTCACTAGGTCCAGCAGCAATAAATAAATTACAAATTATAGTGGCTGCACTCACAATTGAGGGTCAATATGAGGGTCATTCTACCCATTAGCCTTCCTCTCCAAACTCGTTGGTGAATCTTTCATGGACATCCAGATCAGCTTTGCTCACAGTTGGCCTCTGTCTCGCTAGAACCTTATCGAAATCAGTTTTCGTAATTGGGGGTGGAAGGACCTGCAGAATCGAAACAACTTTTTCTAGAGACTGCAGCAACAGAACCATATAGAAGTATACACCCATTTTTTTTCAATAAGCAATAACTCTTTGTGTGGTATTGAAAATTACCTGAGCTGCAAGTCCCTGCACTGCAAGCTCCTGCATTGTTATTTGCATAGCACCTGCTTGCTTTGGTCCACAAGGCATCCACATGCCGTTGGATGTCTTGACAAAAAACATGGCATCCTGAGTTTTACGGATTGGCTCAAAGAGGACATCCTTGACCTGTCAAGAACAGCAAGCAAAAATGGTGTCAATACTCATATAATACAGAGGGATAAAATAAAAAAATGACAGCAATAACAGTATCAGCAGGTGTCGTGCTTACACAAACTGAAATATCTGAACCTGAAAATCCCTCGGTCTTCCTAGCTAAGTTCTCAAAATCATTTTCAGTCAAGTTGTTTGGAGTATCTCCTAGATGAACCTGTACACGAGTTTCAGGTTTCAGCAAGATAAAAAGAGAAAGACATGCTGCACATGATGATTATGAATATTTCAAAAATGTTTGCACAAACTCAAGGAAAGCTCTAATACTTTGAACATATGTTGCCTAGCCTTCAGGTCAGGGAGGGGAATGTATATACGCTTGTCAAAACGTCGTCGAATGGCCTGTAATCTCCAGTGATTAGGAATAGTCAAATGCTTCAATTTTAAATCATACAAATAATCTCCTCATAATGCCATCACCTGGTCTAGAGCATACGGTGTATTTGTTGCTGCCAAAACAAGAACTTTCTGGTCATTGTGCCCTACACCCTAAACAGAAGATAATACTTTTCAATTTAAAATTTGCAACTTCAACTCCAGAACCATATTAATGATGAAAAACAAGAACAAAAAATAAAAGCAAATATGAGGACTCTTGTTCCATTAGCAGCATCTCAAAAATATAAACTGCTTACAAAAGATTTCTCAGAAGCAGAATTGATGATAAGTTCACTGTCATAGATATAAATGATATGAAGCAGTTCTAAACATTGGTTTACCATGATCCCTTTTATTTGATAGTGGAAGTGACCATGTATAAAACCATGGATACCGTTGCCACCAAATATACACTGCTATACTCCTAAAATAAGAGCATATAAAAGCATCATGCCACAGGAGCATAGCATGGGACAAAAAAGCCACCTATTACATAGCATTAATATATTCAAATAAAAATCTTCAGACTCAAGAAACCCTTATCAATAAGAACCACATAATGATTGAAAAAGGCTTCTAGACATTACATTCTGATGACCCATGACTGAAAATACATACATCACTAATTTGCACAGGTGGAGTTAGTTTCAGATAACACCGAATGATGAACATTTCATATCAATTCTGATGAAGGCGTTTTCCTGATCAGAATACTGAAGGCATTTATCTAGAGTACATAAAAGTTGAACAAGGTTATCACGGAAGAATCAGCATTAATATTAGAATGGGAAATTTACCCCACCAAGAATTCGAAAAATAAAACCATCAGTCTTCTATAAAGATTTTCATTTTTGCACACTAAAAAGTGACAGTTTTTTAATATCTTCTTTAGTGAAATCGTTTGCTAACTATTACATTTTTACTGGATATATATTCTTAACCCATCCCTGCAAGTCATGCCTAAATTTGTAGAATGAGTGCTCTACAACCTTATTATCCCAAAACTGGTCCAAGGCGCTCATGGAAAAAGAAAATAAGAGTTATGGCTTAAACTGGGGTAGAATCAAGGTCTCTGGTAGATAATATTTTTCATATAAAGATATTATATCAACATTTATAAAGATTGTCATAGCCATCAAACCACAATATTCCAATCAAGTTGACCAGTATTGGAAATAAGCTTAGTTTATTACAAAGTTAATGAAAGATGAACCTATAAATTAAATGTAAAAGTAGCATTTTCATAATTATACACATAATATTTGGATCGATTGTGCAAGTTTCATAAGTATAGCTTCCATTCAGAATTTAAAACCAGATGAGATGATAAACTGAACTTAGTTGAACATGAAAATAGAGTTTTGATAATAAAAACCAAAATGTTTTAGACTGATTATGCAATTTTCATAACTAAGGCCTACATTCTACATCTACAAACGAAAGAGTAAGGACAAAACATAAGCATGTGATAGGAAAACTAAAGAATATCTATGCAACATTCTTAAAAACCTGCTACCCAGGGTATTATTCTGAAATACAATCAACTAAATTCTCAAAAACAAAACTTTGAAAAGTGTAACGAAGTTCAAACTTAATGAACTGTTCCCCAGCTTTCCTCAAACTGGATCGACCAATTTGAGAAGGTCTCGCAACGACAATAAAACAATTCGTTTTAGACAAGGGAAGGTCAGAAAGGTCATCAAAATATGGTCCAATCTCAGCCCCCCTCCAATGCAACTCAATTACAGTCTGACAAGCTACAATGTTGTGTGAAACAGTAAAAAGTCATGCCTACGAGGAAGTGAAATAAATAGTATAACTATAACAAGAAAGCAGAAACAAGCATAAAACGTTGTCTTATGAAAAAGTAATGTGCAATGGCACTCTGCTCCACCCCCTGCCAATTTAGAGAACACAGATACCTGCATCTGCACAAGAAGCTCTGTCTTGATACGTCTTGAAGCTTCACTCTCATTGCCTTCTCCACGTTGACCGCATAAGGAATCTATTTCATCAATGAAAATGATGGAAGGAGCACTTTCACGGGCCATTTGGAAAAGGTTTGACACCAATTTCTCACTCTCACCCATCCACTTCGAAACAAGATCTGAAGAGGACACGCTATAGCGAAAAGGGAAGGCAAGGGAGTTACAAGTGTGAAAGGGCACACAATAAAAACATGTCATTATAAATAGCTCCAAGGTATGATCTCCTTCTTTTCACACAGAACCACAAATAGATTAAAATATGTAGCAATGATTTATTAAACTAAGACAGTACAACTTAGATTTTCTAACGAGCAAATAAAAGGACTTACTTTATCACATAGAAGGGTTACCTGAAAAATGTAGATTCTGCTTCAGTTGCTACAGCCTTGGCCAAATAAGACTTCCCAGTTCCAGGTGGCCCGTATAAGAGAAAAGCCCTCCACGGTCGCCTCTTGCCTAAGGGAAGTAAGATCAAATATCAAGATTTCACAGATGAGGTACACGAATGACGTTGAAAATTTGCAATAGACCTCTATGCTTTCACTCAAAACTCGTAGTTATCTTGTAAGAATATTAACAACACACCAAAATCCTTCTTTATTAATAAAAACAAACAAAACCCATTAAAAAAAATTTCACCTGTAAAAAACTGGGGGAATTTAACAGGCAAAATAACAGCCTCTTGAAGAGCCTGTTTAGCGCTTTCCAAACCGGCAACATCATTCCACTTTACATTAGGTTTTTCCCTTATAATCGCAGAATTCAACCCAGATCTCAATTTCGCCTGCTCCGGATCTTCACCGTCCTCCCCATCCTTGGGTTTCGTCTTGGGTCGCGTGGCGACCGCCGCGTCCCCGTTGTTGGAACCTGGACCGGGCCCACCCTCGTCAAGAACTGCCCTGATCTCCTCGGCGCGGCGGAGGTATTCGGTGAATTTCTGGGTAATTGCCTCTCGGATTTTGGGGTTCTTCTCGTACTTCAAGTGGGTTTTGAAGTACTCGAGCGCGTTCATGTATAAGGGGAACGCCTTGGCATAATTCCCAGCATTGTCCTCCGTCACGGCTTGTTTCACGTACTCTATTGCTTGCTCTTTGAAGTTGCTATACATATCTGTGTCTGTATATCTCTATCGTAAACCCTAGCTAAAAAAGCGATTGCATGAGAGATTGGTTTTTCGGGAAACCCTAGAATCGATCACGAAGGTAGGATTCAATCCGGAGAAAAGATCTTGGACTTCCTCGCTTTCGTGTCTGGGTAACTAGAAGGGGGGGCAGGGATTAGACGAAAAAGAAAAAATAAATATCAAACCTGTTTTCTCCTTAAGCGTGTTTTCGGAAAAATGGGAAGCTTCTTTTCTCTTATTTATGATTTGTTATTAATTATTAAAAATCTTAATTTCTGAAATTTACACTGCAAATTTTGTTTTTATTTTCCATAGTTAAGTAGATTTCTTTTTCTTCATGCGTGACTTTTCCAAGGCTGACTAGGAACTCTGATGGTGCTCGTAGACAAATCCTTGCTGCACCAAAAACATTTTTTGCAAAGTTAGGTTTGTTTTGAATTGGATTGTGAATCAACGTTACATTTAAATTACTTAACTAAGATAATATTATTTTAATTTTAATTCAATTAAATTTTAAGATGTTGAATAATCGTAAAGAGAAGGCATGGTATGTATTCCTATTCTAAGATGTTAGGGCTCGGTTTAGAATCTAGATGCTTACCTGCAGACGGTGTGGTATTATGGTTTGGGGTGAATAAAGTAATGTTGAACAGTATAGGTGGTTAGTTTTAGAGAAATTCTTTTTTAATCTAGGTGTTATGAATTAGAATTTAAAAACAGTCCCTCTATTAATTAAGGATAAAGTTGCGTAATATTAAATTTTCTAAACTTTACATATTAGTAAAATTTTTATTACATTATTATTATTGTTGTTGGTAAGCCAGAGTTATTTAAAACCTGAAATTTTGTAATAAGAGAAAGGAAAAGAATGATAGTTTAGATAAAATGGTAAAGGATTACTTCGTTTTTTTCAATGCCAGAGAACTTGTAGTCATTATTAGGGGTGGCAATTTAATCCTAACTTATTTAACTTAAAATTAATTAATTTAATTTAATTTTAATTTAACAAATTTTAAATAGAAATAATAATAAATTTGATTTAAATTTCATCTAATTGAACTCATACAGTTAAATTAAATTTACTTAAATTTAATCTAAAATTTAAAAAAAAATTAAACTTATAGTCAAACTTGAATACGATTCAACTAGTTCGATTCAACTTATTATTAAATATAATAATTACTTTTAATATGTATTAAATAATTCTTTAAATGTAGATAATTTAATAAAACCATCGTTTTTTTATTGTAGACAACTTGCACTTATTATTAAGAATGATTGTTTAATCCAAATTCAATTAGTTTAGAATTAATGAACTAAATCAAATTTGAAATTAGTTTTAATAAATTTTTAATAGAAAAACAAGACAAATTAATCAATTTCAGCGTAATTGGTCTAAAATCCATAACATTACATTAAATTTGATTAAATTTAAACTCCAATCTTAAAAAATATTTCAATTTCGCATATAAATGAGTCCATCCAACCTAACTCATTACTTAGAGTTACTAATTTTATTGTGTATTAAGAAAATTATTAATAGAAAATAATAACTCTCTACGCTACTTGAATAGTTAATAATATTGGAAAATATCCATAATTAAATTATGAACACAACAAAATGATTTTTGTAATTTCCTATCAAACTATAAAAAGATTAAAGATAAACTTGATTCGTTTTTCTTAAAACAAATTCTTCTCCAATGAAATCGTTAACTACAAGTTATTATATTTGTTCATCCTTTAGATATTACAATATGAAGAAGTCTAATATTCAATCTTATCCCTATTTGATAAAAAAGATATTTCTGACAAACTTATATATTTCCAATAAACTCGTATACTTATTTATAACGATATTCACATAGTTAGAAAAAATAATTTAATAATTGAGAGAGCTTAACAGGAGTGTTAGCTCCCTTTCTGTTATTCCTTTTCATGAAAAAAGTATGATTTTTTAATTATAATTAAAAATAAAATTTTATATTTTAATTATAATTATAATTTAATATTAATAAAATCAAATATTTCATATTGGATTCCTAAAGCTAGTTTTTCTATCTTTAATTTCTCTTTATGTATAATCCATTAGACTTATAGTATATAGACAATATTACAAATTATAATTATTAATAATTTAAATTAAATAAATTTAACTTCTTTTTAACTTATCTTTAATTATTCAATTAAATAGTTTATAATCATATATCAAGACTGATATCTAATAACATGTCAATAATCACTCAAAATATCAAAATAGTTTAACTTAACCTTTTTATCAATGTTTATAATGTATAATTTAATCATTTCGTCATTCAATATTCTAATCGGAGATGACATGGCAATTTACTTTACTTTGAGAATTACTTAACTCATTATTAATAAAAAATAATAAAACATTCTTTCTAATTAATTTAAGACAACAAATCTATTATTAAATTACTCAAACTTCTCTATACAATTTATACTATATTTAAGTACTTCCGACTAAGTTATTTTAAATATAATAGATCATTAGTAGCATCATAATATTTAATTCTCGTATAAAATACTTTGATAATCTCAATTATAATGATCATTATACAAATATCACAATAAGTATATCTATAGACACAAGTAATATTTCATTAAGGATCCTTATAAATGGGGTAGTTCATTAAACTTATTTTTTAACGAGTTACTTTAATTTATAATATTAATTATTTTGTTTATAAGCAATAAATATAATATGTATTAGTTTTATTGTTCTATCAATATTTCCTCTTGATAAAATTATAATTAACAATAAATTATAAATAAGAATTAAATGCTCTTTGAATCTCATAATACAATTTCATTATAATTTTAATTGTATAATATTTATTTTAGATATTTTAACTTTAATATTAAGTACTAAATATAAAAATATAAAAAATTATCTTTTTTAAATAAATTAAAAATATCATACATTAATTACAACTAACCAATTAATTGCAAGAATATAAACTTAAAAATAACTTAATATCAAGCAAAAGCTTAATATGATTGATTAATAATAATTATTGAAGAAAGAATGCGTCTATAATTGCCTTTCTAAGGAGCTCGAAGAAGTTAATCCGAAAGCTCAAATTTATAACATTTGATACTGGAAGTTATTTTGAGAATCCTCTTCAACAAATTAGACAACTCTAAAAGCACAGCCACCTCATTGGCTATGGCTGTGTTTAGTAAACAGCTTACTAGCTGTTTTTTAGTTATTTGACATAAATTAGTTGATTGACTATCTTAAAAAACTAATTAAAGTGTTTGGTGAATAACTGTTTGGTTGGCTTATTTAACCTCAATAAGCTGATTTCTAAAAAGCTACATGGGAAGAGCTTTTTGAATGTTTAGCCAAAAATTAATAGGTAAAAAATCAATTATACCCTTTATTCTTTCAAAACTTAACAAGTCAAATCACAATTAATG
>JAOQMM010000172.1:2701758-2716691 GCA_027563515.1 Erythroxylum platyclados | reverse complement strand
GAATTATGTTAATTATGCTATAATGATATTATGGATAATTCAACTTAGAATTCATGCATTTATTATACAGTGATAAATTTTTTTACAATGAAGTAAATTTCTTAGTTACAAAATGTGGGAGTATTTTTTTACTAATGAAATAAGTTTTCTGGTTACAAAATAAAAAAATGCTATGGTAACAAAATTTTTAAGAATGTTCTATGTTTTTTATTAGATTTAACAACTTAATTTTTTAAAATTAAATATCTAATCATAACCTTATAAATTCTTTTTTTAAGTCATGTACTTATAAGTCATTTTACACATAAACAACTAATTTTACCAAACATCTTTATTAAACAGCTGATGTTATCCTCTGGTAAAATCAGTTATCAGCTAACTGCTGATAGAATTAGCTGATTGCCAAACAGGGCCTATACATTAGCTATTGTTTTTCTACCTCTTTCCCTTACTTGTTTATCTTTATCATCCAGTCTCTCGGTAGATTTTTAAGTCCCTTTTTGCTTTGCTCGGTTATTTAGTTTATAGTCAATTAATCCAAATATCCTACTTTATTTTGCATATCTGAGACCTCATATAAGTTGGTTTATTGTCTTATCTTACGGGTGGTAAATACACATTTATCATCTTATCTTACCGGACATGGGTAGTTAATAGCTTTTAAAACATGCCTTAATTTATAAGAGAATACTCATTGCTTAACATAATATAAAATTGTAAATGTTTAAGTTATTTTTGCAATGTATGTTATCATAAAGAAAAGTTATTTTTTCCAATATGTATTATCAAAGAAAGATGTAAGATAAAGTCTATCTAGTTATGCTTATACTTGAATAGTGAAATTTTATAGTTATGTAATGTTGTTATGTACAAAACTTTATTTTTTAATATGAATTTATTAATTTAATTTAGACAAATATCTTCGTTTATTTTTATAGATAAATGGATACGAGTTCGAGTACTCTTGATAATTCAAACATTTTAGGAAGATTTGATGATTCAGCTTAAGCTCATACTATATTAGCTCCTAAAATGAAAAATCATACCATTTGTTTGTATTACCACAAGCATTTGAAAAGTAGGAGAATCGTTAAAATAAATAAGCATTTAAATGGGATTAAAGGTAATGTAAAATCTTGTAAAAAAGTGAGTTATGACGTGAAATGATAAAAGTAAACTTTACTTGAAGAGTATCAACATGAGAAAGAAAGAAAACGAAGACTAAACCACAAAATCGATAGTGAAAGTTTTTTTTTTCTTTTTTCCAATGGTTAAGATGATAGTGAGGATGTTGAAGATGGTAATATTCTTACCTAATAAGTGGGAATGTTGCACTTGATGTGAAAAAAAAAGAAAACAACTTACGAATAATTTCTGGAGCTTAACTTTTAATTTGTAGTGCCTTACAATCTAAAGAAGTGCTTTATAATATGGACATGACAATGACTAGATGATGGTATGATTCAGATGTATCATTCAATTTCACCTAGTCTTTTTATTCCTAGCCTATGGTTGGATGCTATTGCCTCTTACGATTTAGGATATACAGCTCCTTCATTTGATGACTATAAATGTAAACTTATCAGCAGCTCTGTTTATTAAATAAACAATTATTTGGATAAAAGAATAATGACTTGATCAACTTATGAATCTTCAATCATATGTGATGTTGGATAAATAAAAGACATGAGTTTATTATCAATTTTTTAGTTTATTCTGCTAAAGGGACAATGTTTTTGAAATCGATTGATGCATCTGACCTTGTTAAAAATGATGATACTCTATTTCAGATATTTGACGAAGTTGTGAATGAAGTTGGGTGCGAAAATATTGGTTAGTTCATTGTTGACATTGATTTTGCTTGCAAAGCAGCTGGAAAAAGATGGCAAAGTAGGTATAATTCTCTTTGTTGAACTCCTTATGTTATATATTGCATTGATCTGATGTTGAAAATATAGGATATATCAGATATTTTCCTATCATTGATGAAACTGTGCAGAAAGAAAAAAAAGTGACCAAGTTCATCTACAATAGTGCACGAGTCCTAAATTTAATAAAAAAAAAAGATTTCACCAATGATATGAATTTGTGTTGTCATGCTATTACAAGATTTGCGATCAATTTCTTATCAATTCAATGTTTTTTTCTAATGAAGAAGGAGTTGAGACAAATTTTTATAAGTAATAAGTGGGACTTATCTTAATATGCTAGGTCTAATGCCAGAGTGAAGGTTTCTAAAATTATAACTGAAGATCATGAATTTTGGTCCTAATGTCAAGTTGTGATTATAGTTTGTGAGCCTTTGGTGAAAGTTTTTTGTCTGATTGATAGTGATGAAAAGACAATAATAAGTTATTTTTATACTGTCGTGGAGAGGGTAAAGGAAACAATCAAGGTCAAGTTAAAAAATAGACCTTCTTTATACACACCTTATCTTGTAGTCATCAGCGAGAGATAAGAAGTGAACTTTACTCTCTATTATTTGTAGTTGGGACATTTTTAAATCCTAATGTTCATTTCAGGACAACTTTTACAAAGGAATTTAAAGTTGATAGAGGAATACTATTAACTATTACAACAATTGTTGCTTATGAGATAATGCAAAGATCTCCTTAGCTCACAAATGGAGATTTATAAGAATGTTTCTAGTAATTTTGGCATGACTATTGTTATTCATCAAAGAAACAAGCATAATTCAAGTATATGTATTTTCACTTTTGTTACATATTGAAAATTAGCCATCACTTTATTTTGTTTATAATGTTATTTTTGTTATTTTACAGTTGCTTAATAGGACCAATTAGAAAGTGATGTTCCAGAATTACACATGCTTACAATTTGAATTATGAGTTAATGTGTGAATGCAACGGGGTGTGAAAGGAACTAAAGCACATTTGAATTTATTTATTCAAAGAAAAAGAAATAGACTGGAATATAAAAGATTGAACGACTTAATTTTTGTTTGATACTATTTAAAGCTTTGAAAAAAAATGTTATTAGCATTATTAAGTTGAATATAATTTATTGAAATTTCTTAATAATTAAATTTATTTGTTTACCAGGACTCTTAATAGAACAAGTAGTTATGTATATCTAATTTTCCTTGACTATATCGATAATCTTGGATAAGAAAGTATTTGCATGTTATTTGATGCAATGAATTTAAATGACAGTGATAATAAGACTCCTTTCAATGATGAAGATTTTGTATTAAATAAAGATTAAGGCCAATGCATTTTAAGTGAATATTTGATTGAATAAAGTTTCAGGGTTTTTTTTTATCTCTTCTCTTCTTTTAATTTTACTTGTATTTGATGCGCGTGTTAAATTTCATATATGTAATATGAATATAACTGTAAATATTTTTTGTTTTAAGTTTCACTTATAGTTGGTTGTTTTTTCGTCACAAACTCTTATTGTAATACCTAGATAATCATAAAACTTTATTATTATTATTATTTGATATTTTGATTGTAATTATTTATTATATGATAAAATTGTAAAATATTAAGTACTTTATATTATCCTTAATTTTATATTTGTATAAAGATTAAATGATTTTTTATATTAGTCATTTAATAATGATTATTGTTTATATATGAAGTATGTAAATTAATATGAATAGAAATAAATAGATTATTGTTATTTCAAATTTTTTTTGTTATAATTTTTAGAAACATGATTGATTTAAAACTATAAATTATATAACACATTATATTGAAAAACTATTTTTATAATTTTAAAAAATTACTTAAAACGATATTTAGTATTAGCTAATGCTAGTAGCTTAGTACAATCCAATATTATAACCAAATCCACAATAAAGTACTATAACTATATCCGATACTGATAAAGTGATAATACTCGTAATGTTGCTCACATCTTACGATAAACCAAAATATAATTGTTGGATCTCTCTACAATAGACCTAGTTAGAGCCCAATTATTGAGTTTGAAGTTGATCAAGCCCCGCTATCTTCTTTTCCTTGCATATTATTCCGCAGAATCATGTCCATAAGCACGTATCTTTGTTCAGAAATGCATACGTGGCAAAGGTATATACATCAAGTGCCTCTCAGGAGGAGGTCCAAGTGTTTAAAGGGAGTTCTTTAATAATATTTAGATACTTAGATTTTGGATAAGAGCTTAAGTTTTTAAATGATCACAAAAAATTAGAATATATTATTTAATTTCTAATTATTAATTTATGAAATACATTATTTAAGGTATTCATTTTACAACAAAAAGAAATTGCTTGCATTTTAAATTTTATTTTTTAAACATTAAATCTTTTAATGATTGTATATTTAATATTTTCATATAAAGAAAGTATGAAAAAAAGTGTGTTAGTTATCCTTAAAATTAATTTTATAAAGAAGGTCTTATTTATTGGAAAAATTATATTTTTAATAATAAAATATCGATTATTTTTATCCATATTCTTGATGAATATTTTTATTTTAATAAACTTTGATATAATAAAAATAAAATTTATAATCATTATTTTAAAATATATACTAAACAAGTTATACAATTTTAAATTATTAACTCGTTAAATAATTGACTAATATTAATACATTCATTGTGTGATCAATTCCACTTTGGAACCTTAACTTCTGCACCTCTCCATCATCAACTGGACCACATTTAGGATAAGAATATTTATATAATGGGTCTCTTTCTTTCTATTTTATAATATTATGCAATTTGTGCTAATCTCACCTCCCCAATAAGGTGAAGTCCCTAGTGGCTATATAAATACATGTATATCATATGACGCCATCCATTACATAAACCACCAACACATCCAATAAGACTCGTCAAAAAGACGGAAGAGAATGTTTCTTTTTTATTAATTTGTTCATTTAAAATACTGTATAAATAAACACCAACAACAATATAAATTTCATTGAAGTGCAAGATCTGGGATAGTTGCATAAAAAATAAACCTATAATATTAGAGAAGGTTTATACCGACAATGGAAAATAAAATTATTTTAGACTTATTTATATTATATTTAATCTTGAAGAGGCATTTTCAATTGGTAATATAAGCAACATGTTTTGTTTAAATATGAATTGAGTATTTATACATTTTTCTCTCAAAGAAATATTATTGAGAAGAAATGATATCGTAGTTGATTTACGATTTTGAAAAAGAGAAAATTTACAAAAATTTTGGTTTTAAAATTACTGTGACTCAAATTCGTAACTTTCTGACTATAAAAGAGTAACCTTACCAGTTGTTCTAAGGCTCGCTCTTGTATAATTATCTAAAATACAAGAATGTTTACCTTATTTTATTTGGAATAATAATATGATGTTATTGAAGATTTTGTATCGTGATTTTTATTTTTTTAACTCTTTGCAAAGGTAAGAAAAAGGTTAATTTAAGATGTTTAGATACTAATATTTTCATATAAATTACATAAATTAATATTTTTAAACATATGAAATTATTCTATGCTAAAATTGATTCTTATAGTTGATTTTTAAATTGATATTTAATATTGTATTTTATTAAAAATTTCATTCATTACAGTTTTAAATACAAGATATAACAAATTAACAAATACTTTAACTAAAATTTCTTAGTTTGTCATTTTAAAATATAAAAAGTAATACTTCTCCAATTATTTGGGAACAAACAAGCTATTATTTTTTATTTATTATTTTTTATTGGCTAACTTTATGTTTATTTTTAAAATATGTTTCATTATTTTAATAGATATGGTCTTATGGGCCAAGGTAGATTTCTTTAACAGGTAAGTGACAAGATGAATTTAAGAACCTAACTGGAAATCTACGGCTAACCTAATCTAAGATAGGCGTCCCTTCATTCAATGTGTTATTTTCATTGAAAGATACACTTTATCAACCCAAAAAAAAAGACACTAAATAATTAACATAAGTTATGAATTTGTAAAATTTTTTTGTTTTTATTTAGTTTTATTATCTTAATTTCAAATAAATATCATAAATTACAGATTATTTAATTTAAATAAATTATTTAATGAATCAATCTCAATTTATTAATAGAAATAAATCAAAATATTTGTGAAATAAGACACTGTAAGCCATTGTACAACAAGGGTAATTAAATATATAACATAAGAAGTTTAAGATTTAAAAAGTTTAACTATGTGTAAACCTTAAAATCGGCTAAAAATTGAATAAAATTAAATAATTTGAAATATAATTGAAATAAATTGTTATTATCTATTGAAGAATTTAAAGTTTAATTAAAAAGAAATTATTTAATAAAAGAAACCGATTTATTTTAGTTTGTAAGAACTTATCAATTTTCAAAAATTGAGTACTAATTAATAAACTTTTTAGTTTTTAACAGTAAGAGTTATTAAATAAATCGAACCAAAAATTTAAAATTCGAATTGAAAAATTAGACGGTTCAAGATAAGATTTTTACGATTGAATCAATAAAATATTTTAAGTATTTTAATCACTGAAAAAGAGGTACAAAATTTGATAACTTCTATTTTACATCACTAACTACTAAAAACCAACTAGAAAATAACAAAATCACTAAAAGTTGAAGGAGAACAAGCTCAGAACATAACAAAGTTACCTCAGAAAACACTTCCTCTCATCTGAGGCTATTTGAAGTCAATGGTTTTGTAAAGCATCATAAAGTTTGATTTTTTAATGCCAACGACCGAGAAAGCATAAATGTCTTCTAATTATTAATAATATACAATTTACTTAATTTTTTTTAATAACGAAATTGATAATTGATAATTATTCAGATATATTTCTGTCTAGATATCGTAATTCTCCAGCTAATTGCTGATCCAGATTATATTCGCAGCATCAATTCATGATGAGATGATCACCAGATCCAGAAGAAGAAGTAACACCACAACTCTCTCAACCTCCATGAAAATAAAAAATACCTATCAATCAATCAATCAACCGTTAGATTGTAAACCCTCTATTCACCGTTTAAAATGCCCTTTGCTCTGCTCATTCCCACCACCACCACTCCATTCTTTCCCTTTCTTCGCTCAGAACCATACACTTCTCTCCACAGATCTTGCGTTGTTCTTTCCTCTCAGTCACAAGTTGCCTCTGTCTTACTTCTGAATTCTCACTCTTTTCCAAGTCATGAAACTCCCATTCCTCCACCAAACACCTTCCTCAACTTCCACTTTCATTTGCAATTCCTATTTCACTTTCTTGTAGCGTCATCTGCAGTTTCCGTTCCTTGACTAAACACCTCTGGAATCATTGGAGATGTTTAGGATTCATGTCTTGTAGTGATTTTCCTTTCTGGGTTTTTCTTGACTCGGTTAAAATTTGTTCAATGTCACAGTGGATCTGATTCAGACATCCTTATGATCTATGAATATTGATGTATGCTGGGTACATTTACCGGTTTTCTATGTCCTTCAAATGAAAAGGTCAGTCCGTCCAGTGTTTAGCATTCTTGTGCTCCTTGTATTCGTTGTGACCCTCTACGGTAGGGTTCTAATCCACCGAGGAGGTGTTGTGTTCCACTCCATTGAGCTCGAAAAGGAAGTAAAAACCCAATCTTTGCCTCGGGTTTTCAACTCCACACTGCTCAAATACGCAGCCATTGACATAGGAGAGGCTCGGGCAAAGAAAGACATAGAGCAGCTGTTAGAGGGCAACTTTGATAGTCAAGGAAGGTACAGAACATTCGCTACCTGGCGGAGGTTCAATAACCATGACGTTAAAGCAAGCTCTCACAGGGGTTTTCCTGTGTTGCTCAAGTCTCCCGAGTTTTACCGGTATTGGTTGGAGTTCAGGAGGTTATTGCACGATTGGGCTCGAAAGAAGAGGTTTCAAGACGATATACTGGACGAATTGGTAGGGACTGTAAGGAATCCCATTGATAGGCACAACGGGCTGGTGGGTTCTAGTAGGAAGTATGGTACCTGTGCTGTGGTTGGGAATAGTGGGATTTTGTTGCAGAATCAATATGGGAAGGCGATTGATGGGCATGAGGTGGTAATTCGTTTGAACAATGCGAGGACGGAGAGGTTTGAGCAAAATGTTGGGTCAAAAACTCATATTTCGTTTGTGAACAGCAATATAGTGCACCTTTGTGCTAGGAGGAAAGGGTGTTTTTGCCACCCATATGGGGATAATGTCCCCATTGTTATGTACATCTGTCAACCAGTGCATTTCATGGATTATAGTATGTGCAATTCGTCGCACAAAGCACCTTTGATTGTCACTGATCCGCGGTTTGATGTGATGTGTACGAGGATTGTGAAGTACTACTCGTTGAAAAGGTTTGCGGAGCAAACAGGGAAGTCTTTGGATGAATGGATCCCCTCACATGATGGTTCTTTGTTCCATTACTCTTCTGGTCTGCAAGCTGTAATGTTGGCAGTAGGAATTTGTGAGAAAGTGAGCATTTTTGGGTTTGGCAAGTCTGCTTCAGCTAAGCATCACTATCATACTAATCAGAAGGCCGAGCTCAAGTTACATGATTATGAGGCAGAATATGATTTTTATCATGATTTGGTCCACAGTCCACAGGTAATACCATTCATTTCGGACAAGTTCAAGTTTCCTCCTGTTGTGTTTTATCAATGAGTTTGTGACTAATTGGACGTCTTGGTTTCTGCAGAGTTCAGTCAAATTGTTTTTCAAAATTTAAACCTTTTGTATTTGGTTGTATTTGTAATCTCTCCCACGAAACACTCAAATAGGAGAACAAGTTGCTAGAGATTCCTGTTTCATTTTCCGACCCAGCACTATCTAAAGATGGTTTGGGGACTACTTAAAATGCAAGGTTTGAATTCATGAGCGTGATTCAAAAACTCGTGATTTTTGTTGTATTTGTTTTGCTCTGAACTCTGCAGAGGTTAGATCATAGATGTATTGATTTACTGTGCTTGATAAATCTTTATTTGCTTTCCTCCACAACTGACCTGTTATTCTAAGTCATTCATCGTCATGAATGACATTGGCTTCAGACAATCAAATGGATTTTACAAACTCGAATCTTCATTCTATCAGTACATGTGAGGTAATACTTTTTTGCAAAATCTAGATGTAGATATTCACTCGGAATGTTTCAGCTAAAATTCTAGGCATATTTCCAGTGTAAAGTTTGCCCTTTTCAGTTGCATCAAATGCAAGTAAAATCAAGGGAGAATCAGTATCTTGCTCTGCGCACTGTCATCTAGTTTTATATCGCTACTTGAGTCGTTTGTCTGGTGTCCTTAGTTGGGTAAGTACAGGTCAAATGGACACGGTATAACGTTTATGAGTAAAAGCCAGGATGTAGGTACAAATCCTCATTGAAGTGTGGAACTTGTTCTGTTAGCAGACAATGAGATTTGATACTGTGAATGATTCTCCATCTTCTTGATGCCAAAAGGTTCTCAGCACCAAAAATGTTGTCTGTTTGTGCTCAGTTCCTGGATTTCTGGTTCATCTCTTACCATTTTAGTGTGCATATACTTTTGGATGATAGATGAACAGTACAAAAATGTTGAGGAAGACAGAAAACTTGATCGTAAACTTTATCATAACTTAGCTACAGCATGAAGGTTAGTTATGATTACATATCTAACAAAATGCATCAACATCCTATCCTCAGACAGCTTGCCCCATCATCTTCATGCTAAAAGAGTATCAAAAGATAGGAAAAGAAAAAGAACAGCAACCATTCTTTGCTCTGTGTCAGGCTCCACTGCGTATGTGAGTGCAATTTTCTCTTTACAGTTATACTCCGACTCCCACCAGGAGCCACCTTATCCGGGTCTGCCATCCAATTTGGTAAAAGTGATTGGTCCCCATTTCTTGGAATAAATGTTGTACTTGATTTTAGTTAATAAAAACATTCGTGATGAGTTCCTATCAATATTATAAATAATAAAATATATTATTTAATAATTATAACAACATTCAATGATAGCCATGTATCCTTATTGTTTTCAATTATGTTTAGCATACCTCTTTCGCGGGCTCATGACCTCTTTGACTTAATGCCAATCAGTTGGGTTTCCAAACTGAGTGCAATGTTAGAAAAGACGATAAATCTCAGTAATAGGAGGTTATAGTTTGTACCATATAACCAGGAACAAGAAGGGAGCAGACTGCAGGCAAGAACAACCCTTTATTAAAATGCCTTAAATAAGTTTTGAGCCTCGAGTACCTGCGACAGAAAGATCATATTGCTGCTAAGATCATATTGCTGCTACAGAAAATTGAGTTGAAAGAAAGAAGATGGATCTCATTGCTCTACAAAATAATATCTTTTAATTTTTAAATTAAAAATATCAACATTTTTTTAGAAAGTAAAATCAAAACCATTTTAGTTGTTAAATTAAAAAAGTTACAAATGTCACCCTAGAAAATAAAATCAAAACAATGTCATATTAAGTAATCTGAAGCTGAGCAAACTCAAATTGTACGGTTTAAATTGGATTAAAATTTAAACTAAATTTTAAGAGATTAGATAAAATCATAATAGGCTCACAATTCAAATTTAAGAGTCGAAAAAATACACACATTAAATTTGTGAATACTAGTTAATCAATTGAATTTATTATTTATTTTTAAACAGGTAAAATGGTCGGATAATTTATTTAGAGGATTTGATGTACAAATTTCCTACTAATTAGAGGTAAGGTTGCGTATTACTAGACTTTTCCAGATATCACGTGCCAATGGAATTCATACTGAATGTTGTTGTTGTTGATGTACAAATTATTACATAAACTATTACAAATGCGAGTTCTACGGTTTTAAAAAATAATTTGTGATTATTTCTCAGCTAAAAGCTTATGTTTTTTAACGCTCAATCATCAACACTATTAAGGGTGTAAACAAGTTCACCAACGTCGAATTACCTTAAAGCTGAGTGCAACATCCAAATTAAATGGATAATGCTTTTCGGTACTGTTTTTGCCACAAGCAAGAAAAAAATCACAGTCAATACTTGGAGATCATTCTTGAAGATCGCCATGCATGACTTGTATTTAGAAAAATACTAGTGGAATTACTTCCTTGATGAGTGACTCATCTTTGATCTGGAACGGAGGCACATGCAGATGATTAGCTCGCGAGCACACACATTTATTTTTCATAGTTCATCGTTCATAAAAACAACATGCAATGCAAATCATGAACTAAAGTCACAACAACACAACAAACCAGTTTGGAAAACCTTGTAGAGATATCACCAATGAGTGGTGAAGCGGACAAATTTTCTTCAAAGGAGAAGCCGGGGCTTGCAATGGGAGAAGAAAATTCATCTACTTCACCGCTTGAGGTGTTGAGAACTTTTTGTTACTGCCTATATATATATGGCTTCCTCACGAAATGTATACTTAAAAACTCCAATCGTACGTTGGACTTTCTTCCATTCTAGCGAGCGGAGTCATCTTCAGACCCAGTGATGCAGTCTTTCTCATCTTCGAATCCTTCAAGAGAAGGGTGAGGAGTGTGACCTCTGCCAAAAGACCTAACGTGGTCCTTAAGTGATCTCTTGTGCTTGAAGTCAGAACCGCAAGTACAATACCAAAGCTTCCCACAGTTCTTTTCATGAGTCCTCCAATCCCCTTTAACTGCAAATGCTTTACTGCATTTTCGACATGCAAATAGCTTCGAACAGTGCTTTCTCTTGTAATGTGTTTGAAGGGTCCTGAAGTCCTTCAATGGCTTTGCTCTTGGATGGTTGATGTTGTTCTTGCAACCCTGTGCGCAGCAGTAGCACGGTAACCTTAACATAGCTGTTGACTTTATTCCTCTGAGTGAGTCTGGTCCCTTCCTGAATTCCGATCCATGTCCCCACATATGCATCTATAGACAACAACAATATGTTTTTTTACTAAATTATAAGTTTTATCGTACTGTAACGATATGTTTAAATAAGTTTAGAATCATAATTGAAGTCTGAGTATCCAAAGTAGTTGATGAAATTCCCCCACCTGGAGCTGGGGAGGGTGTGGTGGGCAAGGAGACTGTTCTTTCTTTCTGCAACTTTTGACAATTATGTGACAGTTTACATTGCATCTTAATCTTTTCAACTTCTTATCACACCTTTTCATGAATTTTATAAATTATTATTGCCATTTCTACCTACTCCAACTCACTCTCTAGCCTTAGCTTTTCCACTCAAAGGGAGAGAAATGAAAAGAAAAAAAAAGTTTACTATTATATATAATTTTTCTTAAACCTGATCAGAAGTTAAATTGTTAAAGTATAAAGTTTAAAGTTTAAAAGATTTAATCGGCCAATGAATAAAATTAAAAAATTTAAAATATGCTTGAAATTATAATTATTCTTACCAATTAAAGAATTTAAAATTTAATTAAAAACGAGATTGCTAAATAAAAATTAGTTGATTTATAAGAATTAATTCATTCAAGAAAATTAATTGATTAGTTAATAACCTAACCAATTTTTAATAACAAATTATTAAATTAAATCGAACTAAAAAGTTAAAAACCAAACTAAAAAATTAACGGGTTCAAAATTTTTATAGTTAAACTAACTAAACCGGTTGAACTTTTTAATCATTAATTATACAATGTTTATATATGTATTAACAAAAATTAATAGGAATTCATGCTCAATATTCACTATGTAGATTTGTTTTCTTTCATAAGTGGGAATTATTAAGTAGGGGTAAAACAAAGCATGAAAAGGAACCCCTTGCTAATTATGATTAATAATGTATCATCATAGGGTAAGGTTTAAACTCTCAAAAGCTACTTTAAATGATAGTCTATACAAGATAACCTTAAGTTTTAATCAGACTAGTCAAAAAGATCTAATGCCAATTTAACTTAAGATGGAGGATATATTAATGTTTTGACACATTGGCTCTTTGAATCAATAAAAGACAAGAAAAAATATACCTTACTTATCTCCAAGGCAACTTCTTTTTTTTCTTCCTTTTTTGGCATTTTTAAAGAATAGCATTATGAGAGAGGTGTAATTCTCTAACTAACACTATATATTTTCTCTTCAAAAACGTCTCTAACATCCCCAATTTTCCTTTCCCTGGTCATGAATGATGTTTGGATACTACGAATTTCTTCTTCATATATTTCTATTTAGTTCGTTTATTTAAAATTAAGATAATAACATCAGATTAGATCAGAATGTATAGAGATGCTCTAGAAAATTCAAGAAAATAGATTTCACTTTCCTTCTTTCAAGAGAGTTTAAACCTCCAAATTTGATGAGAAAAATATACTCTCTCGATCACAGGAACAGATCTTTTGTTCTGATTAACCTGTGTAGATGAGATAATATAAAACAGAGTACAAACAAAAGATCTTATCCCCTCGATCACTTACTAGATCCAACTCTTTAAGATTGTTACTTAGTTGTTTGTCCCCACAAAGAGTACACCTTACTATTGGTTTTCGCCATACATGTTCACTTTTTTAGATAGTCGATATGCTAAGAGAAAGACAAAAGACCAATAGTATTATCACTTTTTGTGTTTAATGTGTAAGAAGTTAAGGTTAGAGTGTGGACACAAGAAAAACATGGACACTCTCGACCATATATGAGTTTAATGACAACTCTGGTTTGCATGGGAAAAGAAAAACAAACGAAATAGGACAAGAAATTGACTAACCTGCATGTTATTGTACCTATTGAAGGTCTTGCTACACATGGAACAAGCAAACTGCATAGGGCCTGCAAGTATTTGAGCAGGAGTTGGTACCCAAAACTTACTCTCTGCGTTATGGAATCTTTTGATCATAGGTTCCTCTTCTCTCATATCAAAATCCTTAGTCTCAACTTCAGAATTTGCACTGTTAGGCAATCCAATGTGCAGCGTCACTGTAACCTTCTCCATCTTCTCATCTTTCTTAGCTCCACCAACAAAGTCATGCTCTTCAATGTCTTCATCTTTTAACGCTTTATTTTCTGTAAGCCTGCTCAGAAGAGGCAAACATTCAATATTTTGTTTGATGAACTCCTGCCGGGGGTATAAGACAGGAAGTCCTGATATACTCATGGGGCATGACTCAGCTGGTTGAGTCACAGTACAACAAGAAGAAGATGATGAAGAAGATAATGAGAAAGAAGAAGAAGAAAAAGAAGAAGAAGAAGGAGAAGGAGAAGGAGATGGCTTAAGCCATTCAATGAAAATTGGAGACTGAAAGCACATAGGCTTTTCTTGTAGATGGTAGTTCCATAAACCCATCTTCTGAGAGAGAAGCCCTTCAATCCTCTCCTGAGATGGTTTTTTATGACTATACTCAAGACTTTGTGTGGGAAAGCTAGCTTTTGCAATCAATGAATGGTTGGACTTGGAAAGGTGTTTCGGGTTTGTCTTTGTTTCCCCTTTCTTTTTCTTTTCAACCTTTGGCCTTTTTCATGGTTGTACATAGAGAAGGGGCTTAGTGGGTGGGGTTAAAGAAAATGACTTGCAAAACTGAGACCGACTTCAACCAAGCGAATCCTAGAACAGTCTGAACTATACGAATTAATACAATACCTATTTGAGCTCAGGGACGTTCTTTACTGGTCTCATCCTGTATCCACAGAGAATACAATGGAAACCATATATTTTTAAATTAAGGACTGAAAATTACATTATCGTTGCGAAGAATTACGATAATTATATATAATACATATATTAATTTAAAATATAATTATAATTACAACGAATCATAATCATATGAATTATAATTATGGCCGCAATATTAAGAGTACGGAAAAGTAATTAGGAACTTTTCTTTATGTTTTTTATTTGAATAAAAACAAAAATATGTTTAATTGTTGATGTATATTTTTATTAATAACGATAATTATATATCGGATAAAATTTAAAGATAAATTTTTTTAATTAATTAAATTTATTTTAATCTCTTATATAATATTTATTAATAAATTATTAATAAAATTTATTTTATTACATTAAATTAAATATTTTAACTTTTAAATTTTATTTATAAATTAATATT
>JAOQMM010000172.1:2687202-2697889 GCA_027563515.1 Erythroxylum platyclados | reverse complement strand
TTTGTTTTTATTTATAAGAGAACAACAAAAAAAACAAAAATTGAAAACCACATCAGAAAAATATAATTGAAACCAAACAATACTTATTAAATGTTCATTTTATGATAAACACTCACCCCTCTCTAATTATGCATTAACCATTATGATGAATAGATTATAGTATGAGGTGCCTCTTTCTTTTTTATTTTAATTAAAGGAGTGACGTTGAATGACATATGAACACTAACAACATATAAGATATTACTATTTTTCAGCCTGGAATATAGTCAATATGATATGATTGCTGAACAAATTCATGGTTAATACTTAATATAATGAAATTAAGTACTAATGTTAGGTATTAAGTTGAAATTTAGTGGAATTACCGTAACATTAGTATGTTGTGTGAGTAATTAAGTTGTTATGCTATTGCCATCGTTTCGCATTGTCACTTTCGGCATGTATAGACCAAGTCCGTGGCAACATACAATGGTCTTTGAGTCTCTGCTGACGGTGGAGGCCGCCATTTCTGATTTTGGGGGGAGGAAGCTACTTGTGTTTTCTCTCAAAAGCAACGGTGGCTGTCTGAAAGAGGTTTAGAGTGAGACATGGAGTTTCTAAATGGGATAGTACTAACTTGGTAAAGTATCGCATTGGTTTCGATCCATAAGTTGAATCTTATTTTTTTTGTCTTTTTCTGGTTGAATTCAATCTGGAATTTGTATGAGTTGGATGGATATTAAAATGACGGCTTCTAGAAAATTTAATAAATAATTAGGTGTTGATCAATTAATTATTTAATTATTAAATAGTAGAATATTATTCATTAAATTTTAATAAGCCTAAAAAAAGTCAACGTAATTAGTGCATAAGACTTCTCATTTTGTAGAGTCTGGAGAGAGTCATAATGTACGAAGCATTTCCTTTATATTACAAAAAGATTATTTCCATAACTTGAACCTATAGCCTTATGGTCACAAAAGAACAACTTTACCTGTTGCTCCAAGATTCACCATCAAGTCAATATATCCAGTGTACAAGGCTCTTATTTTATTTAAATTGAATATAATTAATTTTATTCTCTTAAATCTAGTTCTAATTTAAAATTTAACAAAATCAAATTTGATTATTAATTTTAAAACAAATCAAATCAAATGATTAAGATCAATTCAACTTAATTTCAAATCATGTCTTTACTATTTATTGTTTGAAATTTTAACAATTAAGTGTATGGAAGGTTGGTAACATTAACTCAGATAAAACCCTTAACTCGTAGATTGAAACTAACACTTTGTTTCTAAATTGCATTGTGTAATCATAATGTCATTATCTTGACTTTATCAATTTTCACTTTTTTTTTTGAGTCGTTACATACTTTAATCACAGCTATACATGAACGAGGACACTATCCAATCCTTCCTTTTATTTTGACATCAACATGATACACATTTTTGTTAGGTTGGATCATACCTTAGACTTTTGGGCTTTGGACATCCCAAGATGCATGTTGTTATTTAATAAACGGGCTTAGATTTTTGTGGTAATGGACCTTACCCAATTTCAGATTTTGTGCTCCTCAAGCCCGTAGCATTTGTGCCTAATTGTTAAATCGCGATGTAAGGCTTAAAACGTATTTTAAATTTCAACATTTACAACAAAATAAAGAATAGACTATGATGTTTCGAAATATTTAAATTGAACTTTAAGGTTTTCAAACTATTCCAAAAAGATCATAAGTGAATAGAAAATTTAACGGAATTAAATTCTCCGTCAGTTAAACGTCACGTCAATAATAACGTGACATTATTTTTATTTTTTAAATAAAAATAACTCAAATGTTACATGACAAGTGAGACTTACTATCTAAAATATATAAATATGAGACCCATAGCTATATGGCAAGTAGAACTTACTATTTAGAAATGTATAAAAAAGTGGTTCCTATCACGTGACTATAAGACTCACTTTTTAATTAATTTTAACAAATTAATTATGCGATGGTAGGTTTCATTTTCTACTTAAAAAAATATATAAAAAATGTTATGTTAACATTGACATAATATTTAACTAAAAGAGAGTTAATTTCGGCAAATTTTAATGTCTATTTAGAGTCTATTCTAAATGTTAGGTTATATACTGTTGTAAATGTTGAAGTTCAAAATGCACTTTTAACCTTAGATTCAATTGGGATTTACTTTCAGCACCGAAATTGAATGGTTTGATTACCTAAGGAGGTCTTGATTCGGTGGAGACTAAGAAGAATAAGTATAGTATATTAATCCCAACCTATATCGAGCGTCAGTCTGATATAGCCCTTATCGTCTACCTCTCATCTTTGAGCATCCATGGTAGTCTCTCCTCAGTTCTCCATCTTCTGATCTGGATTCTGGTATAGACTCATTTACGAATATTCAGCTGAATGTAGTAGTTCCTGTGCAGAGATGTTGATTATGAGATCTTTCCTTTTGGTGGACGATGGAAGTCCTGATGCTGATATCTCCAACTCACGGATATTTAGACTTTGCTCCAACAATTCATATGTATATGCTTGTGACTGTGCTGTTTCTATCTTATTGATGGCAAATCTCATGTGTTGTTTCTGAACAGGAATATTGAAAGAAGGAAAATGATGATTAGAGCTTTCCCTGGCTTTTCTTGCGCTCTTGTAAATTACTTTTTATTGGGAATTTCAATCCCACTAGATCGGTTTGATTATTTGTCTAGTCTCTATGATTTATGTATGGCAGCCAAAGTACATATCAATTTTAATCAAGAAATTATGTTGTTTATGCTTAAGCTTTTTCCACTATACACCTTCAGATGCCTAATTGTACTAAAATGTTACGTTGCATTTCTTTAGAAAACAGTATGAAATTGGTGTGCGAGCATATTATTATAGGGAAGATCTTCTGTCCAATTTGATTGTGTTAAATCATGTTCAATGGCTAAAAAGACATGAAGCTTCTAGGAAAGGTTACGTTTTGAGGAGTTATTCTTATACCTATACTTACATTGGGTCCAAAAACCAAATTTCATAAGGTTTTATAATTTCTTGGAGTCCATATATTTATGCCTTCAAAAGTTCTCCCTTTATCCTTTATTGTCCTTTTCTTAACTAATCACTTCATTGGGAGAGTATCAATCGTATAATTTACATTTTTAGAGTGGGAATATGTCAATAAATGGGTTCGAGTTTCAATCTTTATTCTGATTCTCGGTGAGATCTAAACTTGGTTGTTCTTTCATCTGGTTGAGTTCGGTGCCTAAACTGCTACATCTTTTGAGGTTCACTTGTCACAGGTTCAGAATTGTTGAATAACTAGCTGAAAGACCTTGCTTATGTTTTGGTGACAACATAAAAAAGAAAAAAAAACTAACAATAAAAAACAATTTTATAAAAATATTTTTCAATAGTCATAACCATTTTATGCATTAAGGTTTGTTCATGAAATTCTTTAATTACTATATTGAAAATTTTTTGGAAATTGGTTTTAGGATCTTGTTAGCCATGTTTTGGATGAGTTCTTTTTTTTCTTTCTTTTTTTGGGTATTGATACTATTTTTAAGGATGGTAATACGCCGAGTTAAGTCAGACCCGTGGTTGGCCCGTCCCGGCCGGAGCTACAGGTTGGTAGGCTTGTGGCTGGCCTGTGGATTAGCTAGGTCAAGGGCGAGTCGGGTCAGCTTAGCCCGACTTCCATTTTAAAAAAAATATATAAAATAATGTCGTTTTTTTTCACCCTACTTTTACCAGACAAAAGTAAGGTAGTGTCGGGCCGAGCTAGAATTGTCATCCCTAGTTATTTTAACTTAATGCAATACGTATCATTACTATATCGTTTTGTACCACTCCGTCGAGCCACTGGTCAGGCCAGGCAAAGACAGTCCTGACTTGAGCACAGGTCGGGTGGAGCCGGCGGGCCAAGTCAGAATTGTAGTCCCTAATTATTTTAACTTAATGCAATTCGTGTCATTAGTATATACATAGTTTGAAAGTAATGTGTTGCCTTAGTTAAAAATTAAACCAACATTTTTTATTTCGTTGCCTAATCAAAAAATTTTGTTGCCTTAGACTTATTGCAGCATTACTTCTTGTAATGATATGAATTCTATTGCCTTAAACCAAAGGCAACGATAATTGTACTTATAGTAACGCTTTTACCCGTTGCCTAAAGCCTTTTTTCCTACCTAGTTAGATTTTTTATCTAGACAAACTAAGCATAAATCATCCATTTAAATGGTGTAAGATGGAAAGAATTATACTGTGGGATGATTTCAGCATCAATAAAGCATTGGATATTGATAGGATATTCCTATATATAAGAAGTTGAAGGTAATGCAATTTTGTCACCAATTTTTAGTAACATTTACTAATATTGTTTACTAGGAATTGAATGGATTAATTACTTAAATAATGTTAGAATTGGAGGTTTAATTATAATAAAAAACACTCAACGAAGCTTCAAAATTGGTGCAAGGAGGCAAAGAAAGTAAAGAAAGTATTATGAGAAGTGAAAGAGGCAAAGTTAATGAATTAGTAAGTTGTTCATTTTTTTTTCCATAATTTTTGGTCTATATGTGAATAGTTAATGTTTTAGTTAATTGAAAGGAAAGACAAGAAGTCTCAAAGCATGAAGAGATGTCAATGATAAAGAAGGTAAGTGAACAATCAGTCGCAAGGCATGAGGAGATACTAATAACTGACCCAGAAAAATGTGTCTTAATTCTTAAAGATATGCTGATAACAAAGAAAGAAAATGATGAATTTATCTTGAGGCATAAGAAGAAGCTAATGAAGGATAAGACCCAAAAACAAAAGAGGCATTTGGATGACAGTTGTAATGATTTATGACTTTATATCTAAAATGCAGGCATTGAGAAAGAGATATGATAAAGAAAGATGCCAATGATAGATGTTCAACTTTCTAAATATAAAGAAGAAGAGATTAAAAAATGTGTAAATGAGGAAGAAAAAAAAACTTAACCAAGTAATTGTGTGTGTTGTTATGAATCTTATAATTGATGTGTGATTTTATACTTCTTAAAATACAAAATAATACTAAAAGAAATCAATAATACACGTGCAACAATCATTTGTTATAGTATATTTTTAATTAGTTCAAATGAAAATCCTATGAGGACTATAACTACTACTAATAGCTATTTTCTTGTTATCTAATTTAATAAAACTAATGGTTGATTGAAATATATAATTAAATAAAAAATAATTAAGAAAGTAATAAATAATATTTCACTTTGTACTTGATTTTAGAGTGAAAAGCTCCTCTTTCTCTCTTCTATGGATTCCTTTGTGCTCTCTTACTCACCTTATTCCTTTTAATATTCCTACCTCTCCTTCTATTACTAATTATTCCTCTCTAGACTCCTTCCTAACCTTTATCATCCTTTCTACCCAACTTCTTCCTTAGAGCTTTCTCTCTATAGCTTTCTTAGCCCCTTAACCCTGGCCTTATTGTCCTTTTTTTATCTTTCCTTTTGCTTTCCTTATTTAGTAACAACTTTTTAAACTTTTCTAACATTTTCCTACCTTTTTCTTACGCGATGTTAAACATCGAGCCCTCTGAATTTCCTCCCTCCCTAAAAGCCAACTCTCCCCTTTTAACTCCTATCTTGTCAGCTCCCAACCTGTTACTCCTACCCCCTAACCTTGTATGGGATGGTAAGCTTCTGTAAATACCCCAACCCCCGCTTTATAGTCATTTTCCCTCCTCCTCCACCCCTTTTCCACCTTAGGGGCCTCAAGCTTCTTTAGTGGAGAAAAGGTAACTAGCTCTAAACATCCTCTTCTTTATTTCTAGAAGTAAGTCTTGGGGGATGTTACACCAACTGACAAGTCTGGCCAAAAAACAAAGAGTAAATGGCTCTAGGGAAAATGATTAAACTTTCGAAGCATTTTAGTCCTTCCTTAAACAGAAAATCTATAGTGTTTTAGCTAAACCATGGAGATACCAACTCTACTTTCTTTTAAAGATCAACTATGTCTAGGAGGAATTCTAACATAATCTCCTCCCTTATGACAAACGATGGATCTCTAATCACTTACCATGCTGATTTAATCAACCATGCCTTTTCCTTCTTCAATTCTTAATTTGGTGAGCATAAAAGAGAAAGTTCTCCCTCTTTAGCCTCCTTTATCCCTAGTAGAATTTTCGATGATCAGAAAGGGATACTGTCGAGACCTTTAACCCCAGTTGATATCATTGAAGCTATTTTCAGTATGAGCCCTAACAAGGCCCTTTGCCTAATGGCTTTAGTGCCAAGTTCTCCTAACACAACTAGGAAGCTTTAAATCCCCTCTTCTATAAAGCCATCCTTGAATTATTCTCCAACTCTAAAATGGTTAAAATGTGGAAAAAAAAACCAACATTTTTGGTCTCCTTGAGGGACTATAGAGCCATTGCTTGTAGTAATATCTTTTACAAAACTATTTCCAAACTTTTAGCCTCGAGACTGAAGTGTGTCTTACATTCTATCATTAGCCATAGCTAGACTGCTTTCCTTCTAGGGGCATCCATTAATAATATTTTACTGTTAGTCCAAGAAATCCTTAATAATTATTAGGTTAAAGGATCTGGGGTGAATTACACCATAAAAATTGATTTTAACAAGGCATTTAACAAGCTGTAAATGGAATTTATCATTGCCACTTTGCAGGCTTTTGGTTTCCTCTTAATATTCAACTCTTGGATCAAAGAGTGTATAATTACTCTTGCTTACAACATTCTTATTAATGGGGAAGCATCACAATTATTCAAAAGGTAAAGGGGTATTAGTTAAGGGGGTCCCTTATCCCCTTACCTATTTTCGCTATGTATCAAGGTTCTCAATTCTGTTCCTCTATAACATTGGAAGCTATGCAAATTTTATCTTCCACAATAAGTACACAACCCTTAGAATTCATCAGCTCTCCTTTGTTGATGATCTGTTGCTATTCTACAAGGCACAACCAAGTTCAGTCTCTTACTTAATGCACATTTTAAGTACTTTGGAGTAGTTTTTTGGCTTGAATGTTAATAAAGGTAAATGTTTCCTCTTGCTTTCTTCTGATGCTAATTATTTGGCTTTTAAGTAAACTACCATCTTAGCTTTGTCCACTAAATCTCCACCCTTCTCCTACTTTACCAATATCATCTAAAAGAATACCCTAACTTGACTGCATACATCACTATGATATGGTAAGGAGACAAGTAGACTCTTAGTGCAATAAGAAACTCTCTTATGTAGGTAGAAAACATCTTAGAATTATACTGGGTTATGCATATCATCTTACCAAAAAATGCTAGTAAATACCTAAATTAGAGCCATTTAGTTTAGAAAAATACCAAATTTCCAAACTATCATTTATATCATAGCTAGAAACTCTCTTCATGGAATTCCAGACCTGGACTTGAACTATTTCTTCGGCCATCAACACTTGGAATCATTCTTACATTTATATTTCAATTGCCTTCTAACCAAGGAAGTCTAGATTTACATTAAACAAACTTAGGAAGCTCATTATGGTGTTACTTATCCAAGGATGACCATAACTTATTAATGATAGAATATGGCTGCACAGTCTACTTAATTTAGTATGAGAGGAACTCTAGACGACCCTTTTGTAAACCCACAATGGAAATCTAGGCTCTAAAGCTAAAGATAATTACATAGATAAGGAAAATCTCACTCACAAAAGCTAGGAAGCACAACCTATCTCCTTAAATCAAACTTGATTTAAACTTATAACGTTTGTCTCTCTTACCAATTAGTTATATATTTGTCTAAATTTTGAAAGGATATAAGCCCCATTGTTATGTCTTATTCTTTCGCTTTTTATGTTGCTATATTTATAAAATTTTGACAACCTTTTAGCTTAATAATACATTATTTTTAATTTTGAAAAAATAAAAGCAATAAATAAGAATAAAAATGGGTAAATAAATTAGATCAAGATAAAGAATCCTTTTATAACCTTTCTCATGCCTTAATTTATCCTAATTTAATGACTAGTCCCAATTTCTTAGGCCAATAGGAATTTTGAAGTTACAACTATATTTTTGCTTAGGATATATAACTCATATCATTATGTTGATTAATTGAAATCTCTTTGTAATTAACCCCTAAGAATGAAATTAATTTGTTCTATAAGTTGCCATGATAAGTTTGATGTTTTAGGCTTTTATGTAACTCTCATTACTCATGCTTTGATCTAATCAAACATATAATATTGAATATTCTGCTTTTGCTACAATTCAACACAATAAGTCAATGTGAATTAATTCTAAAGAAAAATATAATCTTACATTAAATCAAGGAATCAATTTAGAAATAGGTCTAAGGTTCATCCAACTTAGATCTATATCCCAATTAGTTTACGCTCAAACAAAGAAAACCTGAAATAAACAAGAAAGAGCACAAGAAACAAGAATGATTTCTCATAGATCTTAAATCTTAATAAAATTCCTACTTTTCCATAAGGTTGTTCTTCCCTTAACCTAACTACGTTTGTCTTCCAATTGATCTCTGTTTCTCTTTTTTTCTTGTCTCTCCTTCTTAAGCACAAAACACTAAAAATTATAACTAACATAGGTTGAATATAGGAATTTGTTATCCTTTGTACTGCTTAACCAACCTCTCTAGATTTTTTTCCTAAAAATCATTGTTAGTATGGGTTATGAATATGGTACCATGTAGCCCAAATGTTAAAGAGCATGAGTATGAAACTATACCATATTGGCAAATGATTAAGGAAACAAAATGACCTAGTGATGAACATGATAGGAACATATGTCCTTGTTAGTTTTTTATTTGGACTTGTAGCAAACTCTCGCAGAAATAGAAGGATTCATGTTCTAACATAGGGATATGGAAAATAATACTTTATTGGTATCGTGTTATAATTTCTTAGCCTAATATCATACCAAAGTTGTTTTAAACTAACTCAGATATTTTTCATAGACATTCCTTCTCCACCAAGGGACTAAAACAAGATATAAAACAAAATATAAAATATTTTTAGTTCTAAATACCATTTTAAAAAAATCAAAACATAAGCATAATGATATTAAAATGATGATAAAAAAGTATTCTATTTAGGACTTGTCAAATTTCCCTACACTTAAGCATTTTCTTATCCTTAAGAGAACTATTTCGATTTACATAACTTAACTAGTTGGCAACTTTGAGGTAGAATTTAAAAAATCAATCACATCTATCAAGATTCTACATATTCATTCAATTGTAAAGTTCATCACAGTTAACCATTTATGTACCTATATCAAGTTTTAATTCACTCAATAATCCTTTAAACTTAAAATCAATCCACAGAATTAAACTTAATGGATAAAAAGAACATACGTAAGAAAGATGCTTCAACTTTCAAACTTTTTCACCCCCTTATTGTTAGAAAAATAAAGTACTAACTTTAAGATAACATACAATAGCATTTAGAAGCTTCACTGAAAAGTTACCTAACCTTTTGGCACGAGAGTAAATACTTTGTCATGAATACTGAAAAGTTACCTAACCTTTTAGCACGAGAGTAAATACTTTGTCATGAATACTCCCGATTACCCAATTTGATCACCATTTTAAATGGATACTAGTATCATTCTTTAACTTCAAACTTTTTTTTTGGGTTTGAAGATAGTGAAGTGAATTTATTTAACGCTCACTTATTAAAAAACATTTTTCCAATTTTCTTTTTTTAGTGAGATGCCAAAAAAGCTTCAAAAAAATTCACTTCTAACTCTTTGCTTGTTCTAATTATAACAAAAAGGTACCATAATACAAATCAAGTATCTATTCTCAAATTTATGAAGCAAATTAAAATAAAGTTAATCACCAATACTTATAACTATTTACCTAAATACTTTATAATGAATTATCTTGATCAATATTTTTCAAAGTTAAAGATTTTCCTATAATTGCTTTTTGTTAAATTATTATTAAAAAATTGATAAGCATAAGCATCTAACTCCCTCCTCCAAACTTAATTTATATGTTGTCCTTAATATACAAAATATACAAGAATAATGAAAAATAGAGAAATATGGGAAGGAAAAGTAAAATAGGAAAACTGGTACTTCCCTAACATAAAATAGGAGCACACTGCAAGATGCTATATTCCCTCAATAATCATTTTTCATTGAACTATTGTCCTATATAATCATTAGATCACACAAATTAAAAATAAACAAAAAGTATAGTAATAACAGTGATAAACATCATTCCTAGACGGTGGAGTGCTTAATATTGATCAAATAGATGAACATAAGGAATTATTACCTAAAATCTAACCACATCAATAATAGATATCATGTTTATTAGATCACTTGATGATGGCCCCATAGTTGCTGGTTCATTCTCTCTATGTATCTCAGTATCCAACTTTAGTTTTGCAATTGTTATTTATCAGGGGGCGGTTAGTGGTAGTGATATTTTGACACCCAAATGTTTTACAAACTTCATTAGCATATTTCTGATATAATGCAAATACTTCTCAATATATGTTGTAAATTTTTGTAGGCGAGCTATCAAAGTGCTTGCATTTAGGGATATCATAGGTGCTCTGTCTTGCTCTCCATCCCTAGTTTAATCTCTCTATTAAAGTAGGTCATCTTTACTCTTTACAATGCTCCAATCAGTGCAAATATTGTAACACCGGAATTTGAGAGCCTCAACATTGGTACGTATCCCGTGAGACCCG
>JAOQMM010000172.1:2672431-2684916 GCA_027563515.1 Erythroxylum platyclados | reverse complement strand
TTTTGGGAAAAGTAAAGATAAGAGATCCATACTTAGTTAAGCATTAAGTGCTATCTAATTTCGTATGTGAAGATGCTCACTTAAGAATAACACATTTTAAACAGAGAGAAATGATGGGAATCAAGCATTGGCTTGAGCTATGTGAGCTTTTATACCAAGGAGACATAAAAGGGGGTTGGAGAGCTTACAAAAGGATCAAATTAAGTACCAAAAGAAGGTAGCGATCCTTAAAAAGGGGTTATAGGACATAATCAATACTAGACTCATAAGTAAACTAATGTCTGTCTTTTATTGGATTTGTATTTTGAAAGTCCTACACGAAAATTAACACTGGAGTTCAACTTGTGACTGAGCACCAAACTTATCTTCGATACACACATTAGAAGTTTTAGAACGAAATTAGTGTTAGTGTTGTCCTAGACAAGTGTCGGACATATGTTAGGATCTCTATTAACTATTTATCTTATATAGCTTGCTAGAGACAATCACCTATAAAATCTTATTAGTCCTAATCCTTTCTTTTTTGGAGTGTAGTGATTCATATCCTTCTGTAGCTTTTTTGTATTTGATTTCTTAGATTAACCTATTTTCAATAAAATTCTCCCTTGTCTTATCTTATCAATACTAAATTTCATTAGTCCTACTTGCGAGAGTTGTATCAAATTAATTCCTCTAAGTAGCTACAAATATGTCTCCCTCGATGCAGTTTCAGAACCAATACACAAACAAATAAAACCATGAAAGTAGTTCGATAACAAATCTTATTTCATAATATAACTTAATTGATTATTAACATAATAAAACCTATTTCATTTTTTGAAGTTTATGATGGAATTTGTTATATAACTATAACTCTTTTTTAAAAAAGAAATCCATATTAATCTATAATTCATTTCAATTAATATAACTCAAAATTATGGAATTTGTTATATAACTATAACTCTTTTTCAAAAAAGAAATCCATATTAATCTATAATTCATTTCAGTTAATATAACTAAAATTTAGGATTAGAAGCATTTATATTTTAAAGAATGAAATAAAAAGCCTTTAAGTCATTCCTAAATTTTAAATCAACTTAACTCAGAGTGTTAATATCACTTAAAATTAAATTCTCTCACATCTTGAATAACAAGCAATCACAATTCGATCAAAATAGTGATTGAAGAACTCCTCCTTTCCTCTCCTCTTTTCTATTTTCTAAGGTAATGCTTTATTAGTTTCCATTTTATTTTTCTATAACCGATGCTTTCTAATTTATTTAAAGGTTAATGAAATATATGAAAGTAATTCAACAAGTAAGAAATACTAAGAATGTTCCAAATAATAGTATGAACGACATTGTCAGTCAGTAAAAAGAAGGTTTAAACACTAATTTTTTAAAGTTTGAGATTAATTTTTTAAAAATAAAGTTTAAGGACTTAAATGTATATGAGGTTAAAGAATCACTATGAATTCTTCCTAAAAAATGTATTTCTCCAGTAAGGGGACCATTGTTTACTAACTTAGTCAATGACTAACAAAGAAAGTAGCCAATAGAAATCAAAAGAGAGGAAAACTCATAACAAGATAATAATTAGTCCATTCCTTTAATTATGATTGATCGAAACTTACAATTAACTATAATACTAATTGATAACATATTTATCTCTTCTTTGAAATAATCAATGCTAATCCAAAATATTGTATACATAATTATGTGAGTAAACAGAGATCATTTAAAAATAAGGAAAAATAATTAAAGAACTTATTTTATATCCGTTTTGATTACCATGATGAATTTCTTAGGAGAGAGAAAAGATGTGGCTGAATTTTTTTAAGGTCAACATTTGTTTTGTAAGAATAGATATGAAAAGAATATACATAAATAAATATATATATATATCCCAATTAGTGAGAGAATTAATCTGTATCAAACTTTTAGTTTTCTAAAAAATTAACACATGAAATTTTATCCAAAACACTTTTAAAAGTATTAACAAAGTATTATAATATATCATCAATAAAAATTTAAAAATAATATTTGATGAGAAAATTATTTTTATAAATTCATAAATTTTGAAAATTTGAATTATCATTAAAAATAAAAAATATGTCAAAATGTCATCAAATTTTGTAAGAAATCTTGAAAAATATTCTAACATGATAATGAAATTTATTTTATTACTATATAATTAGTGTAATATATAAATATATATTTTAAGAAGTCGTAATATATAATGTATGGAATGAAAATTATAATATATTTGATAAATTGTTAAAGGATAAGTATATTTGCAATAATTCTTATGGACTTTCTTATTACAACTCTTACAGTGCGCCCATTCTACAATTAATTCCTAGAATTTAATTATAAAAAAATTCTAATAATCTTATTTAATAAATTAACAATTATAATTGCTTATATAATACAAAAAATTAATAAGATATCATTATTCATCAGAGTTGTGGTACGACTTCAATTATTATTTCAAATTTACATGCGAAGATAAATAGGATATGAAGTTTTTTGTTATGTTTTGCATTTCTAAAATTATTTAGGTACAAAATTATATTTTAATTGTTGTATATTAAGCTCTGCCATTTGATTTTTTGAAAATATATTTATTTTTATATATTAGATTCCAAATAACCTGATTCATTAGTAGGGATTAAGATAATGTGGATTCTCTCAATGTGTGAAGTACAATATAGTAAAACTATACAAAAACCCAAACAATTGCGTAATCGACTCTTAAGATTGCTATGTGAATAAAGATATAAAAGGAGTGACTTATAAATTATTCAATAATGAATTATAAAATTGATATGTAAATGATGAATTATAAAATCGTCTTAGAAATTGATAGTATTAATTAATAATATTTAATTGTTTGATATTTTAAATATGAATATTAGATTAATATAATAGTAAAAGCCAAGTAACTCAACTTAATTTCATGCAACTAAACACACCAATCCAAATATGATGATTGATAAACGAATTCAAGTTCCATCCTTCTGGGAGCAGTGGGCACAACATACGGTAGAAAACTCTGAGCCGAATCATCAGTTAGGTTCAGAATTTCAGGTTCACAGAAAAGGTCGTTCTCTCAATGACGATTGATCAAAACCCACAGAATAAAATGGGTAGGTCAAAATGTACAAACACATGATGGAGGAAGCAATATTCGTTAACTAAACTCATAAGAAAATAGAAACGTAGCTTTTGTCCGGAGCGGGGTGGCTAGGTGGAGCAGTTGTAACCCCCTCAAGGGATCGTCAGCAAAAACCACTTTTTCTACGCCCATGTGTCTCCATTCTTGGCCTCTCATCCGATTCCGCAACTCGGACTCAGTTTCGAGATCCTTTAGGTCCGAATCGGCTTTTACCTAAACCACGAAAAACATAGTTCTATCTCTTAGCTTCGTTTTGAATCAAGAATCACATTAATCGAACTTCTACAACAAAAGATATGATTTTTTGAACTTTACAGCTCATAAATAACTTTACACATGCCCAAAAATCACTATTTGGACCCATTGTCTATACTCTTAGCCCAATTTCATATTAAATCCACAATTAAACTATAGCAATTACGACTAGGGTACATTCGGGGCGTTACACTTGTCTGTAACTTTGGAAGGCTAAGAAAGCTTGTCTCTTGAGAGGAAAATTATGGTTAAACATGTAGGTACCTTTTTTATTCTTAGGGCATGACATAATAGACATACATGATAATAGAATAAAGATAAGATGCATGTAGGGTTGATGATGAGTGTGCTGGAAAATTGTTAAATGAATATGTCTTATTTGGATGTGTAAAATCATGGATGATTGGTTATGAAATAGATGAATTAGGGTGAGGTTTGAAATGTAAATTATGGAGAATTTATGTTAAAAATAGTTACAATTAAAAAATAGTTAAATAATAGACATACACGATCGTGTCCTTACAAAGCATGACTGTTGCCTAGGTTTGGAAGGGAAAGTTTAGTTTTGAATACATGTTGAATCAATCGAGAACAAGTCATTCTAATTGGATGTAATGGACTTGATTAAGGCTATAAATGAACCTAAAGTGTTGTTAGATATGATTCAAAAGTTATGAACAATGTGACATAAGTATGAATCAATAAGAATTAAGGAAAAAGGATTGGAAAATTTATGATTAACTAAAATTGTGAAAATAAGGATATATATATACACGAGAAAATCAATTGAGCATGCATTAGACATATACATGTGCATGATTGAGTGTTTGTTTGACTATACAAGTGAGTAATGTGAACATATATGTGTGTTGCATTAAATAGATGCACCGATTGATCGTCAGCATTCAGACATTGCCAGATCGTCAAGGCAATAGCTATTTGGAGCATACTGTGAGTTAATCTAGATGTTTTCTAACTATAATTGTGTTGTTTCTTATTAATTATAAGTAGTGAATTGTTATTGATTGGGATGATTTCAGACATTGATGTCCGAGGAGACCAATAATCGGGAATGTATTGTAAGTGTTGACTTATTGTATGTGAATGTGGAAATATATGTGTTCTCAACTTAATGTTGAATGCCGGACTTAGGTTTGATGATGTGATAACTGATTGTGTATACGAAATGAAAGTGATTGATAGAGTATTATGTGAAATGTTACATTCCATTACATGATTATGCATTATCAAATAAAGGAGTTGTGACCGGAGTGACCCAGTGAAAAGGAGCTTAAAGCTCCGAATGTGCACAAAAGAGCCACAGGCTCAGTTATCAATGAGCTCGATATCCAAAAAGGGCACAGGATAGTATCTGAAATGTGAATGAGCCCAGTATCCATAAAATGTTACGGGACAGTTAAATAGGCGCTTGGTCCCAACAAAATAAAAATGAAAGTGGAGTCTCATGTGCATTTGCATTCATATCTTTACATGTGTATATTCATGAAACTCCTTTTCACACATTAATAAGTATACATGTGAATAATTGGTGAATTGTGAACATGCTAATAATGTGAATAATTGAAATGAATGTTTGGATTGTTTGATACAAATACATGAAATATTGGTACACACGGTGCAATTGAATGATGTGAAATATACTTGTAAATTAGGTATGTTTTTTTGATATCTGTGTTGATTTGGGTGAGCACATCGATGATGGTTCGCTCAATGAGTTCGCCAAACTCATCAAAATTGCAACGTTGATTTTTCAGGTACTGAGGAGACCTAGTTTTCAAAGATAGTCAGTAGAAGTTAGTGCTGTCATTTTGTGAAGCGAAAATGGCTCAAAGGTCTGGTTAGCTGACGTCTGGAATCTAGTTAAGATGTTTTTTGGAGCATCTCATGTTATGTAGAAGCATGCGTATATATAAATAGTAAACTCATGGATTTTTGTATTGTAAATATAGGGATTGTATGATGAATGACAATATATATGTATATTTTGTTAAAGAAATGAAAATTTTGATCAATTTGAGATGCGCGTATTATGTATAATGCCATAGTAAATAAATGTGATTGCTCTAACATGCCATTCTCATAGGGTATGTTCTTGAATGTGCACTGGATGTTTGGGCATGTACTCTGTGGTAGTGGTGTGTTACAACAAGTATACGAGATAGTTGTAGAGATTACCCTGGGTTGTCTCCCAAAGAGGTGAAATTGGTTAAATAAAATTAACTTTGAATTAAAAATAAGAACAATGAAATCCTAAGCAGTCTATCCCGATTTGTTTAATGGAAGCTTAAAAACAATCACAAAACTAGATTGAAAAGTAAATGGAATCAGTTGGGAGCAAAACAACTAGATTAATCGAAGTGTAAAAACTCTTGAGAATTAATTTCACTAATTTAATCTCTTATGCATGATTAAAGGAAATGATTGGTTAGTTATCTTATAAAATTAATAGTCAGATTCTAAGATCAACTCAAATAATAGACTAAATCTAGCTTTCACATTCAACAAGTTATTATCCGAATTAGTTATGGAAACCTGACTACTAATTACCACTTAAAGTTAATATATTTATACTTCATAACCTAAGCGTCTATAGTTTCTAGTTCCATATTAATCTTCTCCTCTTGATCCTTCGTTTAATACTAAATTTGATCATGCTATAACACCCATTCAACTCAAAAACCATACCAAACACAAGACAATAACATAGTCCCTCAATCATACATATTTGACTAAAAATAGCTACATTAATCCTTAAGAAAAAGAGATTAGCCCATCACGAAAATAACAAGATCCATCATATTCAAATACTCCAATCCCATCTTGATCAGTATAAGTGAAGTATTTAAGCAGTAAACGATGTAACTAACCGAATGAACTATGAAAATATAACAAATAATAGTTAGTTAAGCTATGAAAGTAACAAGTTCAGTAACAATAAGAACCAGAGCAACAAATGAATAGAATAAGCAAACAAGAATCAGGTGAGTGTGAATGCGGTGGTCTCCTGCCCCTCTCAAGCTTTCAGCATTAACTCTCCCCTTCTGCTATAACTTGTTCTCACCCAGATGCTCACACTACCTTCCATTCTCTGCTATATTTCTCTCTTCTTCTCCTCAGTAGATTGATCTCTGCTTCCATTGTCTCTTCTTCAACATCTTTCTCCCTCTTTGCCTCAGGTGTGTGTTGCGTGAAGAATGAAGAACAGAATGAAAAGATGTCTCATGTGTCGTCACCTGTCTTACTCTTTCTATTTGTAGTCTTTTTTAGGTCCAAGTTTTCAAGCCATTCTTCTTGCCAATGACACATAATAAGATGAATTAATAGAAAAAATGGGTCAAGGTGGTGACAAGTTAAGTCATCCTTGTGAGGGTACTTGTTGTTACAAAGGTCTCCTTAAGCATCGAACTTATCACAAGTCGCACATACTCCTTTGCATGACAATCTTACTTAGATCTGTTTAAGCAAGACTCAGCCATCCCTATGTGAATGTCGACCAATAATCTAGTTCTTGCATGTCTCACGATCCTCGTAGTGTTTCGCCCACACACTCGCAAGAAACTACGAAAGCAATAGAATAACTAAGGCAACAACAAAGAAAAAACAGAGATACAACAAACTGCCAACCTTTATTACTTCCCTCAAAGTATACAAAGGAATGCTCTCAACTCTTATGTGAAGAGCAAAGCTCAAATGAGCTATATATAAGCATTAAGACTTGGGGAACAAGTCAGAATCCTAACAGAACTCTGCTACTCAAGATCACATCTATCCTATTAGATTACTTCATTATCCAATAAAATAACATCCCCATTTAAATAGGACTCTATCCGATAAGGTCTATCTACATCCTAACTAATAAGATAAAGAATACACATGATCTACCTCTATCCGCAAAGATGTCCACTATCTTCAGAAGATCCTCCTGCATGGTCTTTATCCTTTAAAGCTGATGTCTATCCTCCGTGATCTTATCCACCACATCATCTAAGATCACCCTACGATCTCTATCCATTGATGATGAGTCATCCAAGCCAAATCCGGTCATAGCACACTGATTCGATCCAACGCTTACCCACATCAAGCCCGTTAGTTGTGGTTTGTCCACTTGAGCATTCACTAAGTCTTGAGTCCATCAAGAACTTAGCCTTAGTCGTGTCAGCTCATACAGGGTTCGAAACTCTACCAAAACTCACACCATGCTCGATCTAACTTGCTAAGTCACCTTGGAGCTTTCGCATGCCTCCTCCATGCGTGCGATCTAGCTAACCTTCCACCCAAGGTCTGTTTCCAGCTAGCCGTGAATTCGACGCCCTTGTCGAACTATCCTGACTGTAGGCATTCACCTGATCCTCGAACTGCCACATCTTTCTCCCACGTAGCTTCCATGATCAGCTTTCCCTTCCACTAGATTAAGAACTCTATCCATTGCTTCTTCCTATGCTGCCCTATTGTTCGGTGATCCAAGATCTTCTCTACTTAGTCCTCAAACTATTTTCTCACAGTCGATAGAGCTCTCTTCACTTAACTCCTATCTGGATCTGATGCATCCTCATAGTAAGGGCTTGAGAAAACTAACGTGAAAAGTGGGGTGTACCTTTAGTTGCTCGGACAACTTCAACTTATATGCCACGCTCCCCACTTTACTCAGCGCTTCAAACGGTCCATCGTACTTTGGCACCAATCCACGATGTACTTACTTGCTCAAGTTTCAAAAGTACCTTATCTCCCACGTCGAACTCTAACGACCTCCTCCGTAAGTTCGCTTACTTTTTCATCAGTCGAGAAGCCTTTCGAAGACTATCCCTTGCCTCATCTAACAATTCTTGCTTCTCCATCGTGAACTTGTACGCCGTAGGACACTTGCCACCTGTCCTTTGTTGTGCAATCTCGTGTGGAGTAAGAGGTTGCTGTCCCAAGACTATCTCAAAGGGACTCTTCTCAGTTGCAGAAGATCTGTGCAAGTTATAACAAAAATGTGCAGTAACCATCAAACTTAACCAGTTACGTTGGCTTGCACTTACAAAATGCCTTAAGTACTCCTCCAATAGATCATTGATCCTCTCCGTTTGTCCATCTATCTGTGGGTGATTTGCCATTAAAAACTTCAAATTGTAACCCATTATGTTGAAAAGGGACATCTAGAATCAGTCTGTAAATCTGGCATCTCGGTCACTCACATTATCTATAGGGACTCCGAAGTATTTCACCACGTTCTTATAGAACAACTCTGCAGCCACATCTGAGGGACATGTTGCTGGTGCTGGTACGAAGATCCGTACTTGGAGAAACGATCTACAATCACCATGATTGTCACCATGTTGTCCACCTATGGAAACCCTCCTATGAAATCCATTGAAACTGACATCCACAGTCTTTCGGGAATGGATAAGGGTTGTAGCAAACCGGCTTCTTTCTTCCACTCCGGATTATCCAACTGACATACAAGGCACATCTTGACATACACCTCAATGTCATTCTCCATCTTCGGCCAATAATAGGAATGAGCTAGGAGCGTCAACATCCTCTGAACTTCAGGTGACCAGCCCACTGTGAGTCATGTGTCTACTTTAATAGTTGTTTTCGCAAGCTACCGAAACTCAGCATATACACTTGACTACTCTTAGTCATCAACAACCCATCATCATCGAGCCAAAAACTGTGCACAACACCTTCCTTTACTTGTGAGATCAACTTACAGTATGTGCTGTCAAATGGAGCTGCAGCTTTGATTTGCTCCAACAAATTAGACTCCACCCTTGTAATGGAATATAGGGTCGCGAACACCTCCTTCTGATTTAAGGCATCTGCTACATTATTGTGCCTCCCTGGTTTATGCTCCCACACAAAGTCATACTCAGCAAGGAACTCCTTTCGTTGCGCTTGCTTCGCGGAAAACTTCTTTTGAGTGTTGAAAATACACTCTCCATGTCTCAAGGCAATGCACCACCACAAGCATCTCCTTCTCATACGTCGAGTATCACTGCTCTGCACCGTTGGGCTTTCGACTCTCAAATGCTACGGGATGACCTTCTTATTCTAAGACTCCACCGATGGCTTTGTCCAACGCATCCATGTGTACCTCAAATGGTAGGTCAAACTCTGGAAGCTTCAACACTGGTTCGATTGAGATAATAGCTTTAAGTATCTCAAATGTTTCCTGACATGTGCCCGACCAACACCACTCCTGCTTCTTCTTTAGCAAGTCCGTCAATGGAGCCACTTTCTTCAAGTATCCCACTATGAACCGTCTGTAGTTGTTCACCTATCTGAGAAATCTCCTCAATTCTCGTACTGTTGTGGGAACCTACCACTCAACTACTGCCTTCACCTTTTTCGGATCCATCCTGACTTGACCCTTACTCACCAAGTAACCCAACAATCTAATCTCCGACTGTGCAAACTCACACTTCTCCATCTTTACATAGAGCTTATGTTGCTTCAGCCGCTCGAACACTTCCCTTAAGTGTTCCACATGTTTAGCCATATCTATACTATAAACCATGATGTCATCAAGATACACCACCAAGAACTCATTAAGGAAATCATACAGCACATTATTCATCAAGTTGCAAAATGTCGCAGATGTGTTAGTCAATCCGAATGGCATGACTAAAAATTTGTATAATCCATATCGAGTCATGCACGTTGTCTTTTACTCATCACCCTTAGCTATCCACACTTGCCAATACCCACTCCGAAGATCCAGCTTTGTCAAAATTGTTGCCCTCGATAATCTGTCCATCAAATCTTGAATCAAGGGAGTAGGATATTTGTTTTTGATTATTGCCTTGTTCAATGCTCGATAGTCCATGCATATCTAAAGTGTTCCATCTTACTTCTTCTGGAACAACACTGGGGCCCATACTAGGCTTTAGACGGTTGGACGAACCCTACCTTTAACAATTCACCAAGTTGTTTTCAAAGCTCTCTTAACTCCAACGGGGACATCCTATATGGGGCATGTGTATGTGGGATTGCTCTAGGAACCAACTCAATCCTGTGATCTATCTCTCGACGAGGGGGAAGAGTTTTCGGCAACTCTTTTGGAATCACATCCTGAAACTCCCTTAACAAACTTGCAACTGCATCCAGGACTTCCACCACATGGTCCTCACTAATCTCCCACATGGCAGCGAGATAGGTCTCTATACCTTTCTTCAACCTTTTCTTAATGCTAATGGCTGACATATGTGCTACCACCGTTGTATCATCCGTCGTTCCACCACCGGACCCACAACAGTTAACAAAGAAGGAAATTTTCTCATGCATGATCATCATACCTTCCAAACTTGGATACAACACCGTCTTTGCTCCCTTCACGAAATCGATTCCCAGTATCATCTCGAAATCTTCAAGTGGTATAATCATGCAATTGAGCTTAGAACGCTAACTCCCTATGCTCACTGGGATGTTGTAAGCAGCTCATATCACCGCTTGTGCCTTATTTTTAGGGGTTTTTATCCTTGTTGGGGACTTTGACACCTTCAGCCCTAACTTACGTACCATCCTTTCTGCCACGAATAAGTGCGTCGCACCAGTATCCATCATCCCGGTTACCTCCTTCCCATTGGCTTGCATCCCTATATACAATAACTTATCAAAAGGGTTAGACTCACTTTTAACCGCGTTCAACAAGGTGATTCGATTTAGAGCCGCCTCTGAATCCTCCTCTTCTTCTTCCGCGATCAATGCATTCATCTTCTCCTTCTTTGGACATTCTCTCGCAAAATGTGGACCGCTGCATAGGTAACAAGTAAGTTTGCCCTTCTTGGAGGATGTCTCCCCACTATTGAAGCCACCATTATGCTTGCCTTTCCCCTTAAAGTCTCCCTTCTTAGAGTCTTTCTTCTTTTTCCCTTCGCTTTTCTCCTATTGGGCTAGGCCTTTGGCCTTGGAAGAATTTGAGGAGCCCACTTTAGTTTCCTTCACCACACAAAAATCCACCAAAGCATCAATAGCCGTGATTGTACCAATCACGTCCTTTATATTTTGCCTCCCCAACTCCATTTGCGCCCATAGTTGTAACCCAGATAAAAAGTTGAAGAGCTTGTCCGCGTCGGACATATCATCAATGTCAAGCATTAGAGAACTAAACTTCTTAACATATTATCTTACCGATCTATCCTATTTTAGCTTCTTCAAGGCATCCCTCGCGAGCCATGATGTGTTTATCAGAAGAAATTGATCCTTCTACTCCTTCTTCATCTTATCCCATGTGTTGATAGGATCTCTAACTGCACTGATCTCCGTAGAGGTCCTCGTCCTCCACCAAAGCTCGATATCCCCATCCAAGTACATGGCCATCATATTAACCTTCTCAGCATTGGGTATCTTTGCAGCTACAAAGTATTGCTCCATATCCCATAGAAAGTTCTCGAACTCATTCGCGATACGAACTCCTTCGAAAACTTCGGGCGCACGCACCTTCACCATGGTGCTCTCGAAACGTCCAATCTCCTGTGTTGCAATGGCATGCCTTAGGATCATCATCTTAAACCTACTATCCTCCTGTGCCTTCATCAACTCTGCTATTTGATGTTGCAACCCCTGGATTTGCTCCGCTAACATCTCTATCTGAGTGTTATAGGAAGTGACCTCCTCCTCTCCCTCAGGAATTGGTCCAATGAGTGCCTCCACTCGATTGACACGATTCATCAAAGTGTTGCCTCTTGCCATATTGAAATTATGTCTCTGATACCAGTTGTTACAAAGGTCTTCTTAAGCACCAAACTTATCACAAGTCGCACCTACTCCTTTGCAAGTCAATCTTACTTAGATTTGTTTAAGCAAGACTCAGCCTTCCCTATGTGAATGTCGACCAACAATCTAGTTCTCGCACGTCTCATGACCCTCACAGTGTTTCTATCACACACTCGCAAGAAACTACGGAAGCAATAGAATAACTAAAGCAACAACAAAGCAAGAACAGAGATACAACAAACTACCAACCTTTATTACTTCCCTCATCAAGACTTAGGGAACAAGTCAGAATCCTAACAGAACTCTGCTACTCAAGATCACGTCTATCCTATCAGATTACATCATTATCCAAT
>JAOQMM010000172.1:2654627-2666097 GCA_027563515.1 Erythroxylum platyclados | reverse complement strand
CGCTGTGGTGCTCGGTGATACTCGGATTGTGGGATACTCGGATTGTGGGATTATCATCGGGTGGTCAATGAACGTTCTGAGCTATATTACCTTTGCTGCGAATAGTAGTGATGGTTACAGTAACGAAATGAATAATTCAAGACGATAATTAAAAGGCCTGGAGGTATTTATGAACTCGTACAATATTTTCAAATAAAATCTGAACCCTTACCTTTGTAAGGGATGGTCCAAGTTGCAGAGTTTCACCCTAATATGTTTACTATGTTTAAACTAATTCAATGTTCTTAGGCTCGAGGCTCGAGTTAAAGTATGATAGATTATTTTTCATTTTAATGATTTAAAGTGTGATAGATTATAAGTGGAAATAGTTACATTTACAAATACCAATTAAAGAATTTGTCATCTGACTATGAATTTTGGTGCATCAAGTGAACTGTTCAAAATAAGTGATTTATTAATTATTATATTTATTTAATAATTTATTTATTGTATGTTTAAATAATAATAAATGTGGATTTCACATATATCAGACAAGAAAAAGTAAAAGTATATTGACAGCAGAAGCTGTTCCTTTGTTAGTTCCCGTGTGCACAAAGCCCTACATCGGCTGCCATAGGGATGGCAAAATACACTCAATTCGATTTTGATCAAACATATTTAATATTTTTAATTTTAAGTTTTTAGGTCAAATTTAGGTTAAGTTGGGTTTAAAATTTAAAATTTTTATATAAAATGATGTTATTTTAAATTTTTAAATATTAAAATAAAACAAATTTAATTAGATCCAACCGAGCACAAGTTTAAGTTTGAAATTTTATACCCTGTGAAGTTTCAAATCGAATTCAACTTTGAAAACAAAATTTTGAGTCAAGCGTCATCCTAAATAAACTCGACCCAATTTGATTCATTTTCCTGCCTACCAATGAAGGGCCTCACCGAAACTTAAGGTAAAATCATTAATGACATACTCATAAAATATATTACTATATCCATCAGCTGATGCATTATGGTTTCCTTGGGTAAATATGATATCAAATTTACATGGGGCTTTTTGTTTGTGTGTTGTTAAGGCCCTTGTTTTCATATGTAATGATTAAAAAATTGAGTGAATTTAACTGGTTTGATCATAAAAATTTTGAATCAATCAATTTTTTGATTTGATTAATTTTATTAAACCTTTATTGTTAAAAATTAAATAATTTATTAATTAATCGGTTAATTTTCATATACTAATCAATTTTTATAAACTAATTAATTTTTATTTAAAAGTTTCCTTTTCAATTAAACGTCAAATGTTTCAATGGTTATGAACAATCTCTTTCAATTATATTTCAAAATTTTCAAATTTATTCAAATTTTAACTGACTTTGTAAGGGTATAATACCGATTGAACTTTTTAAAATTTAAACCTTTTATCTTACAAATATAACTTTCAGTCTGATTTTTAATGACAGTATAATTACAAATAGTTAAAACTTGCACTAACATGTATAGAATACTATATTATTACAGAACAATGCAAGCTCAATTTGGAGCATTTATAGGCTTATACTCACATTGCAACTAAGATTCACAACAAATTTCCATAACTTTTATTCTAGATGAAGTTATATGATGTTGTGAAACTTTTGTTTCATAATGTTAGCTAGATGAAACAAAATAAGTCATTTTGGCTTTGGTTTCATTCACATGTTTCCCAATGACCTCACTGAAATTGAATCCGACTCTTCATTGATATATTTGGTGACATAGCTGTTGCAGCCTATAGTCGATCCAGAAAACAAATTCAAGAGCTAGGTTGATTCGTCCCTCGAATATGAATTCATTTATAATACATACAAATATTAGTGAATGAATTTCTCATTATTTAAATGAAAAATCATATTAACCCATAAAAATTAAAATAACGGCACCAAATTAAACCAAAACTGCCAAATTAGCCCTTTCCATCAATATATGAGACTATTTATCTGTTGTATATGATCTACATTACATTAGGAATAAGGCTACGTATTACTGAATTTTTCTATATCTCACGTGTCGGCAACATTCGTAATAGATATTGTTACTGTTGTTGTTGTTGTTGGATAGAAACTTTGCCACAGATATTAATGGTCCAAAGTTTTGAGTTTCTAACTAAAAAAGTAGCATATGCAAAAAGTCTGTTTAATTTTTCAAAATTTATATATTATTTTATTAATATAATTAACGAATGAATGTTTATATGGTATGGAATGAACATATTATATTAATAAAATTAATTTTTGAATTGCAGCTGAATGAATTTTAAAAAATTAGTTATTGAATTAAAAATTTAATATTAAATTAAAAATCTTAAAAATTAACATTTTAAAATTTACTGTAATGCATATAATTATAATCTTAAGACCATACGTTACAGAGTCAGGAAAAGGAGAAACAGACCATTCTCAGAATTTCCACAAGTATGGAACCTACGCAACGCTTCCATAGATATCTCTCCTAGGATAACGTGAACGTTACCTCAGCCAGTATTCAGTAACCCTACTGTGGCTAAAGCTGACATTGGCCAAAAAAAGAAGAGAAAAAGAACAGAACACATAATAAGAAAACAAAATAATACAAGTAATTCCACAATAGATTAACATAAATGATGAGTTACTTTATATATATCATATTTAATATAGATTAACTATTTTTAATATTATAAATTTTTTACTAATATATTTGACTTAATAAAATAGGCTTATTTCTTTTATACTTTTATTGGCTAATGTATCGATATAAAAGGAAATTGTATATAATTAATGTCTCTTTTTTAACTTTCATAAAATGAAGAACCCTGTACACCGGTTATTATTATTGTTATTATTTAAAAGTATCAATAATTTAATAAATTTATTTAATATGAATTTAATATAATTTTCAGTATAACTTGAAATTTAACAGATTTATTCAATAAATTATCTCTTTTATAATTATGTACTTATAGAGAGTATATTTAACTACTTATTCAAACAAATCATCTCTTAGATTGATGAAGATCATGACCTCATTGGAGATGGTAGCGTCACACATATTCATTCTTAACATATCGAACATGTGAAAGGTACTAAATTTGGACAAGCAGACTAAGACCATGCTCTTTGTAACAATCGAGATCATAACCCTTTGTTCTTCGCAAGATACATATCATTTCATTGCAAGAGATTAACAAGACAAAGTTGATGGATACACATCAGGAGACAATAAGTACTAAGTACATAGCTCCTTCTAAGACAGTACCAAGTCCTTTTCTACGTTGTGTAATTTGGTCTGGTCACAAAAGCAAATATACTTCTTTGTCAAGTAGAACGCGTCAGAACTGGTTTATTCTACCTGATCCAAAAACTCCATCAAGTCTTCAACTTAACTACTACTTCTTCTTCTTGTTCGTCTTTCAGTTTCATACTTGCATTAACTTCCATACACAATACCATATATATAAGAAAGTTCATAAGTTTCAGTCGTGGAGACTAAGGTACTCATTTTTTTCTCTCAGCGTTTCCTTGCAGCTGTTTCTCTTTGAGCGTTGAAGAACACTGCAGCGACAGGCAGTCCAAGATCATTTTCTTGTGCGAAGTTTCTAGTGTTGAAATTGTCCCTTGAAGGTGGAGTAGTCAGTGCTTGTCTTCGATTCTGTTTGAACAGAATGAAGACGAACCTGTGTATCCCTATGTTGGGCCTTGGCATCTCATAGCTCACCACTTCCCTTCCTGCTTATATATAATCCCACAAGTCATTAGTTAGTACAATACTTTTGGTCTTTATCTAGTCTCTCTATCTCTCTTAACTCGTTCTTCCAATGGAAGTTGAAACTTACCAAATGTGGCATCCGTGGTGCCTGGAATGTCTGTCACTATCCTGAAAGAGTATATGATCAAATCAAGCTCAAGAGATGAATTACGAATAATATAACCGTATGTAATATACCTCTCATTGTATGATCTTTTGTTCCACATTTTGTACTTCCAAGTGCCAGAATTAGGAAATCACGAAAATGTATATTTTTCCATTTTAATTTCTGTTCTCTCTTTCTGGAACTGATCAGTTTTACAATAGTACAATACCATGCATGTACAATACCAGATTTGGATACTAAAAATGCGTTACTGTTGAACCTTTGATCTTCAAAAGTACAATAACAGATATGGATATTTCACAAGTAATCAAGTTGGTTTGTGTCGGTGGGTCAATTTAACTTTAAATTGTGGGATAGATACACTCATATAAGCATCCATATTTGGTTTCTTAGATAAAAAGAGCTTGTTAAGTATACCAGTGGAGGTGCTCTCTCAGGTATGGATCACTAGGACCAGGAGCATCAGGATCTGTCATTACCTGCAGTCAGATTGCTCAGATCAATTTCAAGACAAAACACTTCTCTTTGTTTTTTTTTTTAACTACCCTATTCGCTGAAAAATAAAGGGAAATGATACTACCAGGGTAAAAAATGATCTCATGTCACCCCCCTGAACCTCAACCTTTGGTTTGTAAATAACAGCGGATGGGAACAGCTCATGACCATTATACACCTGCCTGTTGGAGTTGTATGCCACTGTCATCTTCACGCTTGGAGTGAAGTAGTCGATGACATCTCCAATCACCCTCCCAACAACAAGAGGATCTGTCATGTTTGCCATTACCAAGAGGAAGGAAAAGAGTTAAAGAGAGAGACTGGTGGTGTGTTAGCAAGTAAGGCGCTATCTTATAAAGCTCGTAATATTATCTTCTATGGAAGATCTCTCTTTGAGAAGTGATGAAGATAGGAAGTCCTATATTTATAGTGTTGAGAAGTAGCTTCCAAGTTCAGTTCAGAGTAGTTTCGAGGTGGTGGGGTTAACAAAAAAGGTTAAGAAAGTAGTTTTCTGTTCTTCCATTAAAGTACAAAGCTACTATGGAAAATGTTCTCATAGCTTTTGGTATGCGGACGGAGAGTCCTCATTTCTAAAGACTAGAGGCGTACCTTGTACCAAAATAAAGAGGGAGGACACTGTCCAATTTTATCTTCTATAACACCTTCTAATACTCAAAAACGACTTCGTTTTAATTATTTAATAAGAGTTTAAAGATTGTTTAATTCTGTCTAATAGTTAAAATGATATTGTTTTGATTATTAAATAAAAATATTTAGACTAATTAATCTGATTTAATAATTAAAATGATGTTATTATGATAATTAAACAGAGTTAAATATGATAAAAAATTTTAATTGGTGATCACCAATATCTAAATTACCAAATATTGTGTGGAAGTCTAAGACTAAATCTGGTAAACATAAATGGCAGATAACGAAAATAAATTTTATAAATATAACCCATAATTCTTTGTATTATTATTTTTCAGATCGAATAGGTTTGACAGAAAAATAAGAATACACCATGAGAGATTAATTTTAACGAGAGTTTATTTGTTTGTACAAGATTATCCTCTGATTATTCTCGGATACTGTGCTTAACAAATCTTGGCCGAGGGTTGGTTATAAGTACGGCTAACAATTTTGTATTGGTGCGAAGAGTTCGAATCCTCCATTTTTCTTTTCTTCGTACGCAGATTATGACAGAACTTCGGATTGTTACTACTGCATTGTAAGAGCAGGTCTTTCTGTCATAAGTACCTCCAGAAAACCAAAGCCAGCCTCTTTCGTTTCCTTTTTTTTCCTCACATGTTTCTGTTTATATGTTGATCATGGAAATCTGAATGCTGATAAAGTATTCTTTATCAAACCACATGCAGTCATGTTGGTGGCCATCTGCTCTCAAACACGTAGAACATATCCATGTTTTATGGAACACAGGTTTAAAACGAGAAAAGGGCAGAACTAAAGGAGATGCATAAAATACTGATCTGCTAAATGATTTGACAGGAGCACATTGTTTCCTAGGGTAAGGACTAGTACTAATCTTGGTATAGATGGCCACTAAAAAGTGACGGAAAAGTCAGAGAAAGCGAATGTGGAGAGACTGAGAGCTTCAGTTCAGGCCTTAGGCCAGTTCAGAAAAGCATTCAAATCAACTAATTAATTATATGTTACTACAAAAGCACAGTAGGTTGCAGATTAGAGTAGTGCATGTTGATGAGGGTCTCCACTTAGATTGTTTATATAACATAAAAGGAAGCGCAGGCAGAGAATATCTGTAGATCCTGCTAAGACATTCTCGAGCTAGGGGAGCTTTTGCAACTTGCATTAAATGTAAAGCAAAACCAGAGGGAATTCCAGAGAAAGGGTGTTGGAAGAACCTTCCCAAATTCCACAATTCATCTGTTAACTTACTAGAATTGGAAACATTTGATGAAGAGTTTGGGGTATAAAGTAGCTCCACCATAACCCCACCAACAAAGACAAGCAGTGGTTTGGAGTCACTTCAAGTAAAGATATTCATGCAAGGATCACTTCCTATTGCCATGGTTGGTAAAATGGAAAGAACGGATTGCCACTTATGGCATCTCAAGCCTTCTGATCATATTCCTCTCTGAAAAACAAATATTAGTATTTGATAATGTAAACTGCTGACTAATCTATACCTTTTTTTTTCTTAAGCATCTTTTTCCTTGTCTTCTTCTGTAATTTTATTCTTTCATTTTGCAGTTCAGTGTGTGCCATTTGGTTTCACATTGTTAAGAAATGAACTCATACTTTAAGATCATTGTTAAGAAATGAACTCATACTTTAAGAATCACGGGCTTTTCTGCCAGGGAAAGAATTCTGCTACTTCGTAAATGATAAACCCTAATTAACAGCATAGACGAAAATGTCAGGAAGGGTGGCGTATATATAAAATTCTTCTTAATGGAATCTATACTTCATTCATAATAAAGCAAATTTCAATAACAAAGTCATACCTCAAAAAGTGTGAAGTTAACCTTAAAAGGAATACAAGTCCAGTCAGTAGTTGGTTTAACTTAAGTTACTCATCTATTTTTCCAATGTGTGCTGCTCGAACCTCCTGTGTTTTCAAAGTAATAATAATTTTTTATTACCAATAAAACATAAAATAAGATACTGAATTTTTATAATATTTAATGAATATTTGATTAGGTAATGTTAATACTAATTATCACTTTATCAAAAATTGCACTCGTATCCAATTCACATGTAGCTTTTAAGTATGTTGAGTAACGAACTGATCCAATTTATTATTGAAGAATAATATTTGCTAGATATATAGAAAATATCAAAATAATTTGCAAATTCAATACTAAAGTATTTAATATAAGTTAAATTAACTGTTCCACTTGGTCCTTATTATTCTATGCCCGTTCAAATCCATCCATTCAATAAATAAGATAAAAAAATTAGATGAATAGATTTGAATAAGAACAAGGTGGCACAAATTAAGTGAAACAGATGATTTTTTCCGATTCAATATTATATCTCATCATGTTTTGGAGAAGACAACAGTTTTTGATTCACTTGGAACCAGTTAAGGAAGCTGTCATATTGATTGGGCAAAATGTCTTGTCCTAAATGGAATCTATTATATACTTTTAAATATATGGCTACTGCTGCGAGCAGGAACAATAGCTATTGATGCGAGCTAGATTTGGAGGTAGGTATAGAAGTTAGGGTATCAAAAAGCGATAGTGTCAAATGAAAACATTATTAAGAAACAGACGATAAGGTTTTGATTTGAAGTGGTGCAAATAATACCCGGTCAAAGTTGTTGGTATTCAAACCGATTTTACTAATAATACGATATGATAATGATATTCGTTAATATTAAATATTATTATGAATAATTTTAACATTTTATAATATAGTTTTTATTAACTATCATTACTTAATTTATTAAAATTAAAGTTATTTTATTTTAAACATAATAATTATTAGTAAAAATACTTTAATGTTTATTATTAACATTTTATAAAATAGTTTTTATTAACTATCATTACTTAATTTATTAAAATTAAAGTTATTTTATTTTGAACATAATACTTATTAGTAAAAATATTTTAATGTTTAAATAAAACTTAACTTTAAGCTCTTTTTAATTTATATTTATTACTCAACATCTAATTATCTTTTGATATTTCAACTACTATTTTTTTATTGATCCATATTGAAAAAATTAGAATTTTTAGAAGAAAATATCATAATTTATTATTGAGATAATTAATTATAAAGTGTTCAATTTTTAAGATTTTTTTAATTTAGTATTCAAACTTTTAATTTTTTTCAATTGAGTGACTAATCCTTTAAAATCTTAACAACTCAGGTCAAAATATTAATTTTGTTAGTAATTTATTGAATTAACTAACAAATCTTTGTTATTTGCTGTCTACCTAAAAAATAGTAGTTATGTTAGACTGGAGTAGAGATAATTTTTCATATGAATCCCTATAGATCACATACAATAAAAATTATGTTAGCTAAATAAATAAATTACTAATAACACTAATATTTTAAACTTAACTGTTAAAATTTTAAAATATTGACTATTCAACTAAAAATTTTAAAAATTTGAGTATTTAATTAAAAAATTAAAAAGTTAATCAGTTTATGATTAATTATTATCTAAGAGTTTTTATGATTAAAAAAAATACTCAGCAAACTGGAAAATGCGTTAGACTGTGGCAACTAGGAAAATTTCACCACACCGCAGATCTTTTGTTCTATTTTGGGTATTCTGATCTTATTTTATGTATTTTTAACCTAATATTTATGGATGGAATTTAATAAAATATGATAAGAAATGATTAACTGAAATAGAGGATTTAATCCTAAAAAATTTGAGGAATGAATCACTTGTTTTAATATTCTATTCCTATCCTATTTTATGAGTATTTATTTATTTAATAAATAAGATTCCCAAAAAATAAATAAACAGAAGAAGAAAAAAAAAGAGTAATCTAAATCCGAATACTTAGACGCGGGAGGTTTGTCGGTGCGGTAACAGGTCCCTCCAAAACATGCACATATCTGGAAAAGTGGACACGTTTCATGATTTGAGGTGCGTTTACAGTTATGATTGAACTCCTACCCTAAGAGCCTACTTTACAAGGCATCCAATATCTTTTGTTGGATATTATTCCTAGTAAGAAACACTCTGATTGAGGCAGTTAAAAGTAGTTTCCATTAACTCCTTTGGGTCCAAAACATCATACGAACTTAACCAAAATAGGACACGTTAGCTGTCTACACATTACTAGACTCAGCAGCTAGACTCTTGTCTTGAGGCACGCGAACCTGATTCTTGTCAATCATATTATAATTTATTGCATTATAATTCAACTTCAATTATTTTGTTTGGAATTGGGATGTAATTTTTTCCATTAAGGAGTAGAAAACTTGGGTTTACCTCAACAATATGGAATTGACCCGTTTTTGACATAAGGGTCAATCATAGTCATAACAACTATGTAGTACCTAAACTACGTAGTTGTTATACCTAAATATACATATTCTCGAGTTCAAGTATGTTAACTACTACCTACCTTCTCTTGATCAACTAAAAAACGACATGAATTTTCATTCCAAATCTGCTTCTACCATTTAATAGATATGTTGGTTCGGTTAGACTCGACTTGAAGTATAATTAAATTTGTGTTATTTAGATTATTCAAAATAACATCATTTTTGAATATATTTTTAAATTTTAGATTCAAATTAGGTTGATTTATTAAAATTTAGATCATTTATTTATATTATTTTGTATCTACTCTGTTTTATGAGTATCCATTCATTTAATTTCTGTATATCTTATTTATTAGATGGATGGATGGATGAATGCTCATAAAACAGAATACGTTACTCTATGCATACCCTATTCTATGAGCATTTATCCATCTAATTTTTGTAAGTCTCATTTATCGGATAGATAAATATTCGTGAAATAGGGTAAATTTAGAGTAATAAAAACAGATGATCTGTTCTCAATTTAACGTTATTAGAATGAAGCTTTCTAGAAGATCTCAAATTGACCCCTCAACCTATGCTTAGCATAGATCCTGATTTGATTAGGTTCGATCTTCTAAGTTTAGATCAAGCTTCGAGCCAACTACCATTCTTAATGACATGTATGAACCGTGTGATTACAGATAGAGGCTGGCAATACACCTCGATGATATGCAAAACAGCATAGCTTCTCCTTCGATTTCGATCGACTCAAAAGAGTACATTAAAATATCGATATTCGTTAATTTAAAGTTATGAATATTTTTTAAAATTGTAAAATGTCTCTCTAACTTTTATATGATTAAAATTTTAATTATTTATTATAATTAAATTAAAAAAGTAACTCAATTTATTAAAATTAATATAAAATTATTTTATTTTCTTACATAATATTTCTTAACCACAATTTTTAAACATCAAAAATATATTTTTAGTTTAGTCGTTAAATTTTTTTAGATTTATATTCTTACCCAATATTTTTCAATATTTCAACTTTCAAAACTTGTAATGTTGTATTAAATTGTAAAAGTTGAGATTTCATGATCCATTTTATGACAAGTATTTAATAAATTATATTTTATTTTAGTGTTATTTTTAGTCAAATTAGTATTAAGTTTGATAACAGTTAATTTTAAAAAGTTAGAACGCTGATATTTTATTTAAAACAATATCGTTTTAATAAAAATATTTAAGCTTTAGATTAGGTAGTGTGAATTTAAATCGGTCTAAAATTTAAAATTTAAAATTTTTAAGATAAAAATTTTGAATCCAACGGTTGAGTTGTGGGAATCAGGTTTTTTGAATCCAACGGTTGAGTTGTGGGAATCAGGTTGATCAGACTTTGCCAACTCTAGTTGGTATGGCAGCATATGAATAACAATGATGCATACACCAACGCTTTCGAGAGGGCAATTACTACGTGCTGTTGAATCCTTTAATTAATTTTGAGAACACACATACATAATTTTATCATAAATTCATGACTGCTAGTTGAAGAGCCACTTTCCACCAAATTGTTAGTTTGATTCCAATCATAACTGTTCCAACCAGAAGTCAACCAGTTGTTGAGATTAGCACGAGGACGTGCAATCCTCCTACCAGGCTATCCGTGACCAGGAATTTCGGAAAAATCTCTCCTACCAGGTTGGGCTCTGTTTTTCCACAAGATCTTTCTTCACTTTCTCCTCTGAATTCCTTGTTGATTTTGATCCTTTTTGTTCTGTTGAACTCAGCAATTAATGCATGATCACATTATATAAGCACTTAACCTGTTGTTTTATCTTAGGAGATGTTACAAATGGCAGTTGCTGCATCAGTTTTAGCAGTGGGGTTTCTGGTGTATGGCTATAAAAGCATTAAACCTCCTCCTCCAAGGATTTGTGGATCCCCAAATGGGCCTCCTGTTACGTCTCCAAGAATCAAGCTCAGTGATGGCAGACATCTATCTTACAGAGAGAGAGGTGTTGTTGTGGAAACTCGCGTTAATTCCACCAATAATAACAAATTCACCTCGAGCACTATTGCACAGGTGAATAGAGTGTAAAATATTGTACTAAA
>JAOQMM010000172.1:2639197-2654527 GCA_027563515.1 Erythroxylum platyclados | reverse complement strand
TAACTAAAACAACCTCCCCAAAATTTGTAAGCTTCCAATATGGGATGGATGAGCCACCCATGTTGACTTTTCAACAGGTGTTCCAAAAGAAGCTGCTAAATATAAGCTCATTCTGGTTCATGGTTTTGACAGCTCCAAGGACATATACTTGCCCCTATCTCAAGTGAGGATGATGACCCTCTACTCAAAAGAACCAACCAACCTTTACTATTAACGATGAGATTAGATTATAATGTTTGTGAGACCTAACTGACTTGGCTTTGTAGGAGTTTATGGACGAGCTGGGTGTTTATATCCTGACCTTTGACAGAGCAGGGTACGGAGAAAGTGATCCGAACCTGAAAAGGTCAGTGAAGAGTGAAGCATTTGATATTCAAGAACTTGCTGACCAGTTGGATTTAGGACCCAAGTTTTATGTGATTGGGGTTTCCATTGGCACTTACTCCATCTGGGCTTGCCTCAAGTATATACCTCACAGGTATGCCAGTCATGTTCTCCAAATTTCACCAATCTGAATGAGTTGATTCTAATATTGGTATCTATAATGTCTCAGGCACTGTAAATTCTCATCTTGGTTGCAGGATAGCTGGAGCGACTTTGTTAGTTCCAGTCATTAATTTCTGGTGGCCTTCGTTTCCACCAAAACTGGCCAACGAATGTTTCAGGAAGCAGCTATGGAGAGACCAAGTGAAACTCACCATCGGACATCGCTTTCCTTGGCTACTATACTGGTGGATGACACAGAAGCTGTTTCCATATTCTTCAATCATGCAGAGACATCCTATTCTAGCCAACAAACGAGACGTTGAAACTATAAAGCAAATGTCACAAGTTCCTAATCCTGATGAGGTATATCTTCTTCATGTCATGAACAGAAGATGTTACAGTCAGTTCAGAAACAGAGATAACTAAACTCAGGGTTTTATGGTGTTCGTAATTGCAGCACAAAGTAAGGCAACAAGGTGTCCATGAATCGCTGCACAGAGACATATTGGTGCATTTTGGGAGATGGGAATTCGACCCGATGGAGCTAAAGAATCCGTTTCCCAGCAACGAGGCATGTGTTTACCTCTGGGAAGGTCACGAAGACAAGCTGGTGCCATTTGAGTTGCAGCGTTTTGTTGCCAAGAAGCTGCCTTGGATCAAGTACTGCGAAGTTCCTGATGGTGGTCATCTGATGATTCATGAGAAAGGTCTCTGTGAAACCATTTTCAAACAACTTTTGCTCGGACAAGAGCCTTCCATTTGCACATTCTTCAGAGAAGTTACATGAAATGGAAGTAATTAAACACAAATCTTGAAAAAATTCTCAAGACATCTATAGATTAGCCATGTAATAAATTCTATAATTTATCTTGTCATATTATTTTCTTTTTCATTTTCAATACTAATAAAGGTCATTTTCCACCTAGCGGAATTACGGTTTTACCATATCCCCAAAAAAGTGTAGGGCTAGACCGTCTCTAGGCTAGACCGTCTCTACATCTAACTTTTTGTAGTTGAAATTAAGAAAGAAAATGAAAGAGAATAGTTAGTTCGTCTGGAAAACCTACTTGACCATCCACTGTTTAGTAAATATAAAAAGTAACAATAATAATAATAATTAGTAAAAATAATAACCAGTTCAACTGATTCAACCGTAAAAATCGTTAATCATCTAACTTTTTAGTTCGAATTTGACTTATTTTAATAACTTTTGTTGTTAAAAATGATCTATTTATTAATTAATCGATCAATTTTTATTAATTAATAAGTTCTTATAAATTAAAATAAATCAATTAATTTTTATTTAACAATCTTTTTTTCAATTAAACTTCAAAATTTTCAGTGGACAAGGATAATCTCTTTCAAGTCATATTTCAATTTCTTTAATTTTATTTAATTTTTATTAGATTTTATAACGGTGCTAATCTTTTAAGCCTTAAACCTCTTGTCATACTGGTTTAACTTTCGGTTTAGTTTTTTAAAACATTTGTAATTAAAATATCACAATAATTATCTTTTAAATATTCCATAAAAATTTAAATTGTATTAAATAATTTAGTTCAAATTAATTTCATAATATTATTTAAATTTGACTAAATTTTAGATCCAATTTAAATTATATTCTAAAAAATTGGATTATTAGTTGACATCGACTGGAAATGAATTATTGTGACATTTTATTCTTCAGAGTATGCTGGGAGTAAAGTGACCAACCAGCTAAGCATGCTGGGGGCTTTAGTTCACATTTTGGACAGTCTCTGTCAACGACGCCCTCTCCCCACTCGCCAGCTATGCTCTTATGCACATATCAGACGTTCACGTTGCCAAGAAGGATAAAGTTAAAGGAGTTTATAGGAATATATACAAAATTAATGATACATATTACGTAATTCTTTTAATAAATTACATAATTTTGCCTTTCCTTTTTCCTTAAGAAACATATCATCTTGATTGTGCAAGAAACTCAAAGTATACACGAAATCAACTATAATAATATATGCAAAGTCTTCTATAATTGCATAATTTCCCAATATTTACAAGACATCTTATTAAACAATCAAATCCAATAATGATTTGGTAAGCAAGTAAGGTAATAAATTTCGTAATTTTCTCAATAAATTAAAATTTTATAGAATTTTGACAAAAGGTAATTTTAATGTTCTTATTTAAATTAGAGTGAAAGTTAAAACGATAAGACAAGAGATTTAAAGTTTAAAATGTTCAACGGGTATTAGACTATTATAAAACCAGCTAAAGATTAAATAAAATTAAAAATTTGAAATATAATTAAATTTTTTTAATCTATCGGAGAATTTAAAGTTTAATTGAAAAAAAAGATTATTAAATAAAATTAATTGATTAATTTTGATCCACAATAATAATTATTAAAGTAAATGGCATCGAAAAATTTAAAACTAAACTGAAAAATCTAATGATTTAAGGTTTTTATAATTTAATCAGTTGAACCGGTTGAGTTTTTTAATTATTATTCTTATTTTATTAGTATAAATGGAAAGTAATTTTAATAATAAAAATGATGATTGTAATTTTTTTTTCTGTCCTAATTTTAACACTATAATTTAAGTTGTGCAATTGATTTGAAGGAATATCCAAATCCTTCGGTCTCTTGAAGGTATATCCAGGCAAGACATACAACCTTCTTGAGGCACTATGGAATTCTTGTACTACTGTTGCAACAACAGGAAAGAAAGCGAACTAAATTAAAACAAAATCCCAAATATGAGAGCTTCGTGCAAAGAACATGAGGGATCTGCATAAGTTAAACTTTGCAAGCAATCAACCGAACAAATTTAGGGTATCAGGTGCTAGTCAAAGTTATTCCAACTGGGTCTGTCTGCTGCCAACTTGGAAACACTATCTAACTTCCAGGACTCAAAAGAGGAGGAACTCAAGCACCAGCATAGCGATTGGATACCTGAAAACAAGCTGCAGAGCGTTGCTATGAGCTTGAATCATCAGGTGAGCTCAATTGTTTGCTTTCTTGCTTGCTGGGATGTTGGTATTTTGTGGAAGAACTCGATCTATGTTAGCTAGATCCATTTTCTTTTTACCTCATTCAGGGATGGTTTCAAAAACCAAAGTTGTCTTGATGATTGGTCTTCTGGGAATGGTTTATCAGGCTATTCAACTACCTCCACTACATTTTGTGCAGTTGCTGGAGAATTCTCCTGGTGATTCACCAAGAGTCAAGCTTGAAGATGGAAGACATCTGGCCTACAGAGAAATGGGAGTCCCCAAGAACGAAGCCAAGTACAAGATCATTATTGTTCACGGATTTGGAAGCTCGAAAGAGATGAACTTTTTGGCACCTCAAGTACTATCATAATACTTCCCTTTCTGCTCCGTCTATTTTCGATCTAAATCTTTAATCTTTGTGGCTTGATTGCTTTTAAAAGAGCTTTATGACTGACAACCGTATAGCTCATAATAGGGGGAACTAACATGGAGTTGAATGAGACTTGTAGAAGTAACACAGGGAAATCTATGAGAAGTGAAATATTTGTCTAAAAAGAGTGTGCGGTACCTAGTCAGAAATACCTTCAGCTAAACAAAGAACCTATAATATAATTATAACTTTGAATCGTTATATTTACACGGTCGGAATGCTTTATGAAGAGATCTTGTTGCACATAAAAACATAGCATTTGAAGCCATTGCTGTGTAGAAGTTACTGTGCTAAAACACAAGAGCACATGCTGTTAATCCGTTATGCAGATTTTAGATTCTGCTCTGTTATTAGAACTGAGAACTGATAATAGGATTACTAATTTCCTACTTTTTGTGCTTTTGAATGATATGATTATGATCTCCTGCTGCATTTCTCCAAGTCCATGTGAGCAAAGTTTTTCTTTTCCATTCAGCTTCACCATATCTTAGTTTGTGGGTTGATGGAATATTTCAAGTTTGGTCTTAATGGAGAAATGTATGATGATTGAAGTTTCACATATCAAGAAAAGTGAGTTTTATTAGCTTTCAGGAACTAATAGAAGAGTTGGGGATATATTTTCTCTTTTTCGACCGAGCTGGTTATGGAGAGAGTGACTCAAACCCAAGGCGATCGGTAAAGAGTGAAGCACTTGACATTCAAGAGCTTGCTGATCAACTGCAGATAGGACCCAAGTTTTATATAATTGGAGTCTCAATGGGATCTTATCCGATCTGGAGTTGCCTCAAATATATACCACACAGGCAAAATCAGTGAAACTTTCTGCATTGTGTTGTCATAGACTCCTTCACAACTTATTATACCTTACTTCAGAATTGTTTGTGCAGGCTAGCAGGTGTATCCCTAATTGTACCAGTTGTTAATTATAACTGGCCTTCTCTTCCCAAAACTCTAATAAGAGACGATTATAGGAGGAGACTTGTCCAGTGGGCTTTCTGGTTTTCAAAGTATGCCCCTGGACTATTGCAGTGGTGGGTTTCACAGAAATGGCTCCCTTCAACCTCTGTCCTGGAGCAAAACCCAGTGTTCTTCAACCCACATGATATAGAGATCTTGAAGAAAATTCCAGGGTTCCCAATGCTAACTCGGGTAAAATTTGTTCCATAAGATCATGAGGAAATTATGGGTCTCTATTTTTAAATTTGCAATATTTATATCACTTCTGCATTACACATTGGAAAGAATCTCATGTCTCATAACTAAGATAGTAATTATGTTTCCTCCTACAGGAAAGGTTGCAAGACAGAGAAGTCTTTGACACGCTCCGAGGTGATTTTATGGCGAGTTTCGGAGACTGGGACTTCGATCCAACGGATCTAAGCAACCCATTCCCTGGAAATGAAAGCTCTGTTCACATTTGGCAAGGTTATGAAGATAGGGTCGTGCCATTTAAGCTTCAAAGATTTATTTCAAAAAAGCTACCCTGGATTCGGTATCATGAAGTTCCTGGAGGTGGGCATCTAATTGTGCATTATGCTGGCTTATGTGAGGCCGTTTTACGAGCACTTCTGCTTGGAGAAGAACCTTTTTCGTTGGATCACATACATCCATAATGGAACTTCAAATTCCCTCACATGATTATTTGATCATTGATACTGTTGTTCATGTAATTACATTGACTTATAGAGACGTGTTGTAAAACATTTGTCATTTGAAAGGTTGAAGTGAATATAATTCTTGAATTTGTTTGTGGTGGTTGTGTGAGTAGGCATTTATCATTTATGATGTTCAGAGGCAGAGAACCTGCCGATAAATATGTTGCATTGTTATGGCAGAATAAACATATTTGCTTTCTGCTGCAGGGTGTGGTTGGACATTGTAACTGATATAGAAACACACAAGCTTTATGTGATACCTGGGCAGCAAAGAGCACGGCCATATAACAGGATAAAAAGACCAGAGAGACATTAGATTGGACCTTGAGTTGGGACCTTGGCCAGCTGTTACTGGTTTCTGAAAATACCAGGTGCATCAAGAATTCATCTACAAGCCTTTATATCCGTATGTGTTTAACATTTGAAGGAACATAACTATTTGCAGAGTCAACGTGAACAGTTCTATCTTGTAGTTTCATGGCTACTGCCATAACCACATACTTTGCCTCAGACTAGAGAAATTTCAAAATTCACGAACTGGGAAGTGATCAAAGGCACAAATTATCCTTGTTATGCTTGACATTCCGACCAATTTGCAAAAAACCCGCATCCAGCATAGGATGATGAGAAATGAACGTAGTAGACCTTGAATTCTAGCCAATGATCTTAGCTGCCACTAATACGCTGCCTCATCTCTCTAACAGACCACTTTGACTTCACGAGTTAGCCAGTACTATGTAAAAAGATTGACGTAATCATAATTATATTCATATTTCTAAATTGATTCAGTTTTCTTTTTGGTACAAACTTTGGTGTTGTGCAAGTGCAATTTTAGTATCACGACCGTACCTGCTGGGGTCATACGATTCTTCCTGGTATTTATAACTTAATTGAACGACAGTGGTATAATGGAGGTATGTTCCTGAAAAAGACAGGTCAAGTGAAAAAGTAAACAAAGTGGACAATGGCGGAACATGAACGGCAAGTGGCACAAGCGTGTCACAAAAACTGAACACAAAGTGGGGACCTTTATATGTCATATAGTTTCAAAGCCAATAGCCATGGTAGTCCCCTTTCCTCTCTTCAATTTTCTTCCATTCTCTTGATAGTCTCTGATTCTGAATTCTCTTTCACAACCTAACCACCGTCAAGGCTATGAAATCTTCAGGCATTGAGTTTTTATTTCTGGGTTTGCTTTTTCTTTTTTCTCATTGTTATGGAGTATAAAAGCCAACCTCTGTATGCATACATGTCCTCCTCGGACACTGTACTGTGCTGGACTGTGAGTCTGTGAGTCTGTGATCAGTTAATGGAGATGCATGGTTCCATCATTGCCTTAAACTAGCTTTAAACTGAGAAAATAGATCAATTTATGGTTCAATTACTTATCTTTTTAACCCATTTCTGTTCTTCAAATGGCTTGACGACTGCAGCTGCAGCTATGGTGTTTACACATATGTGAACGGAAGCTCTTTTCATGTTCTTTTTGTTTTTTATTCGAAAACCATTCAACTAACACGCTCCCTTGATTCAAAAGCACATACTCCCAACTGTAATCTGAAAAACTCATGCTTAGCTTGACTAAGAGACTTCGTGAATATGTCGACTTCTTACTCTTTCGTACCATAGAACTTCAGTTTAATTTTTCCATCTCCAACCAACTTCCAAATGAAGTGATGTTGCACATCGATATGCTTGGTTCTACCATGAAAAGCAGGATTCTTGGCCATTGCAATCGCACACATGTTATCCCAGAATATTACTGTTGCTTCCTTCTACTCGTGATGGAAGTCAACAAGAAGTTTCCTGAGCCGTAAAGATTGTCGAACAACTGAACTTGCTGCTATGTATTCAGCTTCGGAAGAAGATAAAGCTACTGTATGTTGCTTCTTTAAACTTCAGGTCACACCTCCAGAGCCAAAGCTGAAATCATTACCGATAGTGCTCTTCCAATCATCTAAACTCTCTGCCCAATCACTATCCATAAAGCCAACTAATCTGAAATTTGAAACTTTGGAGTTCCAAGTACCAAAATCAACAAAGTGCAGTTTCTTAGGACTATGCATAAATCTGGATACAATACTGACTGAAAAAGCAATATCAAGTCTAATGTGTATCAAATAGTTCAAATCACCAGCTAAACTTCTCACTAGCCTCGAGTTAGCCTTCTCAGTCCCATCTTTACACTACAACTTCTTATTAATATTCATTGGTGTGGATGCCACTTCACAGTTGGTCATATTAAACTTTTTCAAAAGATTTGCTGCATTTTTCTTTTGATAAACAAAAATTCCATCTTCACCTTGCATTATCTCAAGCCCTAAAAGATAATTCAACAACCACAAATTTGTCATCTCAAATTTCTATCATGCAAAACTTAAAATCATCAATTAAGGACTTACAGGATCACATATAAATCATATCGTCCACATAAAGGCAAACCAACAAAAATTGTCAATTACATTGCCGCTTTTGCTATCCCGAGAGAAAGAGTCAATTTTGCTATACCATGCGTGCGGAGTTTGCTTTAACTCATAAAGAGCTTTTTTGAATTATGATTTAGAAGAGGAGGTTTATGTTTCAGAACCTCAAGACTTTGTTATCAATGGCATTGAAGAGCATGAAAGAACAAGCTGAAATTGAAAGTGAAATACAGTGTATTAATTTTTGAATTATTTGTTCCTTTACAACGTACATGTATTTATACACAAATATAGATAAGGTGAATGTAATTACATAACTAAAACGATATGATACGAAAGATAAGTATAGCAAATGTAATTACAACTGAAAAAGAAGATAAGAGGATAAGTGTATCTAAGATAACTTCAACTGAGAAGATGATCTGTTATTAGTCCCTGCAAGCTAATATTTGGAAGAACATTGAGCTTGGGATAGAATTGCAGGAAGTAAGTAGAACTCAATGCTTTAGTGAATGTCAGTAAGTTGGTGAGAACTAGATATATAACATATGAACAAAAAAAATTTTGCAACCAAATCACGAGCAAGAGCGTATATCGATCTCAATATGTTTGGTACGAACATGAGAGACAAGATCTGCAGCAAAAAAGGTAGCGTCGATGTTGTCACAATACAAAAGTGGTTTAATATTAGAGAGTCCAAGTTCATTAAGTAGATAATTAAGCCAACATAGTTCAATAACAGCTAAAGCAATGTTCCTATATTCTACTTTAGTCAAGAATGTCAATGGACCGGGCCAGGCCAGGCCGAGATGGTTAGGTTGCCCATGGCCCTGCCTGGGCTAACTCGGCCTGTCTTTTTTGTAAAAAAAAGTGTCAAAAATGACATCGTTTTGGAGGTGGTGAGTGGGCCACGGGTGGGGCCAGGTCGGCCCACCCTGGGGCCAACCTCGGGCCATGGCCTGGGCGGGCCGACCAAGGTTGGCTCGTGCCGAGGGCAACTCGGGCCAAAATCAGGCCAGGCTGGGCCGGGCCAAAATTAACATCTCTAACTTCAGTGTTAGATTTGGCTATAGTAGGTTGTTTGTTAGAATTTCAAGAAATTAAAGAGGAGCAAAAGAAGATGCAATAACCAGATGTGGATCTACAATCTTCAGGACATACAGTCCAATCAACAGCAGAGTAAGCAGTGATGGTTAAGGTAGACGGGTTGGTGAGGTGTAGGCTATGGGATGAGATAGAGCGAAGATATCGAAGAATGCGTTTTAACGCAATCCAATGAACATCAGTAGGACAATGTAAGAACTGGGAAACTCTGTTAACAACAAATTAGATATTAGGTCTAGTTAGAACAAGATATTGCAGTGCTCCAACAGTACTATAGTATTCACTGGGATTGGAAAGAGGAAGACCATGATTTTTAGAAAGTGGAAGAGAGGGGGGGTAATGGGTGTGGAGACAGGTTTGGAGGAGTCAAGATGTATACGGTGAAAAAGGTCACGAGTGTATTTAGATTGTGTGAGAAGAATACCAATGGGCGTGAAAGTGGCTTCAATACTAAGAAAGTAGTGAAAAGGGCCTAAATCTTTTATGGTAAAAGCAAAGTAAAGGGCATTAATGATGGTCTGAATAAATTGTTGTGAAGAACCAGTGATCAAGATATCATCGACCTAAACAAGGAGAAAGGTGGTATGAGTTGATGTAGAGTGAATAAAAAGAGATGTATCAGCCTTGAATAAAGTGAAACCAAGGTCAACAAGTTTATGACTTAAGTGATGAAACCAAGCTCGAGGAGCTTGTTTAAGACCATAAGAGCTTTGTGTAGGTGACACACATAATAAGGATGATAAGGATCGACAAAACTAGGTGGTTGTTGCTCAAAAATAGGTTCTTGTAAGGTGCCATGGAGAAAAGCATTGTTAACATTAAACTGATGAATAGACCAGTTTTTAACTAAGGTAAGCGTAAGAACAAGGCGAATAGTGGTTGGTTTGACAACGCGACTAAATGTGTTAGTGTAATCAAGACCGGGTGATTAATGATAGCCTTTGGTGACCAGACCGGCTTTATAGCGATCTAAGGAACCATTAGGATGAAGTTTTTTATAAAATACCCAATTATAGTCGACAATATTTGTGCCTGGAAGAGGAGGAATAAGGGACCAAGTATTATTGTAATAGAGAGCTTTGAACTCATTAAGCATGGTTTGTCGCCAACGAGAAAGTTTGTTTGCTTGAGTAAAAGAGGTAAGGTCGGGAACAAGAGATGGAGGAACAGTGGTGTGGTAAGTAATGTGGTTAGGGATGGATTTTAAAGGTCTGATGTGGTCCCGAGTTGACCATTGGATGAGAAGAGCAAGATGATGGTGGAGGAATTGGGGGAATAGGTAAGGAAGAGGGTACAGGAGGCATAGGTGAGGTAGAAGTAGTCAAGATTGGGGAAGGGTAAGAACTAGGCAATGTAGGAGGAGTTGATGATAATTAAAGTTGTAATGGTAAGGATATTGAAGTGGGAGAGGAGGAAGAGGAGGATGGTGGGAATAAAGAAAACTGATGTTTAAGAAATCTAATATATCAGGAAATATAAATTTTAATGGTGGAGGGATCAAAACATTTGTATCTTTTATAATTAGGGGCGTAGCCAAGGAATACACATGGAATAGATTTTAGTGTGAGCTTATCAGGTTGAGTGTGAGCAAGGAAGAGATAGCATATGCAACCAAAAACTCGAAAATAATTAAGATTAGCAGACGAATTGAACAATAATTCGTGGGAAGATTTGAAATGTAAGGTAGATGATGTTAAGAGGTTGATGAGATAAATAGCAGTGGAAAAGACTTCATACCAGAAGCGCTTTGGGAGAGAGCTGTGAACAAGAAGAGTGATTCTTGTTTCAGTTATGTGACGAATTTTAAGTTCAACAACACCATTTTGTTGTAGAGTATGAGGACAAGAGATACGAAAGGAAATGTCGTGGGTGGTGAGGAAGGTAGCAAATGATCCTTTGATGAGTTCAAAAGTTCCATCAAATTGAAACATTTTGATTTTTGTAGAAAATAAGTTCTTAGCTATAGTTTTAAAAGATTGAAATTTTTGCAATGCTTGAGATTTATGATCTAGTGGAAAGATCCAGGTGTAACGACTAAAATCATCAAAGACAATTATAAAATATCGTGAACCAGAAAGAGATAATAAGGATGATGGCTCTCAAATGTCGCAATGAATTAATTGAAAACATGCAGTACATACTCTAGAGGATGGAGGAAACGAAAGACGACAATTTTTGCTTTGAAGACATGAATTACAATGAAGATAAGTGCGAGATACTAGATTAGATGTAATAATTTTGAAAAAAAAATTGAGTACATGGATGACCAAGACGTTGATGCCAAAGATGTGAAGAGACAAGTTGGGCAACAAAAGCCAAAGGACTTGTGAAATAGACAGGAACCTTGAGAGGATAGAGATTATTGTGGATGTTTCCTGCGAAAAGTAGAATCTTGGTGGAAAGGTCCTTCAAAACATAACCATTAAATGCAATTAAACATGAATTATATTTAACATATTGAGCAATAGAAAGTATATTTACAGTAAGATTAGGCACAACAAGAATATTATTTAAGTTTAATGGTCAAAGATTGGTATGAAAAGATAAAGAACCTTTGAAAGTAATGGGAAGAGCAGTACCGTTACCGACAACAACTTGATCAGTACCATGATATGGTTGAATGGGGTCAACAATATTGTTATTGGGTGTCATGTGAGAAGAAGCCCTAGTATTTGGAAGCCATTCAGTAATTCCCGAGGTGAAGAGGTGGAAGAATTGGGAGTAATATTTAAGCAGAAAAGGTTGGTTGAATTTGTCAGGGGTTAGAGGAAGGATTGGAAAAATTGTTTCAAGATTGCATGTAGCGAAAACGACAAATTGCGGCTATGTGACCAATTTTTTTACAAATTTGACATTTTGGAGATTGAGAATTTGGTTTGGGTTGGAAGGTGGAATTAGAATATGTGTTTGAGTGATGTAGGCTGTAAGGGCTGGGTTGGTGAAAGTGTTGAGTGAGTTGGGTTGGTGGATGTTGGTGAGGTGATTGCTATTAGGTTAAGGGAAGCTAGGTTGGGCCAAGGCCTGAAGGGTTATCATATAACCCAACGCAAGGTAGATTAAAAGGAGACCTGGCATTTTCTTCTTACTCCAGAAACATACCGCGTGGGTTAGAGAGAGGTCTACTGCCACTGCCATAAGAGAGATGCCAACATCCACGGTGAGCAGTGTAGGGCACGTTCGATGAAGCAATAGCTTGGCATGTAACTTAGTGAAAGAAGAAGGTCGGTCACGAGTCTCCATGGCGATGACGAAGGATTCGTACTCAGAGGGGAGGCCATTGATGGTGAAGAGGACCAGATCATAGAATGAGATTGGGTCATCTATTACTGTCAGTTCTTCTGTTGTTGTTGCGATGGTCTTCAAGTAATCGGTGATAGTAGAATCTCCCTTTCTGGAGGTGTGAAGGCTGTTGGAAATTTTAAAGAAGAGACAAATGAAGCAAAGAGAAAAGAAAAAATAAACTTTTGATATATTTATTCTAACACGTGAAAGTGCCTATTTATAGGCTTACAAGAAACTAAACAAGCCTAGAATTTTTAAACCATAATCAAATTTGTTGACACTATTTTTGACTAACTAAAACTAGAAAATCTTGGAATGCAAATCTTAAAATTCTGAGGACTTAGTCAAATTGTAAAATAAACACATATTAATTTTGAATCAATCTTCAACACTCCCCCTTGATGCAAAATTTCATGGATATGGAGCACTTCTCATCACCGTCTTCAAATTTGTTGATGCATATTACCATCAAATTATAAATATTGGAGCACATCTCTCCATGGTGCACTTCTTACCAATAACTCAAAAAAAAAAGTTTCTTCTTGTACTCTAAAAAAGAGTTTTTTCTTGTACCACTTGTGTCATGTTTGTTTCTTATTCATTTTGAAATCTACAATTTTTTTGTAAATGCCCAAACCTCTTACAATTGAAGCATTGCGGTTTTCCTTTGTGCCAGCAATCCTTCTGTTCATGGCCAGAATGGAGGCAAGATAGAGCTTTTGGTTCTATGCCCTTTCTGCATCATCTTTCTTGATTTTGTTTAGGGTTGGATTTTGCGGAAGAGATGTAGGCTCAAACTCACTTTCAATAACCTCCTATAAACTAGTAACTTGCAAATAAGGCCTAATTTTGATAGCCCAAGAGTGATAATTTTTTCCATTAAAAATAGGAATAGGAATAGGAATAGAGAAATTATTTGATGTCATGTTGCTACTACATCCTCACAAGCCCAAGAATGACTGGAGCTCTGATACTATGTTGGAAATTTTAAAGAAGAGACAAATGAAGCAAAGAAAAAAGAAAAAACAAACTTTTGATATATTTATTCAACATGTGAAAGTGCTTATTTATAGGCTTACAAGAAACTAAACAAGTCTAGAATTTCTAAGCCACAATCAAATTTGTTGACATTATCTTTGACTAAATAAAACTAGAAAATCTTAGAATGCAAATCTTAAAATTATGAGGACTTAGTCAAATTGTAAAATAAATACATGCTAATTTGAATCAATCTTCAACAAAGGCACCGACTAAAGAGCGATTTCTGAGCTGTGGTTTGTTGAAGAAAATGGGTTTCCAGTACTGTCCAAAGGCTTTGAGCCATGTCACACTCGAGAGTAAGAGGTACGACTGTGGAGGTAAGTGCGGTGGTGAGACAACAGTAGACCAATTGATCTTGTTTTTGTCATTGCAAGTATTCGGCTGAAAGGACATGCTAAAATTAAAACTGAAATATAGTGTATTGATTTCAGAGTGATTTGTTCCTTTACAATGTACATGTATTTTACAGACAAGTATGGACAAAGTGAATCAATTTATAATTGATTCAGTCTAAACAAAAATGATAAGATATTATCTAAACTAAAATGATATGATACAAAAGTTAAGTATAGAAAATATAATTACAATTGAAAAAGAAGATAGGAGTATAAGTTTATCTAAAATAATTTCAATTAAGAAGATGATCTGTTATTAGGCATTAAAAACAAAATTTATTAGGTATTTAGATGATGGGAAAAGCCCTTCCGATAATGTTTTTTGAGAGAGCTGTGACCTAGAGTTCAAAGAAGCAGTACACAATAGACAGCTTTGTCTTCTTCCGAAGTTGAATACTCAGCAGAAAACTTCTTGCCCTGTGTTTGCCCTAAAAAAACAAAAAAAAAAAAGGATTTTCTCTTATTGGCATTGAAGGATAGGAACTTTTAATAATTAAAGCAGAGGCAAAGTCAAAGAGTTTGAATTGCTGAACCTGACTGCTTCCAGAAAAAAGGTACACCGAGACTTAAATAACGCTAGAGAACAACAGAAAAAAGCTAGAAAATAGGACCACAAAACCAATTATTTGACATTGTGCTAAATATCTTTGACCACTAATAATACTGACTCTGACAAATAAAGCATCCTGCGACCCAATAGTAGAAGAACAGAAAACATATGCTGAAAATGAATCCACCAAGAAGGAGCTGGAGCTAGAGTTGAATTAACTAAGGGAAGATAAGACTTGCTTGCTTCTGTTGAATTACTTGAGATCAAAATACCAAGTTTCTGATTTGATAATTACTAAATGATCCTCTTTCTTAAAACATAACGTGAAGCAGAAGGGACAATATTCAGCAAAACAGAAAAGAAGAGGTAAAGGAAAGAGATATATTTTCCTTTTGATGATACAACAATTGAATATTGGTTTTTATATTAAGTCTGTAGATTTATGCATACCTACAGGTTATCAAGAGGAAGCCATTAACAATATTTCCAAGAGGAAACCATATAAACTTAGGACCTTTAGAAGGGCCATAAGCCTGGCTTGGTGAACGAGATCTGAGCTTAATTTGCAGCTGGAAATAAGAGTCTACTGTTTGAAATTAGCTGAAAAAAGTGTATACACAGATCTTCACTATTGAATGTTTCTGACGAAACCATATTTACTAGTTTCAATTTTTTTATTTCGCTGTAAATAAACACCAAAACCTCACATTGAATGCTTATGATGAGCAATGAATCCTCAGCATTAAAACTTGGTCCATAAGTGTCAGGATCTTCAACTATGAAAAGTACTAAATAGGGGTTAATGAGAAACCGAAGGAGAGACGAAGAGAGAGGTTTTGTGGAAGTTAAAGCCAAGTTATGAGATGAAATGTGGACCCTTTAGACGATGAAGTCTGTGTTGGTTTATGCCTTACAGCCAATCGTTTTGGTTGTAGTTTAATGACAAAATAATTAATAAAGGCATTCTTTATCTTTATGTATTAATTAC
>JAOQMM010000172.1:2628450-2639097 GCA_027563515.1 Erythroxylum platyclados | reverse complement strand
CAACAGGAAAGCGAATAAGGTACGATTTCATACAATTTATATATTGTCTAATTCAAGTTAAATCAATTATCGGGATCTACTCGGAATCTGTAAAATTTTTATTTTTCACTACGCCCGTGATTCGATCATGGTTGGATTCCCAACAGTCTGAAAGAACCAAGAAAAGAGGAAATGAAGAGGCAAAGAGATGGCAACGGCGGGAGGGACTAAACCAAGTATGAAGTAGACAGCGACGTTGGACCAATCTCTCATGGTACTGTTCCTCAACATGCATACGGAGTAGCTAATGAGCGCACTCATCTCTGAATTATTTGACACATTGCATGCCAGATGATGTTATGTAGTGTATTTTTGCTCCACACTAGCAAAAGAAAATATTTTAAAATAATTTTTAGAAAATTAATATCTTTTTAATTTTATGACATGATTAGTTAATAAATATAATAAAGCATGAATCATAGTATAATAGTCCCTATTTATAATTCTTTAGAGATATTAAATCAAATGATTATTCATAGAATAATCATATAATGAATATTTTCATATAAAATATAATTAATATTTTATATAAAATTCTTCATGTGTTAAATTAAATTATTATTTAATAAACACTTACATAATTATTTAAATATCTTATATTTTATTTTAAGAATTCGAGATTACTTCTTTTGTAGAGAAAAATAATAATATACGTTACTTTTTTATTTTATTAGTATTTATTTCTAATAAAAGAACAAGTAAAAGTAATTCAAAGACAAATCAAAATTTGTTTGTTTCTATTTATATTTTTAGTTTTTATTTTCTAAAATTCAGTAAAAGACTTAGTTTTGATTTCTTACAATTTTTATAAATTATGGAAACCACAAAAAGTAATTTTTGTTTTCCTTTTTTAATAAGAATTATGAATAATTTAATTTAATATTATCTATTTAGTTAATTAATATTAAATTTTAATAAGAATAATAAAACAAAATAAAAATAAAAATAAAGAAATGAAAACTAAAAACTGCAATAGATGAGTTATTAGATTAGTTCCAAACACGAACTTTGATCTCTCTGTGCAAAAATGTAAAGATCGGTGCTAAGGCAAAATCTGGCGTTGCCTTTGAATATATCCAACCTGCATGTTGAACAAACTATACATAGAAGGACTAGAAAACCTTACCTTTGTGGCCGACATTGATTAAATATCATTTTATGCGTTATATCAAACGAACTAATTAAATGTTATTTATTTAATGATTCAACTTAATTATTAAATTTAAATTAAACTAATTAAATTTATATCAAATTTAATTCATTTGAGTCGAGTTTAAAACTAAGTTAAATATTATATTAGTAATATTTGATTACTTCATATTTTATATTCATACTGCATGTATTTTATTGTTATTTTTAACAAGAGTTTAAGAGAAGAACTTTTTAAAAAAACTTAAAACTAGGCAAAAATATCAAAGAGTTTTTATAAGATTCTTTGAACTATAAGAGAAATTTATATATTTTATCTTAAATAATATTTACAATAATTATTCTTTTTTGAAAGAAAACAATTATTCTTCAAATACATATATTTTCAACAAATTAATAATTGAAAATCACTTTTTATTTAAAATTGAGATAGCAGTTGTTTTTAGTTATAATCTCTTGAACTAAAAGAGCACTAATTACATATGTATTATGACATCATTTAATCCTCCACCAAATGGCACCAAATCCTCTAAACCCAAAACCCTCTTTCAATTATGTTTAACATAAAAAAACCATATCATTTTATATCTATTTATACCAGAAACGACGTTGTTTTAAGCATGAATTAGGGTTGGAGTAAGACGTTGAATACAGAAGATCCGAACCCCTACCAAATTCCCACTGAATTTTATCTTTCCATTAGAAAAATATGACACGTGACCGCCTATTGATCCAACACATGCACGCATGCTATGAACACTTGTAAGATAAACGCAGGATAGTCATATGACTCGTCCACATTTGTCTTCTTTTTGCTTTTGCATGCACTTTTATTTGTATTTATTTTAAGAAAGTGACTAGCTAATTAAACCCCACATTACCTACTCAAAAAATAAGGTTCGAGCCTTGATGGTATTATAAAGAAATTATTTAATTCCAAAATTTAACCTTATCCATTTTCTTCAAGAAATAGTTTATCTATTACTACAACGAGAGTCTCGTTAGAATGTACAAATTTAAAAAGTTTGATATTACGCAGTCTTATTCTTATAAAATAAAACATTATATTAAAAAAATATTTGTTATTTTTTATAGTTTCTTTAAATACATAACGCTTTCACACTTGCATTTATAACTCCTAGGTATGGATTATTGTTTTGGCCATCTCCCTATGTCCTTTGTGCATTATTTATAAAAAGTATTAAGGATGTTCACAACCACTTCGCATATATAATTATAGAAGTGCTTCAATTGCAAACACCAACTGTTTTCTATTCCAAATAAAAGTTTGTCTAATTCCCATCGAGAAAAACGACAATGGACAGTGTTTATATGCTTCCCTCCTCTTGTCTATGATAGATTAGATTGGACTTCCCTTCTCTTAACAACTTCATTTATTGATGTACCTACTTCTTGATATGTTTGTTGAAAGAGATGACTCGAGTTTATGATTTAACCCTTATTTTCTTGAGCAGGTTACATAATTTATAATTTTCGATTTTTATTAATTAAAAAATAGAGACATAGGTATAAAAGTGTTTTTTTTTGGAAAAAATTCAATATAATACTTAATTTTAAAAATTTTAATTTAATAATTAATCTTCCAAAACTTGTATAATTTAGGTTAAAGCATTATTTTTATTAATATGATTAATGGATGTCTATCTTTGTATAATTTAAATTAAAATATTATTTTTATTGATATAACTAATATATGAATACCCACATGACATTTAGTACTACATCACTAAAAACAACTTGTTAATTTGAGTTGTGTAAGTTTTAAAATATTGTTTACTAAAGTTAAAATTTTAAAAGATTTGAAAATTAATTAAAAATCCTAAAAGATTAAATATTGCTAAATTTTTATCAAAAAATAGAATTAACTTACCGCGTTCATTAAAAAAATTAATTTTTAGAAAATATCATCAATATATATGTGAAATTTAGCATTCCCCTATTTTTTTTCTTTATCATTTTTTCAATTGTTAGACAAAATAGTTGTAGTTTTCTATAATTGAACAAAGCATGAAATGTTATAATAAAATGCCAATACTTTTATACATAAATTTTCTAACCCTATGGTTAGTCTCTATTAAAAAGAAAAATTAATTACATTAATTAAACATGTCACATACACTTTTAAAGAAGAAATTTAGATTAACTTTCCAAATCATTGGTCCTTATGGAAGAAAATAAATAAGCAAAATATAAAATTTCTTGTGATATTTATTTTCCAATGTAAAAAGACAAGAAAAAAAAAATAATTTCTCTATAATTTCGTCATAGAAGACCGGGATGTATCAAGAGTGAGTGAACTTCAAAGCTACTTTGCTACTAACTCCTAATCCCTAACTACTACTTTACACAGGAGGATCGTACGAAGAAGACACATGATTGATGATGGTGAACCATGAGTTCTTTCCCAACCATTTTCTGCTTTTTTGTTTTTGGTAATATGTTTATACATCAAAAGTTGGAGAAATGGTTTTGTGACGACGGTCGAACCATTTGTAGATGATTATCCGATGTGGTCTGGCACGTGCCATCTTCTCCTATCATGCTCCTATTCATCAAGCAAATATCTTACGATTAATAGAATTGAAAGTAACGTACTTTTATACTATTTATTGTTCTTTTTCTCGTATCTTACTCTCGAGGACGAGATGCCCAAAGTGAGCTAAGTGCTCGTAACCGGCTGTAGTATTCTCCGATCACCAGAAAACACCGCGCCGCTTGCCTCACCGTCAATATCCGGTGCAATTGGTGGAGGGTTTGCTGTCTCAAATTATCAGCCTACAATAGTTGAAATTAAGTTAATATAATAAAGAACAAGTATTAATTATATTTAGTAAGTTGTCGTGTACACAACAACCAAAGTACTACTTGTCCTAATTATTATTTAATAATACAATTATAAAATCCGAAAGAAGGTGTTTATTAATATAAAATATATGGAGGGAGAGATTAAAAATGAGTTATAAAATGAAGCTGACAGGTGTATCTAGGGTTTATATTTCAACAAACATCATTTTCGAACCACCCCTTGATAGCTACACTACCCTTTGCAGATAACTTAGTCGCTAAGCAATGTAAGAAGACAATTTATATGTTTATAAGCATTTATATATGTGAATTATAAAAATTTAATCATATTTATATAAATATATAAATATAAAAGATAACAAACTAATAGCTAATTTTTAAATTTTGTATTTACTTTTTATTGATGTTATATATGTATTAAATATTACAATGAATATTCATTTATTAATTTTAGTTGTACGAATTTTAAGAAATTAGCTACTAAATTAAAAATTAAGAAAAGCATATATAAAATTATAATTAAGCAGATTATGATATAAGAATTTTAGTTGACCAAATAATAAGATGGTGACAAATTATAATTTGATGAATCAAGATATAATATGATCATCAAGACTACGAAAGGTAGATATTTTAATGTTATGGTGTGGCATCCACGTCAAGTAGGGTGGACATGAGTGTAGGATATCCTTGTTTGACTTATAATTATTATGTAAATGTTATGATTTCGTGCCTATTGTCTTAGCCTATAAAAGTCAACAGGAAAGAGGTTAAAATCAATGTCAATGTCAAAGAAGCATAAGGCAATTGGATTCTTCTACCTTACCCATTCAGGTGTTAGGTAGTAGAATTGGCGGCGGAAAACAAGCGAGTCACATAGAATATAATGGATTTGACTTATTAACAAGGACATTTCAACCACTCCTTTAGCTAATTACTCTTTTAGAATTTATTCTTTATTAATTAATGCACAGACACAGACTATGCACCTTTTTAAGGGCTCTAGAAATATTTTTAATATAATTTATTTTACTACCTATAGTTTTTGTTTTGCTTTCTTAATAAAATGTATCTAATTTAATATTTAAATTGAAAATATCTTCTCTGCTAGGTAATAAGGTTATATATTATTAAACTTTTTTATATTCTGCGCCTCATTTTTATTTCAACTAGGTATTGACGATGATGATGAATAATTAAAGTTAATTATATTGAATCTTTTCAATTATATTTTAAAAATTATATAATAGTTAAATGATATCAAAAAATACTTAATAATTTTTAAAATATAAGAATTAAAATGATAAAAAGTAAAATTAAGTGTTTGTATGTTTAATCTTAATAATTATGATAGATTTTACCTAACAAATAAAACTTTTATTTACTTTTTTTTTCTTAGTAAAATATAAGTAATTCAAACAATAACAACAACAACACCCAATATAAATCATCCTAACACGCAGAATCTGAAGAAGTTTAATAATATGTAGCCTTATCTCTAAATAGTAGAGAGACTGTCTTTAAATGACCCACAAGAAGAAATAACTAATTCAGCATATATATATATATATATATAATAAATTCAACTTTTTATTTTAATCTTTATATTTTAAAATTGTCATTTATTTTTTATAACATTCTTTAACTATTATATAAGTATTTTATTAGTTTTCATTTATTCATAATTTTAAAATGATATCAAATTAAGATTTAACGAATTCCAATATTGTTTTATTTTGGGTAAATAAATAATAAATTATATAATATTCAAATAATATTAAAATATAAATTTTAAAATAGTATTTGTGTATTTGTGATGGATTTACCTGGCGAACGAAGCCTTCAAAATTAGAAAGCTTGCCCAAGGCAACAGCCATTTGTTGTACACCGTCAGTGATCGGACCGCCGGCAATGGTGTCAACAAGAGAATGTTGAAGCTGTTCAAAGCCCTGAGAAAGAGCCTCCTCCGCCTGTTGTGACGATTGTTGGAGGCTGTATATACCCATTACTTGTTGCTCCGTTAATGGGTCTAATTGAGTTATTAGCATCTGATCATCATATTAAATACATAATTAATCATAACCTCAGGTAAATAATAATTAATTATTATAACTTCTAACCTTAATAAGATCAGAGGGCTTAAAACCACCCATCCAAAGGAAACAACGCTCAGCGGCGGTAGACCACATTCCGTTAATGAGGTGAAAGACGTCCGTCTTCGCAGCCGCCACCTTCAATCGGAAAATCTCATCGTAATGAGAAATGTATCTGTCCACTATCACTCTCAGGTCACCGTCCGATAAATGTGCTTGCAGTCCGGTCCGGAGCTCCAAAATGTGCCGGTGATCATCTTCTAACCATCTGGCATACTCCATATCAAACATTGCAGCTCCTGCACATTATAATTTGAGTGAATCAATTTCTTTGAACATATCAAAGTAATAACAAATATTTATATCTAGTCGTCGTAACTTGGTCAAATCAAGGAACTTCGGGCACATTTTGTATACATGTTAAGTTTGGTTTGGAGAATCAATATTTCTTTATGACTTTATCTTCACCTACCAAACTATCATTGAGGATACTCATAATGATAATCCATTATTAATTATAATATCCTATGTAATTAAGGACTCACCAGAGCTAATATTGCCACCAGCACCACCCAAGAAGAATCCCTGTAAATTAATAATTAATTAGAAACCCAGAAAATTTGTAATTACTCAAATTCTGATACGTCTCCAAAACCTTTCACCTGCTGTCGTGCTCTTTGAAGATCTTGCTCCAACTGAGTAAGCTTTAGCCTGCTAGACTCTAGCTGTTGCACATAGGCCTGGCGTCGTGTAAGAAGTAAAAGCACAAGACATTAACTCTCAGTTGTTGTTTGTTGCATTATGTTTGTCTGCTAGTGGTAGCTATAAATGTGAAAAAACAAAAAAAGAAAGTTCAAACCTTCTTTCTTAGTCTGCTCTTCCTTGCAGCTTCTCTATTTTGAGCCAAACGTCTGAGTGTCTGACAATGGTGGAGAAAGATACTTATAAGTCAAGCAACAACCCAAAAAAGAATTTAACCAGCAGAAGAAGAAGAAGAAGAGAAGAAGGGGGATTGTTGTTTAAAGTAGTAGTAATACCTTGGCATCAAGTTGCTTTTCTGATGTGGAACCCTTTCTCTGCAACATCACAATATGGGCATTAAAATTTACGATGAAGAGAAATTTGAAAAGAAAAACTAGGGCAGTATCTAATCTGGGTACAAAGAAAAATATTATTTTTACTAGTATGCCGTGGTGATTTTAGATTCTAAACAATTGGCATGAAGGTGATATAAGGAAAATAAAAAAGCTTGAACAGAAAGTGTAGTCAGGCTTCTGTTCTCTGGGGGGTTGGTGGTATTGTGAATGATGTTGCTCTTGGAGTCTGTAACATGAAAATGATCGCTATCTGTCATTTGAGGTCTTTTTCATTTTTCAGATTTGATAAGTTCCAAAACGTGTTCTCTAAACAAGAGCTTTAACTGGTAGTTGTATGGATCGAGTAAAGTGGGTCATTATTGTTTCAAAAAAAAAAAGTAAAAAATACTATGAAGATTCCAACTTTGGTCATTTGTATGCGCAACAAAACTCCTATTCTCTTTCGGGTTTCATGTCAGACATTGAACAAGAGAAATCCTTCTGGATCAGAGAAACTCTGCACTTCTGATTTTCTGTGGATTGTTGGGATCTGAGCTTTTCCTATTTTAAAAGATATATGGGTCACAGAGAGAGAGAGAGAGAGGGAGGGAGAGAGAGGGGAGAGGTAAAGTGGTGATGATAACCATAAAGATATACCAACTTTTCCTGAGTATTGGGATTTGAGAAGGGGAGAGAGAGAGAGAGAGAGAGAGACAATTAAGCGAAAACAGTATATATTGAGAACCTTTTCTTGTGAGGATTTGGCAGGTGATTGATTCAGTTGTGAGGGTCCTACTCCTTCAGCTCTTCTGGAGCCATCACTCGCCATGTCAAGTTGTTGTTGAAGTCGTAGCTGTTTCTGATCAAAAGCCTGAAGTTGATCTGAAGAAGAAGAAGCCTTTTTACTAACAGGAGATTCCGGCTCTATCTGCACTTCAGCTTTGCTTGAAAGAGTATTTATTGCTGATCCTGAGTCAGTGCTCTCTCCCATCGACTTTGAACTTCCCTGTAATTGATTACGGACATCTCTTTTTTCAGTAAACCCCACCAAAAGTTCTCGATTGGATAGTCAAGAATTACCTCAGAAGTAATGAAAACCACCTAAATACGCTGTACTTTGTTAATATTATCTATCATTCAAGCAGGGAAAAAACTCGTTTTTGATCATACATAAGGCATTAAAATCGATGGTGTTCTTGAAGTGCCCACATCAAAACAGAAAAAGCCAATGGTCAAAGCTTGATAAAGAAGGTGCAGAAACTACTACTCTTGGGGAATGCTGGAGTCTAATTGGCCATGAAGGGAACATTTCCAGAGTCGCTGCAGGCCTGCCTGTTACTGTGAACAAAGCTGCAATAATGAACAAAAGCAAAATCTCAGAAGATCGCCAGAAGAACTAAGGACTCTCTTTGCTACTGTTTTCCTGCAGTTATATGGATAAGGAGGTCAAGTTTCATTAACACCAGTCAAGTCTCTTGCCCAAGAATCATTACAGTATTGAAATGGTACGCTTCCCTACTGTACCCTTCTGTGTGTGGACGTATTCAAACCTCTCTCGCACTTTCTTTAGACGTATTCAAACCCCTCTCTCTCTCTCTCTCTGCTCTTTTGAAGAGTTGTTTGTACTTGTCAAACGTCAGAAAAAATGGAGATATGACAGAAAAAAAGAAAAAGGACATACGTGCTTTGGCTTCATCATTTCTTATCTTAGCTCCTTGAGGCACAATTGCTTCTTCCAGCTCTCCAAAATCAAAACTAGAGCCTTCTTGGTTTCTGAGACAAAGAACTCGATTAACCCATGTCAGCCATCAAGAGAACAATTCAGAAGACAAAAAACTTAGAGAAGCAAAACCAATTCCAACTCATAGAACCCTCAAAAGTTCTGAACTTTGGAGGTATAAGAATAGCTAAGATTGTCATACATGAAACTTGTAGTAGCGTTCATTCCATGGAAAACTGGATAGGGAAGATGATGGTGAGTAGAGGGACCAGAGTCTGACAAACCAGTTTCTCCAACTCGGTGACTCGCCATGCAAAGACTCCTTTCTCAGACCATTCTCTTCTTTCTCTAACAAAGAAACTGAAACCTGAGAAAGATGTAGAAGCAGAGGAATTAGTATAAACACTATAGAGTTAGAATCTTAAAGGAAGATATGGTTGGACCATACCCAAATAGTGGAAGCAAGAAAAAGGAGTAGGAGCTCTAGAAACAAAAGGAGAAGGAAGATCAAAGCTTCTTGTCAAAGCTAGGTAGAAGAAAGGACAAGTCTTTTTCACAGATATATCTATCCTTGGCTGCACAAACTTTATGATCTTAAAATGGGTGTCTTTATCTATGCCTTTGCTTTCCTCTCTCTCTCTCTCTCTCTCTCCCCTTCCCTGTGAAGAAAACCAACCTGATTGATTACTTTTCAATTGCTTTCTTCTTTTCTTATCAGCTTCTTTCTCTCTGCCCTGTTCAGTAAATATTCATCAGATTCTGGAACTCATCCCAATCTCTCTCTGTCACTCTTTAAGGATTAGTATACTAAATGGTCATAGCAAAACTTGAATTTTGGTGGGGTTTAGCTGAAAATAAACAAATGAACAAAGAAAGTAAAAACAAAAGAAATGTTTTTAGAATGAAAAAGGAAGAGGAACCCACCAGAGGAGTCACTGACTGACTCCTACTCCACTCTTCTTGTCTTTCATCTAACCGCCTGTGCTTTCTCATTGGCCCTTTTTATGGAGCTGTTTGGAGGATTGAAGTTGTACTGCTAGCACGACATGAACAACATAAATGTATGAAATTCAATTAATCAAATATATTATTTTTGGGATAAATCCACCTACTTTAATATTTTTAGAAAGTTTCAACTGAGTGTTGAGGATAGCAATGCTCGTATCTCTTATGTTAATTTTTGTTAGGTTTTTAATGAAAATAAATAAAGGAAATGATATGAATTAATTAAGTGTTATGTGACATAATATTTGTTATTTTAGTATTGCCTAACATGTATTATATAATTTTGTGAGACAACAAAGTGTTATTTGGCACAATTATAATATATGTTATATAACACTTAATCAAACCAGACAATGTTGTTTTTTATCTTTTTAATTAAGTTTTGTAATTGAAAATGGTGTTAGAAATACATGTGAAATAAAAAAACTTAAAATCTTATAAAATATATGAAAATAATATTAGAAATTGAAATTAAAAAAGGTTAATCACATAGAATATGATGTATTAAATAAAGGAAATATTGAAGTTGAATTTTATTTTTTCAATTATGAATAAAAGCAAAAATAATAGAACATGAAAGAATGAAATGATTAAAAATTTAAAATTTAAGAAATTTAATATAATTAATCTTATTTTTAAAAGAACTTGTAATTGTTATCTTTTTTATAAAAAAAAACTACTCGGTAAAAATCCTGCTAATACACGAGATTTGACAAGGTCCAATAATACATATTTTTAG
>JAOQMM010000172.1:2612403-2628350 GCA_027563515.1 Erythroxylum platyclados | reverse complement strand
GATTTGAAAAGGTCCAATAATACATATTTTTCTCTCTAATTGATAAAGAGGTTGTTATGCCTTTTATAATTTTATGAATAATTTATATATATGTATATAATAATCCAAAATTTACATATATCAAATAAATATTTAATAATTTAATAATTGAAAATCAAACCACAATTTCCACTTGAATAGTCATTAATAACTTTTTTAACATAGAAATACTATCATAAGATCATATAAGAGTAAACGAAGTAAGTAAAGTGAAGATTATAAATGAAGAGTACTAATTATATAAAAATCATCATCGTTATCATCAACACTCAGTTGAATTCAACACTAATGCAGGATCTGGAAAGGTTTAATAGTACGAAGTCTAGTAGAGAGGCTATTTTCGATAAACCCACATGTAAATATGACATAAAGATATTAAAAAAAGATTACAAAAGTAATAATTAATAATTAAAAGAAACTAATAACTGCTTAAAAAAAAGCTATAGATCGTCGTGAGGCGATGCAAGTTTAGAAGACAAAGTTATTAAAAAAATAGCAGGACAAATATACCTGATAGACTGTAAAGTTCTGCTTATACCTGATATACTACAAAGATCTGCTCACAATTTATTGAGTTGTACATGTCATCTTTGCATAGGAGCCATGCTAATATGCTCTGTATTATTTTAATTTTATCGGGACAACCAGTAGTTTAACAATAACAATTAAGCGAAATAGGTAGATGGACTCTCAATTACTCTCAATCCTTAAATGGTAAAAATCATTTTCACCATTTAAGGGGTCATCATTAGTTACTCGTATTTTGATGTTGAAAAGAAATTGGTTTCAACTTTTTCTTAAAGGCTAAGTTTGAAGAATAAAAGTAAGTAGTTCGATATTGCCATTTATTTCTTACATTAGAAATTAGATGCAAGTCAATGTTTAATTCCTCCATTATTATATTTTTTTCTAATCTCCAATCATAACTTAAAGAAAATATAATTAAACTAGGGATCAGAAGGGAAGGTGGGTGGGGGAAGAAGTTTTATTTTCTTCAAATTTGCATATTTTCCTACCAAAACATTATAGTAATAATATATTATAAGTAAAACCCAGTTTAAGTATCAATCCAAGCTCTTTGAAATGGATTTGTTTGGTATTATCCTATTTGTTGAAGGGTCAACATCCATTCCTTGTCATCACCTAAAACCATGCCACATTAAGATTCTTTTTTCCCATAATAGCAATTTGTTCTTTTGAGGTCTTCAGGCTAAAGGGTCCTCATTGCAAAGTAGGATTTTTTTATTAATTTGTTCATTATCAAGGTCCTATTCCCTTCCATTAGGTTTAGGTATGGTTTTAGGAGTTGTCAATGCCATCACCTCAAACCCTGGTTTTCTTTTGAGTTAGATATGACTAATCCTATAAACTACTCTCTTAGTTGTAGAGTGTAGCCTAAAGGAAAGTCAATGGTAGATTTTAAACCTTTGTTTATATGCATAATTAAGAGGTTTAGATAGTCATGAAGAAGGAAATAGGGAGAAAGGAAGTGTTTGTAAGGGACCATAATCTCATAATTATTTTTTATTTTTATAATAATGAAATTTGCGACTTTTATTATTGAATGAAACACTTAATATATGCAATAATTCTTAAATCATATATTCTTAATTACTATAAAATTAATAATTTAAAATCAAATAACAAGTTTAATTTAATTGGTATTTATATATTCAATATATCTTTATTTTTTATCCGTTATTTTCTAAATCACTAAATTGAAAAATAATTCTCTTACATAAAATTAAATATAAAATATAAAATAAATTATACAAATTAAATCACCTTCTTTACTATCTTACATTTTCCTTATGAATTATTCTTTTATGATACAAATGATTGGAGATAGATAAAAGAGCGATTGACTCAAATATGGAGAGACAGAGAGGGAGAGGTAGCATTCATGGGTTAGGTAAAAATGAATTTCAAGCCTATTCCTTTGTTCCCAATAAAACCTGACAAGGGTCTCCTTCATATGAAAGATTTTGTTTTTCTGAGTGCACAGATTCCATGGATCTTATACCATTCCTTCAAAACTATCACTCCTTTTATGACTCCCTTTGCATCTTCTATAGGAGTAGAATTGGAAAGGTGAAAGGTCTAGGTCAGATCCTAGTAATGATTATGGCCTCTGTCAATTTGGTTTTAACTAGATTATGACATTGTTTGTCACTTAAAAGCAATGTATATTCTATAAGAGTTGTGGATTTAATCAATGTTTTCATAACGAAATTAATTTGATAAGATAAAAGATTTAATTAGTATTACACCATTATAAAATTAGTTAAAAATTAAATAAAATTAAAGAATTTAAAAATGATTGAAAAATAGACTGTTAAATAAAAATTAATCGATTCATTTGATTTATAAAAACTGATTATTTTTAAAAAAAGGATGATTAATTAATAAATTTATTGATTTTTAACAACAACGATTATTAAACTAAATCAAACCAAAAAGTTAAAAACTAAATCAAAAAATTAACCAGTTCAAAGTTTTAACTGATAAACCGGCCAATTAGTTCGGTTTTTAAAACATTTAATTACAACAACTTGCATGTCATTCTAGTCCATAAATTCTCAGTAAAGTTGCTCAAAATAAATCTAAAGTTGTAGCAAATTCATCCACGTTTTGCACATGAATTCTTAAAAGCTTTTCTGGCATTTATTAGTAAACAATAATGAAGTTCAATCAGAGAATAATTGAGGTCTTACAAATAATTCAAATAAAGACGAAAGAAAGTTTGCAAGATAACTGAGGAAAGGCAATGATCATATTTTACAAAATTTAAAATAAAGCTTTATTTGGAAGAAAGGTTTTTGTTTAATAGGCTTCAAAGTCCTCATTTGGTGAACAACACTAGTAAGCAACAGAAAGCAGTTTCTAACGAGTGGTCCAAATATAGCAAGTTAGTTCTTTTAGGGGCTTTACAACTCAAAAGAGTAAAGGGTCTAAGTTGGGAAAGAAGAGGATTGATCAGAAGCAGAAATATGTTAGAACCAATGTTTATCAATCTAATCTGCTTTAAATTGCTAACTCGTTAAGTAATTTCTTTGGATTATGTACGTAATTTGCGAGTTATTACGTATATTCAATAATTTATTAAGCGTGTATAAAAATAATAATGATTGCAAATTTCACTCATATAAAAAGAAAAAGGCTTTTAATGGTCCCCTCAATTGCATAATTGACATTGTAACTACATTCCAAGACAGCAGAAATTCCAAAAGCCATACCCATGAAAGCATCCCCTGCACTTCAAAATAATTGCTTTCCCCCACATTGAAACTAAAATTTTAATTTTGTTGTTCTCAGGGCCAAGAACATCCAAATGAACCACCAATAATAACATCAGATGCCAAATCTTGGCTAAAGTGACTACAATGTTTAGCTTAACATGCATTAGGTAGCTAGAACAAGTAGAATATTTTCCAAAAGCCAGCCGTACCAAGAAAGCAGGTAAAGCTATTTTAATTGTTTCTGTCACATCTTCAGGCATACAATTTTATTTATTTTCAAATATACAATAGATTGATCTTATTCTCTCTTCTAGGAGTTGGTTGCCTAATTTCAGATCTCAAGAATGTACACAAAACAAAGATCTGCACTTTTTTTTAATGTGAGATGACACTATTTTACAAGGCCTACTCCAGTGAACTTCAAGTTTTCTAGTGAACAGATCTTTTCTTTTAGCAAAACATTCTGGAACCCATCATGGAAGGTGAAACAATATACATTTAGAATTGCATAAAAGAGAGTATTTAGCTCAAAGAAAAACAAGGAGAATACTAGGGAAATGCCAACTACTCTTGTCTTATTGTATACCACCATTGATAAAAATCCCGAATAAGCGATATTACATTTAGTCCATTTGGCACCAACAGGCAACGAGCTCATGTGATTACACCACAAAACAAGGTCTTTCTCCAACTAATTCAATGCAGTATCAGAGAAAATTGGAAATTAAAAAAAAATCAAGAAAATTTCTCCATCCTAGTGAACCAGGTAAAACTCAAGCAAGGTAAGTGTCACTTCATCCATCCAGGAGCAGAGTATTACTTGGATAAAGCTATTAAAGAGTAATATAATAACATTAAGCAAAAACAAATGCAGTTCAAAAAATCTGGCATATAATCCTAGCTGTTTGATATAGTTTATCAAATGCCATAGCATACGGGAAGGAGAGAGGTTATTGCTTACCAGATAATTAACACATTCGAGTTTGCACAACATTTAGAATAAAGAAAACAGTCTCTCATTCTTGCTGGTAACATCCAAGAATTTTACCCAATACTCATAATTCAAATATTGAGTAAAATGAATCAGTAAGAGATTAAATACTACCAGCATGAGTGTCCCTGGTAGAGAATAAGCTGCCTGCCAGGAATGTAAACTGATCAAAGTGCAAATGCAACATGGTGCAAGTTGCAACAACTGATTGACCTTCCTTCTAGCTCAGCCAATTCTGAGAACTTAAACTACATGGGAAAATCTGAAATGACGGGAAAATTAGGTGCTCATCCAGATATTAATATTCTAAAATGTATAAAGACACCATGTGGAAGAAGTCATTTTCTACTACGAAGCTGACCTGCTATACGCTAAATTTCTAAATGGTCAAAGCTAAGATTTTTCACCACAAAAGTCAATTTGACTAGAATCGTTTTGGGAGATATATAAAATCAAAATTTCAAGAAGAAGTCAGCTGAAGATAAAATTATGAAAAAATGTGAAAGAGAAAACCAGAAATGAGATTCATCCAAAGGCTAAACCTATATCATACTATGAGAGTGAATAAGCCCAAAGATCATAAAATGGTGCCTCACCATATTGTTGCATACGAACAAGGATTTAGAGAAAGAAAGAGCAATCAGGATGAAGAACAAAAATAGCATTTCACCAGCAGTTGAGAAAAATTACAAACTAATCAACATGGTTCGAGAAAATTTCAACAAAAAAGGATCAGACATCAATGTCAGTTTATATGACTCGTCAAAGGAATCTCGGGATACAATAGTGTACCTGCATATTGTCCTCATATAACTCTAAATTGAAATGAAAATTGAATTTTTAACCAAACAACAATAGAAAATTCTATATATACTCAAACTGCAAATCTACATCCATGTATTTTCTCATGAGTCGAACCATAGATGAAGTGAAATTGGCCAACATCTGACATTCTTCATGGGTTTTGGCCTCTGATACAATTCCATGAATTACTAACTTCTTAAGATTTTGACATCGTTTTAGCAGCCCCTCAATCCAGTGTGAGAAAAGATCATTAATTACAGTCCACCCAAGCTCCAAGACAACCACATTTTCCAAGTTAGAAGAACCTTGTAAACCATGCTGAAGAACTCCATCCCTCAAATCGTATCCCAAAGAAAGATGGGTAAGTTGTGGAAAACAAACAGCAATAGTTTCCAAATCCACAATCTCATCTTCATCATCGAAGGCCACATCCCAAAGGCGAAGCTTTCTCAACTTTGATGATTTTGAGATCATCTGGTAGAACTTTGGCCAAATAATTGTGAAGTTGCTGATATCTACAATTTCAAGATTATCTGCCGTCTCACCAATATCTAGATGTATAACACTAACATCATCGAGCTTAAAATGCTTCAAGGTCCCCTTCCCAATGAGTTCAAATAGTTCAAGGGCACAATCTTTCAAGTGCAAGTAATCGATGCTATCTGCTTCCAGTATAAACTTATCCAAACTGATTGCTTCTACGTAGATAAACTTTAGTGTAGGACTGCTCAGTTCAACAGTCACCTGAGCATCAGACATTGCAATGTCTGGGCTGACAAGTTCTAGTATTTCAATTTTTGGGCACGCAGTGAGCAGAAGACTAAGATCAAGTGCGGAGACACTGACAAAACTCAAAGAAAGAGATTTCAGACAAGGGAATCTCTGAAAATTGGGTTCAACCCCTGTGATCGAATTATGGGACAATGCCAACACTTCAAGCTTCTGCCTACCACAAATCTCAAGAATATTGACATTTGGAGTTGTTCGCACATTATAATATAACCGTTGTAAGGTTTCCCGGGTGTACAAGAGCCAAGCTGTAACTGTTGAAGCTGCAAACTCATCCACATCATCCATCAAAATAGAGAGACCTTGCAACCCAGTGGTCTGAAAAATTGTTTGAGTGATCAATATTTCAAGTCGACTGGCTGAAAGATCATGATAAGCAGGCCAATCATTGGAATTAAATGAGAGTGTATGCAGATGTTTACGGCAAGCTTCTCGCCACTTCCGACATGTTGCAGACGCTATCACAACATCCCTTGCACCTCCCAGCTTAGACAATATGTTCCCAATGACTTCGACGGGAAGGTGCTCCATCACCCAAGTAACCGACCTATGGCTCCAGGTGCAGAATTAGTGCTTCCATAAAGCAATACTAAGTTAAAGATGACCATTCCCTACGACATAAACTCCCCATTCTTCGTCAATCAGCATAGTGAGTAAATTGATGGCAATGACAAAGGTTTTGGCCCACTGCACAAATATAGTTGCTACTCAATACAAAGAACAACCAATTGAGGCTAGTTAATCGGCAAAGAAACCTCATGGATAGATCAAAAAGAACAAAAGTAACCGAAGTTAATTCAGAAACGAAGCAAAAAGATGGACATTTTGACGACGACAACATGTGAAATCAATACAAATCCACCTAAAAACTCCAAATCTAGCCAAAAATTAGTCCCATGGGCTCTATCCACAACACACAATTCCATAAGATTTCCCAACAGTGAATCAACAAATCAAGCATCGGAGCAACCACAAGGGTAACAAAAGATCAGGAAGCAAAAAGAAAAACAACCCAAAAACCTCCAATCTATAAAAAAATTTAAAAACAAGTACTTCAAAATAGAACATTCATCGATTCAATCACACACGCCCAGAAAAGAAGAAAAAGAGAAAGAAGGATGAGGAACAAAAAGGAGGACATCACAGATCTTACCAGAAATCGAAATTAAACAAATAGGAAATTTCAAAGCACAAAGACGGAGAAAAAGAGATTACGCGGACAAAGAATCCATCTCTGAAAGAAGATGGCGATGGAGGATTTTGACGATGTTTCAATAATAGTTGATTTAGTTGATAGTGTTCGAACTCAACGGGTAATGCTTTTCCCAGACATATACTTAAGGAGAAAACATCATTCACCCAAACTTGTGAACTCCAAGGTTTAGCAACCAATCAAAATCTGTCTGCACTTGTACGTCTTAGAATTCTGTATTCCAATGATCGTCGCGAAGAATTTAGCTCCGATGGAATAATTAAGAATGGATATTTTTAAGGAAAATGATACTATTTGGTTAAAAAGTAGAAGAAATGTTTATAAATTTAAATTTTATTTGAATAAAATTAGAGTTTAGAGACTTAAAAATAAAAATTTTAATTATATCAAACTTTTTTCTCATTTTCAAAGATAATTCTAATTTAAATAATTTTGGGAAAACTTTCTAATTTTTAAAATTTTTAACTTTTAACTTTTTATAAAAGCCCATTCTTTAAACTTCAATAAAAAAAACTATGTGAATATTATATATAAACTAAATAAATATCAATAATATGATAACCCTGTTCAAATATTAAATTTGCTCTGAATTAATTAAATTTAGATTAAATTAATAATTTAACAAAATTATAATAGATTATTTGTTTCAACTCAATTCTTAAATCTGGTCCAAATTAAGTAAATTTGAATTAAACTAATAATTTAAGATGATTATAATAAATTATTAGTGTCAACTCAACTCTTAAAAATAATTTGAATTAATTAAATTCAAATTAAATTAATAATTCAAGATAATTATAACAATCAAATTTATTTTATAATTTAAAATAATTATAATAAATTATTAATTTGAGTTTGATTTAATTATTTTGAATTGCTTTTTTTTTAATCAAGTTTAAAAGATTTTCTTTTTGAAAAACAAAAAATTTTAAAAAATTTGAAGAATTTTAAAGTTTTAAGATTTTTTAAAAAAAGTTTTTCAAAGTAATAACATTAATGAATGTTTCTATTAATACTAATAATTCTACAACAAGGTCCTAATCCAATATGCTTAATTGCAAACTTGTATTTTTGATACAATGTCAATTGGTCAATTACATAAGCATTAGATAAATTTGATAAGTTATATTTTTTTAGTTCAAATAAAAAATTATTAAAAATAAAGAATATAATTATATTAAAGTATTAATAATGTGAGCCAATCATTATTATTTAAAAATAATTTAACTAAATACTAAATTATATCTCATCATCATCATTATCAATAACCAGTTGTAATCCCGCTAAATTGCGAAATCTAAGAAGGCCGATAATATGCAGCCTTACCTTTATGCAGCCTTACCCTTATGTAATAAAAAGGCTGTTTTTTATAGACTCACTTGCAATGCTAAATAGTAAATACTAAATTATATCTATAAACAAGAAATGTATAAAGTCTGCATTTTTCACCTTCGATTAATTTAGAAGGTCTTCAAAAGTCTATACAGCGTAGTAGGGTTCTTTAATGCTCTCATCTAAAAGATTACTTTCACCAAAACCTCAAAATTCATTATAATTGCTTGCCATTACAAGGTTAGGATTAGGAAACAAGATCGTTTCATCGGATACCCAATTCCATTGTCACTTGTTAACCCAATCCTTGAACAGCATCATCATGTAAAGAGGTACATTCACTGCAGCGACGATGGTAAGCATTTGGAATGTTCTAAGTAATCTGTGAGCGATGATTTTTGTCTTTGATTTACCTGCTCTATGTCGTAATCTTGCAGTTGAATCATATCCAACATCTGCACTCATGTCTATGTTCATTGACACCTCTGTTTCCTGCTGAGTATTTCTTTTTGGCCTCATAACGGCATTGCCCCTGTTATCGAAAAGATTAAGGTTTAAGCAGGCAAGTAGAGATAATTATAGCACGAGAGCATTGTCCAAGTATCACACTTGGTGACCAGATGTTAGGGAAATGTGAAGGGGATGCACCTTTCGATTGATGATCCACCAGATTGTTGCGATTTAGGGGTATCTCGTGGCTTCTTCACTAAATGCATTGATCCTTCAGCATCCCAGATCATCTCGTACTCGCAATCGTCGTCCTCGTTTTTCTCTTTTGTAGCCTGTGTGAACGTACTACACCATTGTTTGATGCACGCTCCTAAGCCACAAAAGAAGGGCTTGAAATTGATGCCACTTGTCGGCCAGAAGAGGAGAGCCGCAATGGTAAGGAAAAAGAGTGAAAGATACCTGAAATTTCAGTATTTGCATTTCAGAGGAGCGAACTGAATACATGTTTTCTTAGAAATTACAAGCAGCCATCAAGCTGAAACCCATCAAAAGATTTGGAGAAAAATAATGTTGCTTAACATTACTCTATGCAGGAGAATTACCATATGTAAATGTGTGTTTGCATTGGAAGAAAACACAGCTGAGTCATGACAGCTTCTTCTGGAGCGGATACATTTGCATTTTCAGAGTCAATAGCAGATAAAAGCATGAAAGATGGATACAAATTCCCTTGCTGCCAACTTATGGTCCCCAAAGTGAGCTGCATACTATTATCAATTCAATGTCATTACCTCAGATATCCTATACCCAACTATAATATGCCTATGCTTACCTCTGGAACAGGCTTATGCCTTGCCTCATGGTTCACTGCACACTGATCATGATCATGACCTGATAAAACAAGTATCTGCAGAAACCAGTATTCATATCATTAGGATAATCACTACCTTCAGACTACTGGTATATGTGCTTGTATACATATGCTTGCTACAGGCCCAAAGAATGGTAGTAAGCATGCATGTTATTGAATCTTCAATGGAGTGGTATTTCACTACAAACATCCGTCAGGTATTAACCAGTTATTCTATTCATGAATCACCTTTTGCTAGATTTTCACTTTCTTCCAGATCAGAAAAGTTCTGTAGGTACAGTAACATAAAATGAATTAAGCATGGAAGTGCTTTTGAGGGTGCTTGTACAAGATACTGTGATCTGTGTGTTTAATGCTTGAAGATGAAATAGCTCTTGCAGACAACTAAGGTTGAATTGCCATCCAAGTGGAAGAAAAGTAGGCACTTCATTACTAAAGAAATCAGATGTGAAAGTCACTTAACAGGTCTAATCAGATCGAGCAAGCTGACTGAAGATTCCTCTGAGACATAATTCTGGTACCTGCATCATTGAACCATCCACCAACCAAAAATAAATACTCACAATCATATTCCAGAAATTGATTCCACTCTATTGGGCATGTTCAGATAGGAACAGAAGCTTACCTTACTTCTTGACTCTGAGCAGAGCGTAGGATTCTCTGTACATAAGGGTAAAGAAAAAAGTCTTGAAGGTCATTTCAAACACTAACAACTTAATAATCGATAATGAAGTTCTCATATGATGATAGTTACTACTGAAGTTGTTTTGCCATTGAGAAGATATTAAAAAGTTCTCCATAAAGTACTAACATTTTTTAGTTTAGATAATGAATTTTATGGTTGCTAAGATTCATTCTTAGACGAGAATCTAACAAGTTGAACTTTTGAATTGAATGATCTCTCCACCACAGCCATAGATATTTATAAGATCATTGCGAGTAAAATTTATAAGGGAGATGAGGAAAATGATTGCAGCAAAGAAATTGGACAATTTTCTGTTTTTTTCAAAATGAAAACCAGATAATATATAGGCATATGAATACCTGATTAATGATTGGAGAGCGGCGATGAGGACCGCAATAAGCATTATCTTGCCGAAACAATGGAATATGAGTCAACAAAACCCTTGGGATAGATTGAGTGTCTAGCAAACGAGTTGGGGTAAAAGAAATTAGTAATGAAGATGAATAGTTTTACAAGAAAAAAAAAAAGTAATAAGTGAATATAATGTACCACTAGAAACATTTTTGATAAAATCCCAAGTTACGGAAGAGAAAGTTCCTTGCCGATTTCCTGGAAAAGACACAACAACTACAAAATCAGTGATTCATTTTTTTCCCAAAACATGAAATAACTATATCTGATTCAACATATTTAACATTCTCAAAATAACTAACAAGAAACAATTTTCTCACAGTGAACTCCTAAAGGAAGTAACATGTATGTATATGCAGACATCTGAAAATGGATAGCTTTTGCTTCCTTTTTGCCAGATGTTCAAGTTTATAGATAACCAAGGCAGAGAAGTATTGCATTATTGTTCTATTTAGTAATTCACAGAATTAGTTTTTCTTACCATCTAGAGTCTGAGCATCAATCGCAATGAACTCAACTTTTCCAACTGTAAATCGATAGTTTCTGACCCCAAATTCTTTTTCATAACGTTGCATAACCTGCATGAATGTACAAGTATAGCCTAAGATATAAACCACAGATCATTCTGGAAAATATAATGAGAAAAGAAAGATGCTATAAATGATACCTGTGGTAAATGAGAATAGACACTCTCATAGCCAATGTCATGGTTCCCAGGAATGAAATAAACTGGGATATCAGCAAGTTTTCCTTCTGAATCTAGACCAAAAATATGCCTAAAGCGCTCAAGAGATTCCCTCCATCTTCCAGTCGTAAATAGTCAAACACATAAACAAAAGAAAGAAAAATCAATTGAAGAGAAACTGTGAGAGATTGCGAAAGGAAGACTTTTCAGATTGGAAATAGCCAGGACTTGCAATTCCAGATAATCTGAGATATAGAAGCAGAACGAGAACGTGAAATGCATGTGTAAAGAAGAGGGTTGCCATCATTTTAGAAAATGGAGAGTTTCAAACTCTTACTCTTCATCATTTAAATAAGGGCCACCATCAAAATAATCGCCCAGAAAAACTATAACATCGGGTTTGAAAGGCAGGACTGATGCAAAGAAGGCCCTGCGCATGTATAGGTCAGTATAGAACTGTACAAGCTCCAAAGACAGGGATTTTGGTGGAAGAGGAAGGGAAGTTCTGTCCATGAGCTGCCAAAAGAAAACACACAATAACCAGGAATAGTGAATTAAAGTTGAAGTATAAAGAACCCAAAATGATGTTTGACACTAAAGGATTCACCTGTGGGTCTGCTAGGACGGCAACTTTCACATACTTACTAGAATGCATAAAACCATTTTCCTGAAACAGATGAACAAAAAGCTGGAGTGATCACACCATACAAAGTCACTCATTTCTTGACAAAATGAATACAACTTTCCAGCGTTTGCAGCCTAGAGAGAGTAAATGGAGGAGATCATAAGGGAAGATGAGATCTGAGTAGTAACAAGTAAAAGAAGAAAGTTTTGTTTTACCTTAGGAGAAGGAAGAAGATGAGGCCATGAACAAGAGTAGAGGGAAGGCAACCAATAAGCAAACATTTCTCCATAGAGAAGACTGAAAATCCAAACTCCACATAATACCAGTGTTAGCTTGTAAGCCTGTTTCATCTTCTTCTCCACATACCAACAAACCCACTCCTTTCTCTTCTTCTTCTTCTTCCCTCTCTCTCTCCTCTTTGACTTTCTCTCAAGAAGTAGATTCAGATTGATTGCAGATACAATAACACTTTCAGGGAAAAGAAATAGAAAAAGAATGAAAAAGAAAAGACATCCTCTCCTCTTAATCAATCCGGGCCGGGTCAAACTAAGTACAGAAACTGATCCTTAATATACTTATTAAGGATCAACTTGCATTTTCAATCTGAAGATAAGGCTAAGATCTATCCATTATTCCATTTTGATCGATGGTGCACGTCACCTGAAAATTGTTATCCAGTATGGATCTACTCTCCTAGGATTTTGGTGAGATTAGCTGTTCAAATCATTCAAGTATTGTTCCTGCGATCAAGCATTACCTAGTTTTGTTCCAAGTTGTGTGATACATAATATAGCCCAGAAATGGAAGCAAACCAATGAAATTTGGACCTATAGACAGGCTTAAATGTTCCTCGACCCAAATGAGTAATAGCAAAGCAGTTCAATCTCGTTCCAATTTCAAATTTAAAAAAGGGCTAAAATATATTTAACCTCCTGTATTTTAGCTCTTGGTACATTATGCTTTCTTTATTTTAAAAATAGGCATATTGTCCCCTTTAACCACTAGTCAAAGAAGTTTAGAATTTAAAAGACATTTTTACCTCTTATTATGATAACATCATCATAGATGTATATGTTGCATTTTTTTAGACAAAAATATCCTTTTAGTCATTTATTAACTAAAATATATTAAAAACTTATATTTTTTCCTTTATTTCATTATGTCCTCTATTTAAAAATAAAAAATATTTTAAGCTTGGATTACATTTTGACCGTTAATAAATAAAGAAAGGAAAAAATTATTAAAAATTATATTGTCTTCACAATTATACTTCATAACTGTTAATTTATAAAAAATTTAAAAAAGAAAATGTATTTATGAAACAAAATTAAAAAAAGAAAAAAAATTATTGAAGGTGTCATTTTTTATTATTGTACGTTCTAATTGTTAATTGATGAAAAAATTATAAAATTTTGTTTACAGTTTAAAAAAATAGTTCTTACTTCCAAATTTTTTTTAAGGATAAAAATATCTCAGACTGTACAATTTTGAAAAAATAACATTTTTAATTATTTTCTTTTTTTGTGAAGTAATGGTGAGAAGATAAACCATAAACAAAAATTTATAATTTTTCATCAACTACCAATTAGAACGTACAATAATGAAAAAAATGACACATTCAATAAATTTTCTTTCTTTTTTTAATTTTGTTTCATAAATAAATTTTCCTTTTTAATTTTTTCATAAATTAACAGTCATGAAGTATAATTGTGAAGACAATGTTATTTTTAATAATTTTTCCCTTTCTTTATTTATTAACGGTCAAAATATAATCAATGCTTAAAATAATTTTTATTTTTTAAATAGATGACATAATGAAATAAAGCAGAAAATAGAGGTGTTTAATGTATTTTAGTTAATAAATGACTAAAAGGATATTTTTGTCCAAAAAAATACATGTATATTTATGGTGATGTCATCATAATACAGGGGTAAAAAAAGTCTTTTAAATTCTAAGTTCCTTTGACTAGTGGTCAAAGGGAGTAATATGTCTATTTTTAAAATAGAGGGGGGCATAATATACCAAGGGCTAAAATACAGGGGGGTTAAATGTATTTTAGTCTTAAAAAAATTGATTTCGGTTTAGATATTTAAATTTAAATTTAATAAAAAAATTCAGTCTTGACTAATAATAAAAATTCATCAACGTTGTGTGGTCTTTAAAAAAATGAATAAGAGATCAAATTAAATTATTTTTATAAAACATTAAATTTTAATTTTAAATTAAATAATTTATTAAAAATAAAAATTACTTCATTGTAATTATTTCGTGTATACATATTTAGCTCATAATTTAATATTTAAAGTCTAGGTCAGGACACGGTAAACTATCAACTAGCAAGTAAGTTTCGGGTTTGGAGATGAATTCATAAATTCTAGTGCGGCAGGCCAGAACCAATGTTATAAATATTGTACTGACGATGATTTCGAATTTAGTTCTATAATGGTACCGATCAATACTCAATATAGTTTTGGGTAATTTTTAAAAAATATAAATAGTCTCTGAATTTTTTTGAAATTATAAAATTGTTTATTAATATATTATACTATATAATTTATAATTTTACATCAATCGTGTCTTTAAAAATAATAACAGTCTTTTTTTATATTAATATTACTTTTCACATATAAATAATAACCATAATTAATAAAGAATAGATCATTTAATCATCATATAAATATAAAAATAAGGATAATACAAAGTACCTAGAATGTTATAATTTTATCATATAATAAATAATAATTACATTAAAACATAAAATAAAAAGAATAATTTCATGACACTCTAACTGTTATAAAAAAGAGTCTGTGCTGAGGAAACAACCAAGAAGTGAAACCTGAAATAAAAATATTTAGAGTTATTTTTATATTGCATATATAAAATTTAACATATGTATCAAATACAAGTGAAATTTAAAAAAGAGAAATTAAAAACCTAGAAATTCGTTAATCAAATATTCGCTTATTGCATTGACTTAAATTATCATTTGATACAAAATTCTCATCATTAAGAAGAGTCACATTATTACCGTCGTTCAAATTCATTGCACCAATGACATGTCAATACTTTCTCATATAAGAGTATCTTCCACGTCACTCTCTTTTTTCAAACTCAAACTCTCATAAACTCAATTCGCCAAAAGAACAATATAGTAGGCAAATTAAATCTACAAAACTACTTATTTATTAAGAGTCCTAGCAAATAAATAAGAAAATTATTAAAAAATTTAAAAAAATTATATTCAACTTAATAATGATAATAACATACTTTTTCGAAGCTTTAAATTATATCAAATCAAGATTAAGTCGTCCAATCTTTTTGTGTTCTAATCTATTCATTTTCTTAAAATGAATGAAGTTAAATGTGCTCAAATTTTTTTCACATCCTGTGACACTCACATATTAACTTAAAATTTGAATTGCAAGTATTTGAAATTCTAGACCATTACTTTCTAATTGATCTCACCAAGTAACTATAAGACAACAAAAGAAACATTATAAACAAAATAAAGTGATGATTAATTTTCAGCATGTAACAAAAGTGAAAAAATATATGCCTAGATTAAGTTTGTCTCTTTGAAGAATAGTAATAGGCATTCCAAAATTAATATAAACATCCTTATAAACTTCTATTTATGAGCTTAAAAAATCTTGCATTATTTAATAGGCAATAATTATTGTAATAGTTAATAGTATTCTTCTATTAAATTTAAATTTTTTTGTAAAACTTGATCTACATTAAAATTAAAAAATGTCTCAACTGCAAAAATGTCCACAAGCCAAGCTACAGGAATGCACCATAACAATTTAACA
>JAOQMM010000172.1:2583878-2596157 GCA_027563515.1 Erythroxylum platyclados | reverse complement strand
TATTGATTGGATGCTCTTCTCTTAAAATTATATCCTGTGCTATTTGGGATTTCACCTTCACATTTTACACTGTTTACGTGCATTGGTGAATATCATCTTTGGAAAGATCCATGATCATTTTGAGCAGGCGGCATTTGATCATTGTAAAACTTGGGAACTTATATTAGACTCTATTTATATTTTAGATTTAAAAATGGCAAGAATTCTTACAGCTGATGATCTTTTTATGTTAATCCTGATGTCTTTTAAGGTCTTCCTTTTGACGAAACTGAATGGTTTCTTTCTTACTCATGCCTCATTTCAATTATAGGTGCCAATCAATTTATCAATAAAAATCGCATCACTACGTGGAACACTGCGGTTACATATTAAGCCACCTCCTTCTGATAGGTTATGGATTGGTTTCTCATCCATGCCTGATATAGAGTTCAACTTGGAGTCTTCTCTTGGGGAGCATAAGATTAGTAATGGACACATTGCTTTGTTTCTGATTAATCGATTTAAGGTAAGCATAGCACATTCCATAAAGTTTCTCCTGAGCAGTGTTCTCATCAAAATATGCAACAAAATGATGAAATTTTCTTAAATGCTCTATTTGCTATTATATGGCTTCCAAGGAGCAGTTATATACTGGCTTGCTTGAATTTTGTGTCCTTGCTGATGAAATTTGTCTTTATCATAAATGATGCTCATTTAACTAAAAACATGCTTGCCCTTGTATATAAACAACACTTTGACAAGCTCTTTTGCATCACCTTAAGTGCCTCTTCCAGATTTTTTGGGAGGTTATGTTTGGGGATTTGATTTTCCAAGTTAGATTAAGATGAGTTATTGTGAGCAATCACAGGGAATTGTAATCAGTAAAACATTGATGTTGACTAGTCTTGCCTATGCAGGCTAGCATCCGAGACGCTTTGGTGCTTCCAAACTGTGAAAGTGTATGCATTCCATGGATGCTGGCAGAAAAGAATGACTGGGTTCCTCGTAAAGTTGCTCCTTTTGTATGGATTAATCAAGAAGGCCCTAGTGATCCCGCCGCTACACATGCTGCTTTTAGCTGCCAATCTGATGAGGCAAAATCCAAGACAGAAGCTAGTGGAGGAACCGTTAGTGATAGCCAGGAAAGCAAGCATAAAAAATCTGGGAATGCTGAGGGTAGTTCACAACCAATATCTAATTCGAGAAATGCCTTGATAGGCTCATTGAGCCCAAGCAGGAGAATGTTAAGCAGCAAATCCTTACAAGACCTAGGAACTCCTTTATTAGCAAGTGGGGAGCCTCAGGAAGTTTCTGAACGAGAATGTACATCACAGCACCATTCACCATCTAGATCTCTGTCAAATGTGGAAAAACAGAGTCCTGCTCTTGAAGAAGATAACTCGAGACCTAAGAAACTAGGAAGACGAGCAAGAATGCTTGATCTAGGGAAGAAGATGGGAGAAAAATTCGAAGAGAGGAGACGCCATATTGAAGAAAAGAGCAGAAACATTGTGGAGAAGATGCGAGGAACCTGACATTAGTGGAATCAGAAGGGAAATGTTGGTATATACCTCTATGTGAAAGGAAGGCTATTGACACACAGAATGGTTACATTGAATATACAAGACTATTCCATGGAAACGTGTACACAGAGAATCTCATTTACTGTTCCTGCTTGCAGAACAAAAATTTTGTAAGATGCAAACCTTAAAAACCACACCCCATTGTTTAGTATAATATACCACATTAATAACAGAAATCAACGTCAAGACTTGAAATTTACACCGTAGATAATGGTTGTGCGAATTGTTCAACTAGCAATGTTGTAGAGGTACTGGCTCATATATTACAGTGACAGTGTATAGAGAAAGCCAAGACTGTGGCTTGCAAAATTCTATGATGAGTTTATTCATTCTTCCGCCACCTGGAATTTCACTCTTTTGGTTAGTGTGTGATCAAGAAACTTTTGTCTGTACTAATGCTCATAATACAGAAAAGTAAACCATAAAAACTTGTATGATCTAGGTGAGTGGCCTCTTGTCCTGCAAAATACATCAGTTCCAGCACCTCAGGAGTGACGATACTCATTTTTCAAGGTGCAAGTACTGCTTTTTTGCAAAGTAAACAAAAACTTCTCTTTACTCAAGTTTCTGCTTACGTGATTAGTGTAGATTTATAAAAAGTCATGAAGATTGAATGCCTGTCTGTAGAAAGACTTTTAACCATGCAAAGATGTTTGTAACAAAAACTTCTTCCAATCTTATATCTGGTGTGTACAACGTATACAATAGCCAAAATGCTTTGGTTCTCCCAGTATTCCAACTACAGAATCAGTACAACGGAATGCTTTTTGCTTGACTTCCCATGCATCTGGCGCACACATTTCCCTAACATTCCTCCTTTTGGTTAAGTAAATCAAAATTGATCAAATCAACGGACTTTAACCAACTCAATATCATATAACAGCCAAGAGTTTGGTGGTATATTCTTCTTGCCATCTCCTTCACTCCCGTAACTGCATCACCATACATTGTATATGAACAATTGGACTGACACCCAGAAGAAAGAAACTAAGAGAAACTGCAATTTCTGTACAATGCATTTAGAGGTAACGCATATCATACCCCATCGATGGTGGAACAAGGAGTCGTCTTTTTTCACCAACTCGCATACCTGAAAATCATACAGCAAAACCAACAAATGAATAGTATCTTTACCCTATAGTAACTACTAGTAAGCATTATTACAGAGAATGAGCAATAAGGTCTGCCTAGGTTGATACCATCAATGCCAACATTCCATGCATCCGTAACTTCATTCCCTCCTGAAGGAAAGAATGCACGCAAGTCAAATGAAGATCAATGGAGGATATATGAATATTCTCATATTTTCCAAACCAGGATCTCATTCAGCAGACATTACCTAGGCGAAATTTTAAGGGAGTTCCATCAATATTTGAGTCAAAAACCTCTCCACTATTCAGTTTTCCAGTGTAAACAATGCTAACCTGAAAGCAAATGGAAGTGAATTCAACCAACAAACATTGGATGGAAATTGTCAAGAAGAATTCTAAACATCGATGCTAATCAATAATGCAGCATAGAGGCCAGCTTGATTAAAGCCTAAGCTGTACAATGTAACCATAGCTATCCAACTATAACCATTGAGGTGTGAATATTTTTCAGCTTTATCTACCTCATTATAATCAAAGGAACTAATGGTTTCGTTGAAAGATGCTAATCACGAATATGTTGCCAAAGTGATCACATTCAAGTTAGGATGAAAGTCTAGAAATTTAACAAGCTATAAAGGATAATTTTATCTGAGACAACATTTTAACTCAAGACATAAAGCACTTTATCATTACTTTTTTTCCTGGGGCAGCAATTCTGCCATCTAGTTTCCCTTTTCCTAACTCTTCAATAACCAATCCATTTGGTAAGGTCCTGGAGCATGATGGCATCTCATCGGGATTGTTGTCCTTATCTTCTTCAATAGATTTATTGTTCTTATCTGAGAATCCTGAAGATGGTTCTGAATTCTGTGCCTGTTCATTCTCACTAGTTTTCGAAGTTCCTATCTTCCTTTTCTGTTTCTTTTTCTTCTCCGAGTAATCCTCATTATCAGATGGAACAGTGTCATAGACAAAGTCCCTGCAAAAGTTGCACATGGAAATTCAGTTTCACTGGGGAAATAAAACTAAAAATCCAAAATCTTCCAAGAAATGATTGACAAATGCAATGCTAGAATTCATCCAATTTGATCTCCTTAAGGAAATAGATGAATCTTGACTTAACAAATATGAAATTACAAGTTGACATTTCTTATGTTTTCAAACATCAAAACAACCTGCACATAGTCACACATTATGCCACGTGAATGTCTGGCCCACAAGCCTTCACATGAGATATGAATGTAGATTATACATGGAGTAAACAAAACATAGTATGCTCAAATAAAGTGGGCATGATTATGATTCCATTCATAGCACACAAGCAGCAACAACCAAGTTACTAGGATTAAAATCATCTTGCCTGGCTTCATTTCCTATGGCGGCATTGCTTTGGTTGTTATTGCTGGTTTCAAGAGTCTCTGCTGCCTGTTTTTCCTTTTTCCTCTTTCTTTTAACACCATTTTGCGGTATGAGATGAGAGGAGAGCAGACTGAAATAGAATGACACGTCAGTTTTTCTACTATAATGCAGCAGAAACAAAAAAGTTGCTACATATTTGTATCTCTTCAAAGAACTTGGCCATTGACTCAAGTTTCAAAAAGAAATCCATATAAAATGTTGTTGCATTTTCAATATACAAGAGAGCTACTAATATTGATAATACTAACTCATCATTTGCTTGCTTCTGATTTCCTCCACTTGTCACTGATGTGTCCTGCCCCATGCCTTCACTATTAGCTTCATTTTGCTGAAACTCATCTTCTTTAGTGACAATATCAACTTCAATAATTTTCTCCTCCTTTGCTATTTTTTTACTTTTCTTTTTTGGCTTAGCAATATTGTTTGGGACGCCCCCAGTGGAAGGAAGTGAGACACGTTCATCTTCCCTATTAATATCACATAATAAGATAATGCTTATTAATTTTCCCACAGATCCAATCCTACCAAAGTTTCACTTATTACTGGAAAGAAGAGAATAATGAGAGAAACAACTTTTGAAAGTCAAGTTTACAGAAGCTTTCTTACGATACAGCAAAGTAAATAGACAAATATGGAGTCTCTCCCAGAATCGCATATTTGAACATATAACTTTTGGGGACTCATTCAAATAAAGTAAAAATTCACATGTATAAGAAATTTCATTGTATTTTGGGAAGATCCAACCAATCATTTGCAGGAGAAAAACATTATTTGCCGTTCAATTACTTTATTTAGATATACTTACCAATCACCTCACAATGTTTGATTAGGTAATCAGTGTCATTATTTACTTGAATGAATAGATTCCACATCTCTTGACAAAGACGCAGGTCAGAGTTAATTGAAGGTTGTGCTAACCAAATATGCTGTCAATAATGAAGAATAGGTTTGGCAAACAGATACCAAACTCACCTTTCATTTGCATTCTTCTGGTCTTCTGCATTCATAACAGGTAGATCTTGACCTAATTTGTCTGCCTCTGTTTCATCCTGCTGGGCTTTATTCCATTTAAGCACTGTGCCAAAGAAAAATTCATCTTTCTCTCCAGAATCATGCACTTTTTCATTGTTGCCCTGCTCTTTCCTTCTCGTTTTGGACTGTGCACCATTCTTAGAAACCTCTCTGTCCTCTCTACATATTAACATCAACCAAAAAGAACATGAAGGGAGTTGTAAAATGATGTACAATAGCGAGATAAAATAGCAGGAGAGGAAACCCGAGTACTGACATACAAAATTTTTCTACTCCAGTTTTGTATTACCAATTCTCGGTTGAATGCTGGAAAAAGTAATCCTATCACATTTAGTCAACATAACTCATGAAAATCTATTGCATCCATTTGTCAAAAGACTTAAATCAGGAATATAGTGGGAAGAATTAACATTCTACACAAAATTCGCTTATGCCAATTCTTTTAAGAGACAAGAAGGGGGAAATATTTTCTCGGAAAGGATGTATTTACAACTTCACAATAAAATGTTGCCAATGTTTTACATTAAACATGTTAATCATGAAACATCCACTCTGCATTCTTACATTTTTGGCTCCATGTCAACAACAGCATCTCTCTTCCTTGCCTGAAAATCAGCATCATTGACTTCATCTTTTATCTTTTTCTTGTGGGCTTCATCTGATTCTTTCTGAGCCTTTTCTTTTCCTATTGATTTCTTGCTCTTTGAAGTGGATTTACTCTTGTAGATTGATGAAATAGGATTCCTGTCCTCATTTTCACTGTATGCTACTGCATCACTAGTACTATTCTCGAGAAACACTTGTCTTTGAGGATTATAGTCATCATCAGATTCACTAACTTGGTGCTTCTTTTTTAATCGTCTACTGTTGCTCTTGACACTTTTAGGACTCCCTCTATCCAACTTCTCATTGTTCACTGGAATTGCATTAACCACTCTACATCTCAGAGGATTATGTGAGTAGAATTTACAGTTAATTGTAGAAAGTAGAGCATTCATCCACTTAGAGAAATAATTCAAACTATTTCAAGTGATAGAAGCACATTGATACCAGAAGTGATCCAACAACAAATAAATCCAATTTATCGTAGGTCTATGTTGAATTTTAATATATAAAGTACAGAAAAGTATACCAAAATATACGAGGGAGTTGTATTCTTTAAAACCAACAATCACTATAATGCAGGAAGGAAAAATCAAGCCCAGAATTTTAAGAATTCATTGCCAAAAGCCCAGAAAAGCAGTCAAAATTAGTTTCCTTAACTTTTTAGCATAATAGTTTGGAAAAGCACCTTCATCATCATCAATAAAGCTATCCTCGTACTTGTCATCACTGCCATCCACAGAATATTCTGGTTCTGTATCTGCAATATCTTCTCCATATGATTCTCTAACCATTACAGTAAAGGAGAAAGAAAGAATCGAGACAGTATATCTCTGATCAAAATAACACAAGAATTAGGAATTCAAAAATTTCAACGTCAGACTTCACATTGGAGATAATAAAAGGATCAAATCAGGAAAAAGAAAAGATTGTAGGTCAATGAGGAGGAGAATCGCTTTGCTTCAATCCTATATATTTCCACCATTTCCTGTCTCATTTATATCTTCCCCGTATTTACAGAAATGCAAGATAAGTAACTTAGATTGCTTGAGACATCTCATATCTGCAAATAACAGAACAGAATCTTGAACCAACAAAGGATACGACTCATCGTCACGATTTTGATGCCATCCACCACGTAAATAGTAACCAGTGAGATGAACACTTCGAGGGCCAAGAACTGAGAAAACAACATTTTCAGCCTCCTCAAACTCCAAGTTCAATTGGCAAGATTCATCTTTTTCTGTAAACAAAGAGCAAAGGAAAACGGGACTCTTATCTCCAACGTTGCATTGAACCATAGTCTTGCCAACCGCAGTACCAATTCCCAAGGTTGCCTGAGACAAGCACGAACCAAAATGCAAATCAACCAAACTAAACAACATCCTACTCCCAAAAACCTAAAACAAACTGAATGAAGCATTAAGAAGGAAAGAGAGTAATCACTAATCACGGAGGCATTAAATTTTCACAAACCAAAAAGGAGAATAAATATAAAAATGTTATCAAAAATCTTTTCGAGAAAGAAAAAGGTGAGTTACCTGAGATATGTGGAGTCTTCCCCCGCCATCATGACGTGAAAGAGTGAAAGGTTTTCCCGGTTTCACTTCAATTCCTGCGAAAAGTTTGTTACTTGAGACATTCCCACAAGTCTTTTATTCTTTCTTTTTGCTTTTGCAGTGAAAATTTTTTAGAGACAAAGGAAAACACAAGTATACACATGCAAAGATGATAGTGGTGGACATGAAAGCAAAGACTAACCCCAAAACGCCATTGCTGTAAAGGAAAAGAAGAAACTTTCTTGTTATTCTCCTTAGCAAAAAGTTGAGGGCTTTTGGGGGACGAAGACAAACCCTAGAGATGTTGTCGCTTGAATGCCTCTCTAAACCCTTTGGCCTTGTTTATATACCCACATAGTGAAAATGGCGCGAGAAGTCTTTCATCGTAGAGGAAGGCAAAGGTTCTTCTTTTAAGGACAAAAATAGGGGAAAAAACAAAAAAAGATCTCTTTTTTACTAACTTTAATTGCATGTTAATAAAGAAAAGATTTTATTCTAATTATGTGAATCATAATATGACTCACGTACACCTATCGCAATTTATTTCAACTAATTTGAGTTTTAAACATTTTCAAATTAAATTTAATTTAAATTTAATATATTAAAAAAAGTCAAAGGCAACGTACCTAATACATAAGACTCTTATTTTGTGAAAATCTAACGAGGGTCATAATGTAGATAACCTTTTTTCCGTAAACAGAACATCTTAAAATAAATAAAATAAAATGATTATTCAATTTTAAATAATTATATATTAATAAATAATAATATTTTAATAAAATATTTCATTTTATTATACTTTTACTTATTTTTAACTATATATTTACTTTATAATAATTTAATATTAGTTAAATTTTTATCATATTAATTTAATTTTCGGACAAATTTTTTAAATATTGGTAATAACTAAAATATAACCGATTTGAAATAAAAGGAGCTTAATTTTCATACCTAAATTAATAACTAATATAAAAAATAAACCATAATTAGTTCACCAAATTTTTCTATTTATAGCCTTAATGTAATAACTGAATGCTCTTGCTTTTTCACCACCGCACATGAACTTACCTACCAAACTACAAACATCACTGTTCTATAACAACTCATTTTGATCTTCTCTTTATAAATGGAGCTTTCCATAATCATCTATCATCCCTTCCTTTTCTCTAAACATTTCACATATTAGCAAGATGGCCCTCCTCTGGCACGTTGTTTATGTCGTATCAGCCCTCTTCTTCAGCTTCAATGTTAATACAATTCCTTGTGTTGCTCATAAAATGAACGTCATTGATCAATGTTGGCGAGGTGACGTCCATTGGAGGAGAAACAGACTGCAACTTGCCAAGTGTTCAGTTGGGTTTGCAGGGAAGATGACGAACAACATTGGAGAAGGTGTGGTACTTTACAAAGTCACAGATCCTAGCGACAACCCATTGAACCCCAGACCAGGGACTTTGAGATATGGAGCCACTATGATCAAAGAGAAAGTTTGGATCACTTTCAAAAGGAATATGAACATCGTACTTCAGAAGCCCCTCCTGATAAGTAGTTTCACTGCGATCGATGGTCGTGGTGTTGATGTTCACATTACAGGCATTGGCTGCATTTTAGTTCACAAGGTAGGTCTATATATATGTCTATATATATATAAAGCTTTACCTTGGAACTTCCTTACACAGTTACATGAATGTATGCAGGCAACTGATATAATCATCCATGGCCTGAGGATTCACCATTGCAAAGCACAAGGGCCTACAACAGTGATGGGAACAGAGGGAAATATAATACCACTGGGTCAAATGGACGGTGATGCTATTAGGTTGGTGACTGCAACCAAGGTGTGGATAGACCACAACACACTCTATTCATGCCAAGATGGTCTTTTGGATGTCACTCGAGGCTCTACCGATGTTACTGTATCAAACAATTGGTTTAAGAATCAGAACAAAGTTATGCTTCTTGGGCACGACGATGGATACTTGAGGGACAAGGACATGAAGGTTACAGTTGTGTTCAATCATTTTGGTCCTCAATGCAACCAAAGAATGCCCAGGTGATGTGATGATCACCCCCTACCCTCACCAGCCACCATTTCTTTTGTATCAGAAAATAGTAAAACTTTATTATTCTCGTCACTAGTCTTCAATACTGATATATCGTTTGCATTGATGCTAATGAAAACTATAAACAACTTACAGGGTTCGCCATGGTTATGCTCACGTCGCAAACAACCTATACCAAGGGTGGCAACAGTATGCAATAGGAGGAAGCATGAATCCCAGTATTAAGAGTGCAGCCAATTACTTCATTGCACCAAAAGCAGGAAAGAAAGAGGTAAATTTTGCAAGATCACCACATTTCTTACATGGTATTACATGTTGAAGTTTTGTCCAGCATGTAATAGCTGAGAAAAATACAGGTAACATGGAGAAAAGGCGTCAATGGGAATGACAGGCCCTGGAACTTCTATTCCGTAGGGGATTTCTTTGAAAATGGAGCTTCTTTTGTCCAGACTGGTATTGGAAATGCTAAACCCAACTATAATGATCAACAAAGGTTTAAGGTTGCAGATGCCAAAGACGTTAGGTCACTGACAAGCTCCGCAGGTGCTTTAAAATGCTCTAGAACGTTGACATGTTGAATCAAAAGACCAGGCAAAGAGCTGCTGATCCCAACCAGAGTTTTCATATTATGTCCTAATAACTACAAAATTATTCAAATCTCTCTATTAATGCTGTATCAAACACACTAGCTCAGCTGTATGGGCAAAAGGAAACTGTCTTAGACTGAGAAATAAACACACGGCATTTATCCATTAAGGAAAAAGATTGTACTATGAAATTGTTTTCAGTGCATAATTATACAAATTACAATGCCTCAGTCTTCATCATCATCATCAGAACTTGCATATGCTAAACCTAGTAACGTTTTAACAGGATTTCCATGTTTGATTTCGTCTTCAGCTGATTTGTCCTTCTTGGTTTCCTCGTCACCTTGATCTGACGCTGGTAAAATAGGTTCCTTCTTCTCATGATCAGTCTGCAACCTAGAATATGCTGGGGAATGATCACTTGAAGTCGGGGATGAGTGATTCCCATCACTTGGGTTTAATACTCTAGGCCTTTTAGGTTTAACTTCCACCACCTTCTTCAGCAGATCTTGCTGTCTGCAATCCCGGTTATTTCAGGGATAAGTTTGGAGCAGGCCAATGCATAAGCAATAATTATCATCTAGAATATTAACAAGCCATAAGAGCTAATGCTTTAGGAATACCTAATCCCACTCTTTGCTTTTGGCTCAACACGAAGCGGCAATGGAACTGAAGGAGGTGAAGAATCTGCCAAACTTGCAGCTTTGTATTTTTAGGTTAAGGGCAAATGAGATTTTGAGATAGAAAAGAGATGTTAAAGAACATTATTGCAATTATTTAAGGAGTGGCTACTGGGGACAAACTTAAATATAGAACCCAATATGGTGGCCGCCTAGATGGCATAGAAGGTCCTCAATCAATCATTTGAATATTGCAGAATTTACACTTAATTCAAAGAGCCAAAATGTGAGCAAAATTTTGCCGTTCTATTTTGCATTCCTAACTTCTGTAGACAAATTGAAAAAAAAAAACACTATAGCAAATTGATAGAAAGTTGAGGAGTGGAAGAAGTCTCTCTCATCTCCATGTCAGAACTACCAGATCCACAAACAACAAATTACAATCAGTGTTGATGCAAATGCAATGAAGTGCAAAAGCAATATCTTCACAACAAATTCACAGACATGATAAAGAAAGATGACAGAAATGAAGTTGAAATGATATTTTACAAACTTAATATACTTGACATCAAAGTGATGTTGCTTCTGAAAAGCTATCAATGGATTCATGAAAAGGATATTTTAAATGCAGCAAAAGCCCGTTTTTCTGTTCGCCGAAGGAGGCGCTCTGCATCCTCTTCAGCTTCCATCTGCTCCTTTAGATAAAGCAAGTCGTCACTGTCCAAAGCTGCAAACACAAAGCTCGAGATACGGATATAGGTAAAAGAGAATAATTTGCACAGTATTCACAAATATAAACAAACACACACACAGAGCAAGTCAAGGAGGTACCGCCTCGGCCATGAAGGTAACCTCCACGTTCTCCAGCAACCTCTTGCATCTGAATGCATCAACCACCCAGTGGGAGGCAACAAGATCCCTGCCGGGCCATGTTATCAGAAAACTATACTCAAGATTTCACATAATATAGGAAAGAAGGATAGAGAAGGGGGCACAATTCCAATAAAGAAAGCTTATTAACAATGAAATGCAGTGTCAAACTATAATGCATAAAAAGAAATCATGAATTGGCAAAGATGTTGATGAACAAACAAAAGCAAGTTTGTTTAAATCCAAATGTCACCGACCAATATGTCAATTATGTAATACTAGCCAATTACATAAGAAAAAAAGAAAACTATGTAATCCTAGCCAATTTTTGTAACACCGGAGACCAAAAAGCAAACTCCATATTGTCAAATATCTACCATAAAAGGACAATAACCAACGAAATCTTTTCAGTAAGAACAGCAAAGGTAGAGATATGATGTAGAAAAGCAGAGTAAAGACAATCAGCAAAAGTAGTTCAAATACCATAGGCAATATGTTTATACTAAATTGTTTAGTTGGCAGTGTGAATTTTGGATCACAACTACGCATTTTCTACTTGAAAAGCATCGAGTAAAAAATACGATTCTTTTGCTGTTAAGTTTCCATAGAAATGGTTTCCCCTTGTGATTAAGAATGGCTCAGCCACATAACTAATACATATAGAGTCCAGCAAGTGATTAGATGCCTAAGTTAGACACTATGACGAAGAGAATCATTGAAGAAGAATGCCAATTTGCGGGGACTGTTGTGTTTCTAATTCCCCTTGTGATTAAGAATGGCTCAGCCACATAACTAGTACATATAGAGTCCAGCAAGTGATTAGATGCCTAAGTTAGACACTATGACGAAGAGAATCATTGAAGAAGAATGCCA
>JAOQMM010000172.1:2539901-2549951 GCA_027563515.1 Erythroxylum platyclados | reverse complement strand
AGGACTAAATGACCATTGAAAAGTTGCGGAAAAATTATGCAATTGACTCCCAGGTTTGACGTCTGATTATTGCTTTAGTAGAGAAATAGAAGGTTTTGTTGCTAAGTTGGACTCCATGTTTCCATAGGCTCAGATATAATACTAATTCAGTAATGCCAAATACCCTCAATTTGTATACTCTTTTATCATTTATGTATTAAAGGACTGACAGGCTCAGATTGGTTATCTGCCTTTTCCAAGTTCTGAATAGTTTCACTAATTGAAGGTGAAGATGGAGTTGCTCCCTCAACAAAACTGGCAAAAATTGAGCAAAAGGGTCCAATTCAAGATAAACATAAATTGAAACAGAGAATGAGATTGCATTATATCAACACAATTGCACAAATCGAGCTGAAAGAAGATGAGTTGCTCCCTCAGCCAAAAGAGTTCAATTCAAGATAAATAGCAATTGAAACAGAGAAAGAGATTGCATTATATCATCACGACAGCATAAATTGAGCGGGTGAAGACGGAGTTGCTCAGCAAAACTGGGAAAATTGACCCAAAAGAGTCCGATTCAAGATAAACAGCAACTGGAACAAAGAATGGGATTGCATTATATCATCAAGTTGACACAATAAAAGGAGTTTGAGTTGACGTAACATAAAACTATCAACACAGAACCACTGTCGAGAGCAAGAAAAGTCCACAGAGATTGCTTCCCCCAAGATCCAAACCCAAAAAGCCACAATAGACAGACTATTAAACGTATCATGTATCACATAAAAACACGTTAATTACACGGTGAGACTCGATAATCACACCCAGATAATCGGTTCCCTTGGAAGTAACAAGTATCGGATGGGAATCAGAGGACAATAGCTGAAGAGAAACATAAAGTTAGACTAAATAATCACAGTTCCATATCATCAAATCAATGCAATTCTCAGACAATGTAACAATCACATCAAATAATTCTATGCAGAGGCACCATGATTGATAGCATGAAAAAATAAAAAGGAATCCATTCAACACAAAAAACTTCGCAGGACTTCACATATTCCTTAGTCATCATAAATCTTTATGCCAACTCGTGTGCCAAACATCAGCCAGAACTCGCCAAAACTTACACGAATATGCAAACTGACTTTGGAGTCTTAACAACCAACCCACCAGAAGCATTCGGTGAAAGTGAATAACTTTTAATTCCTAACCCTAAAATCCTTTACTAATTTATGCTTGAAACAGATGCTTCAAAGTACACTATTACACTAGCAAATCCAAATATATAAGTATATGAAACAAGAAAGCACAGACTGAAAAGGGTCATTCACAAGATACAATTGAATTGAGACCTCTGTCAGATAAACAGGAAGATAAAGGGATTTATTGCAACCATTTCTAGTCTCTCCTACACTTTAACAACCTTTAGGGTTTTTACCAAATATCTCTGCAATCCTTTCCATTCAGATAAAAAATGGATTAGCATTTGGGCCTGGAATACATATTTGGGTAGAAAAACAACAGAAAAAGCATACATCAATTAATAACATAATCCCCAGCTAAAGGTTTGATTTGTCAGAAATAAAAAGGTTAGTACATGATTGTCGAATAAGGATAAACCCTAATTGATAACCCATCCATCCATCCAAAATCCAATACCTTAACTAACCCGAGAATTTTAGTGACTATTTACAGTAACGATCGGCCTTTTTCTTGACTCGGTCATCGAGAGCGTCCTCGACGCATCTGAAATCGGACTTGGGATGGTACCCAAACTTCTTAGCCTCCACCGGGAACAGCTCCTCGTACTTCATCTTCTTGGCGGCGTCTATGGTGTAGATGTCGTCGGAAGGTGGCTGTGAAGCATCAGAATTGTTGGTGGTCAGTGATGGGTCATCGTCTTCTTCTTGCTTCTTCTTGTTCTTCTTATGCTTCTTATGGATAGATTTGCTAGTAGTGGCAAGACCTCCACCTTTAAACGTAAGTCTCCCTCCTTTCACCGTCTCGTATGGATCTGATTTCTTCTTCCCCGACATCTTCTTCTACCTCCGCAGCTTGATTCCTTCTTAAGAGCGATTGGTTTTTAAACGCATCCAATATCAAGTGTCTAGAAGAGGAATGGGCTGGGTCATCATCTAATTCCGCCGATCCGACCCGACAAATGAATATATAGTAAAAGTAAAATAACGATAATTGGCAATTACTTTTATATATTTTAAACAATTGAGATATAGAATTTTGTTTTTTCAATTTAGTATTCAACGTTTAAAATCAATTTTAAAAATTATTAATATTATTCAAATACGTAAAAATTAATATTTAAAATTATACATCTTTATTTTTGTCAACATAATTTTTAAACTTTTATAATAATTATATATTTAAAATACTTCCAATCATTTATTTTACATTATAAAATCATAAAAATGATATTACATAACTCTTTCATATATCAATCTTTATATGTATATCAATAAGATGGTAACAAAAATTTTCAAATAAATTATTTAATTTTAAAGATTTATAAATTTAACTAATTTTTTAAAAATAAATACTAAAATAAAAACATAAAAAATTCAAACTTAGTAATTCATTAAACCTAGATAAGTGAATGACGTAAAATAATAATTTAGTAAAAGAATAATCACGAAAATATTTATTAAATAAAGAGGAGAGGACTCTTTTGTAATAGTGTCTTAATAAAATAAAAAAAATATCCTAAATTATCAAGTTACCAATTACCACATACAACCTAGAATTTCCCAAATTCTTCAAATTGTTAGAGGTCAAGATTTATTCATTCAACACTAAAAATTTAATAGTTATAAGCAATGTAGCAAAAATTAGACGAAAAGTTAAATCAATAAGACGAGAGGTTTAAGGTTTAAAAGGTTCAATCGTATTAGACCTCACAAAATTGACTAAAGATTAAATAAAATTAAATAATTTAAATATAATTGAAAGTGATTGTCTTTATATATCAAAAAATTTGAAAATTAATTAAAAAATATATTGTTAAATGAAAATTAATTAATTAATTTTGATTCATAAAAATTTATTAATTTATAAAAATTGACTGACTAATTAATAAATTAATTGATTTTTAATAACAAGAGTTATTAAAATAAATTGAACTAAAATGCTGACAAATGAATAAAAAAATTAAATAATTCAAAATTTTTACTTTAAACCGTCACTTAGAAGTTTTATCCATTAATTATAAGATTCTCTGTTACAAACTCTCTATTAGTTAAGAATAAAGTTACACATTACTCGACATTTAAGATTTTGTCGTAATTTTTACTAGGTGTTTTTGTTATAGTGGTTATAAGATTCTTTCTTATCAAAAGAAAATGTGCATTTCTAAGCAGTTTGTGTTTGCACTTTGCATAAACTCACTTCACTTCGTTCATAAAAAAGGATAATCACTCGCCTGCAAATGATTACAAAAAGCGTAATCACAAAAGAAAAAGATAATTCAGAACACATAAAGTTAATTGAAGAACAACGGTCAAAAGTTCTACAAATCCCATTTGGCGTCTTCATCCAGAGTAGATGTGGACACCAACAGCAATGAGAAAGATGGTGATGAGGCCAAAGAATATGATGGTATGGACCAGAATAGATATGCCACTGGTTTGAAAGTTGACAAACTCTATCCATCTTCCATTTCCTGGAAGCTGGAACAACAACCCCGGCGTCAGGAGCACAAACAGAACCACTGCCATTACTACTGGCCCCCAATCCGCCATTGACGACCTGTATATTTTATATTTCAGACGAGTAATTCTCTGTCCAGTGGGCAGAACCATACAAATAAATAGAGGAGAGGCTTGAGAAAGACAGAAATGGAGATAATATGATTCTCTTTCTTGTAGACTTGGAATGATATATTCAATATTTTAAAAATTGAACTAAAAGTAATTATTTAATTAGTTAATAAATTGATCGATTTTTAACAATAAAATTATTAAAATAAATCTAATTGAAAAGTTGTTTTTAACTAAAAAATTGATCGATTCAAAATTCTTATGAATTGATTGAACCGGTTTTTTAGAGATGGACTTAATCGAGAAGAGTTAAAAGAAAAATTATAACAGAAGGTATAACATTTCACACTTAGGTCTTTTTCCCGATTATTTTGATCAAATGGGAAGTTTACGGTAACGAAAGAAAAATTAAAGGGACAGTTGGTTGGGAGAATGGTAATAGAAATAAGAATGAATATAGTGTAGAATGAGAATGGATATAATCATTATAATTATGATGGTTGATTAAGAAGAAAGAATGATCACCATTATAATTGATAGTGGTTAGTTTGTTAAAAATATTGAGAAATAAAATTTTGTTTTATATCAAATTTTAATATATTTTAACTAATCATATTTAATTGCTAAAAAAGAGAAAAATATAATTAATAAATTATATTTTAATTAGTTATATTGTAATTAAGTATATTTTAATTAATTATATTATAATTAATTAATTATATTTAATTAAAAAAAGAAGTAAGTCACGCACTGTCACGCCGGTGATACTTGCCCCTGAGTTAGAAATAAAACTCATTCCTTTTATATTTTAAGGGTATGAATTAATCCCCAAAAGCCAGATATAAAAGCAATGTTACTATAATCATAATATAAAACAAGCTGTCTATTATTCATTTCATATCTATTGATTCGTTCTCAAACCCATGAATCAAACGTCCCCTAAAAACCTTTGTTATCATTCAATTATGGAGTGAGCCCACTGGAATAGAGCATAATAAAATTTCGTTAGGTAAGAAATACTGAAATATATCTCTTTTATACTTTTAAAAAATTATCTAATTTTTAATTTTAAAAAATTCTATAATAATTAATTTTTAAATTTAATTAAAAATATCGATAAAACATATGACTATCATATACGAATTATCAAATGTCACTTCAGTGGAATATGACCAAATGTTATAAAAAATCATGTTTTATAGATAATATTACCAAGAAACTCAATTCTAACAGTCCAATTATTCCTTTATTTGGAACTTGACAAAAAAGAGATTTGTAATAAAAAAAGACATCTTATTAATAACTCGACATTTTGATATTATTGCACGATTTTTGAACTTATGCAAAAATCTTAACTCAACTCAATCTTAATTAAATTAAATTAAATTAATTTAAATTTAAAAACTAAATTTAATAGTTTATGAGATCTCGAAAGGTTACAATGTATGCAATTTTTCTTTTATAATTTTATAAAAAGATTATTTTCGTTATTTGAATTTGTAACAATATGGTCACAAAAGCTTTCGAGGCTCACCCTTTACTATATTATATTTTTATTTTTAATAAAAATTTAAGAAAATTTTTAAATATTTTTTTGTTATTTAAGAAAAAATTTTAAATAAAAAATATTAACATTTTTTATCTTTTATTTTATTATATTATTTTAACATAACTTATCACTTTATTTAAATCAATTTTAACACTCAACTCCATCGAAATTAACTTTGAGTTAACGCCAATGCAATTGATGATCACAAGAGATAAGATTCGGAATAGACCTTTCTACTATAATAACGAAAAAGCTTGGTATTAAATATTGTTATTTTAATATTATTTAATGACTCGCGATCTATAAATAATCTTGAACCCGGGTCAGTTCTTTATAAGTGACTACCGGTCTTCGTGCCCAGAACAAACAATGGCCGTCTCTGCCAGACACTTAACTTTTGCTTGATGAAGAAAGGATAAACAAACCAAAGAAGCATTTGAAATTCTATACTTCTGGACTTAACTGGAACTTTACAGATGCACCTGCTTTCCTGTTTTGCTTCTTCTATCATTTCTTTAATAAAGTTTCCACCTTCATCGATCTCTTAAAGCAAGTGAAAAGGAAGCCTTCCAATGACCGATTACAACAAGATGGTGAATCAAAAGTTGTCATCTTTCTTTCTGTCACACAAAAAGGGAAAACCCACTATAGACACATACCTTTCCTCCTCTAAACTACATCCTCTTTTTACTCATTCCAAGTTTCGCATCCGCATATCCTTAATCGCCAAGAAAATTAGTCCCATTCATCTTCCTACATATTTGTGGGCGCATCCTTTTTTTTTCTGTCATTCAGAGATATATCACAGAGTTCTGCAACTTAATCTCCATTAAGAGGAACAGAGAGAGAAGATGAGTGCTGATTGGGGACCAGTTATTGTGGCGGTGGTTTTATTCATCCTCTTGTCACCTGGGCTACTGTTCCAGCTACCAGCAAGAACCAGAGTTATCGAATTTGGAAACATGTACACAAGTGGGATAGCCATTTTGGTTCATGCTGTAATATACTTTTGCATAATCACCATCTTGATCGTTGCAATTGGTATTCACATACATGTCAACTGATTGTTATCTCGAAGCCAAAAAGGGTTTCAATTTCTTGTTTTCATTTCTTTGTAACTTCAAAGCTTTTTGTTCTTCTTGCTCTGCTCTCTGTCTGGTTTTATATGGACTTGTCAATGGAAAACTGTCATGGTTACAGGCTTGGTTGGTGTTTGATCTTTGTTTATTGCCTACATGCTTCAATAACAGAGTTGAACATTGAAACTTCAAAAACAGGGTAAAGCTTTAACTAATCAGTTGAACTAGAAACGTTTCGATTCAGGGTTGAACATCAAAACTTCAAAAACAGTGTAAAGCTTTTAACTAATCAATCGAACTAGAAACGTTTCGATTCAGGGTTGAACATCAAAACTTCAAAAACAGAGGAAAGCTTCAACTAATCAGTCCAACTAGAAACGTTTCGATTCATGGCTGCACATCGAAGGTTCAACAACATAGTAAAACTTGACCTAATCAGTCAAACTATAAACGTTTCGATTCACCAAACTCACATCTCCGTGAAACGCACTCTCAAACAGGCATCTAAATCTAGGGAATATTGCGAGTTAGTAGCAAAGAATTAAATAAAGATCTGATCTTTCATGGGTCTCATCCAAAAACGACGAACTACAATACAAAGGAAAAGCTCATCTCTTTGCATATTAGGGAAAGAAGAAAACAAGCAAAGTAAAGCACGGATCCTGATAATCTCCGGTACGAAGTAAAGATGGTGGTCGAACTAACTAGACTTACTGGTTGGCTTTTAGCCAGTATAAATGTGAACATGAACAGCCATGATAAGAACGGCATAGAGAGCGAAAAAGATAAGAGTGTGACAAGCTATGGCCTTGCCGTTGGTCTTTAAGCGGCCAAACTCCACGGGACGGTTGTTTCCAGGGATTAGAAACAAAAGTCCCGGCGTTAGCAACAAAAAGAGCACCACTCCTATTACAACTGGCCCCCAGTCCGCCATTGTTTTCCTAGCAGAAAGCTCAGTAGATGGGTTTTTTCTTTGAATGGATTGGCGTGAAGGCGAGGCTTTTCGCTGTAAGTTCTGGCGTTCTTGATAAGGATGGAAGGGGAAGGCGACACCTGGAGCACTTGACTGTGGATTGTGAAGTGGGTCGAGTTAATAGGGGTCGGTGCACAAGAATCCAATACCATCGTCCCGACGGCTTACGTGTTCAACACAACAAGAACAGACAGCGTCTTTTTCCACAGGTTAGCTTAAACTAGAGTGTGTGTGAACTCGTGATCTCGAGATTTAAGGAATCGTCAAATGCGTTGACTCTATTCTTACTTCTTAGGAAGGAATCTCGTGTGTCCATGAGAGCTGAAAGTCAGGGTTTAGCATTGGTATTTGAAGTCCTCCAAACAAACAAAACAGAGGAATCCTCAAAAATAGTAAAAATGCAAATGGGCCTACACTCGTTTGACTGACTTATTCAATGAGGCATCTTTCCAAAAAGTTTAAGATTTGTAATGAATGCTAAAATCCCACAAATAATGGAAGGAATGAAGGAGGAGGCAAAGTGCTTAAACCTAACAAAGTCCTTCCTTTAACCTCCATGGGGTCCTCTACTTAATTTTTTTGAAAGCATGACAAAATAATTGGCATCTACGTAAAATTGATGCTCTGCTTTAGCCACCGAACCAAAGAGCAAGTCCTGAAAAAAGTGAACTGATCGAGTACAAATTACCACCAATCGTGCGGGAATCCAATTCCTTATCTGGACAAAAGAGATCACTTTTGTTGGGTATAGGACGAGGAGTGGTGGACAGAGCAGAAGGCAGAGATTGTAAGTTCATCTGAGAACTTAGGAAGGGAAAATCTCACGGACTTTCAGAGGCAGTAGTTGCATCATCGTCCAGAGTAGCTAATTAGAGAATGAACGATTGGGCTGCACCTCTCATAGCCGCAGCACTGTTTGCGTTGTTATCACCAGGTTTGGTGTTCCAAATGCCAGGGAAGGAACGACCCGTCGATTTCGTGAACATGAAGACAAGCTTGCCTTCCATATTCATCCACTTGCTTATCTACGGTTTGCTTCTTATTCTGTTTCTTATTATTCTTCATGTACACCTTTATGTCTAGCTAGGACTCTCAGGTTTCTCTGTTTCAAACATGCTTAATCAAGATGAAGAGAGTTTGAATTTCTTTAAGTTCTTATATGGCTCCAACTCTTTTTGATTCAATCGAGTAATTTGAATCATACTTTACGTACAATATCAAAGAAAGAAAACGAATCATGAAAGAAGAGGAACAGGAAACTTAAGCTAAGAGGAAGATGCACATGAGAGCTAAATAGAGAACAGAGTGAACTAGTATGGAAACTCCACTGGTCTGAAAGTTTCCAAACTCCATGAAGCCGTGACGGCCGGGAAGTTGAATGAGCAAATCAGGTCTTACAAGTATAAACAACACAGGTCCCCAGTCTGCCATCTCTATAACTATCTGAGCTCTTTTTAAACCACAAATTAGTTGATAATGGTGGAGAGGAGATGTAGTAATGGAGTAGGGTAAAGCGGAGGTTAGGACATTGCTTTAAGAAGAGAAGACCAAAAAGAGTGGCGAGAATTAAAAAGCTAACCTTAACCTAATACCGTCGACAGCAGGGTTCGAACCTGCGCGGGCGAAGCCCAACAGATTTCAAGTCTGTCTCCTTAACCACTCGGACATATCGACGTTTGACTGTAGGATGTGCTTGTTTATCTTCTCTTCTTTAATTGCAAGTTACAGCTACAATGACGAAGCTCATGACCATCGTCACCATTTGCAGAATTTAGGTTCAACTTTTTCCAGTTTGTTAGGTCAAGATGAACCTCCGAAATGTGAATGGTCCATATGTTTCTTTCTTACTTCCATGATCAGGATTCTGCATTATGGCATTGATCCTAAGCAGGATTCATGTGTACTGAACAAATTCAATTTAAGGAATCAACAAGAGATTGGTTTCCCTGAATGATTTATTCAATTTAACTTAAAATAAATATATTTTTAAATTTTAGTTAAAATTTGAAAAGCTTATTCAGAAAAAAGAAGAAAGACAGTTTTTAAAAATAAAATTCCTTGTATTTTCATTTAAGGCAAAAGTACATTTAATTCCTTATGTTTTATCACTTGGTACGTTATGCTTCCGTCTATTTTAAAAATAGACTTATTACCTTCTTTGACCACTAGTCAAAGGAGCTTAGAATTTTAAAAGAATTTTTTACCTCTGTATTATGATAAAATCACCATACATGTTGCATTTTTTGGACAAAAATACCCTTTTAATCTTTTGTTAACTAAAATACATTAAATTCCTATATTTTTTGCTTTGTTTTATTATGCTCTCTATTTCGCAAATAAAATTTATTTTAAGCATAGATTATATTTTGATCGTTAATAAATAAAAAAAAATTACTAAAAATATCATTGTCTTCACAATTTTACTTCATGACTATTAATTTACGGAAAAAATTAAAAAAGAAAATTTATTTATGAAATAAAATAAAAAAGAAAATTTATTAAAGGTATCATTTTTTCATAATTGTAAGTTTTAATTGTTAATTAATGAAAAAATTACAAATTTTTGTTTGTGAATTGCCTTCTCACTATTACAACAAAAAAAATAAAAATTTAAAATTTAAAAATGTCATTTTCTGCGGAAAAAAAAGAAGTTTCTTTTCTTCCAAATCTTTTTAAATCTTATGAAATTTGTTCATT
>JAOQMM010000172.1:2493752-2527912 GCA_027563515.1 Erythroxylum platyclados | reverse complement strand
ATATCAACTCCATCCAATCAAACGGATTGCTCACACCGTACACCTTCCCGTACCCAAGTGCACCCAACAACCTATCCGCAACAAACTCTATGTACTGACTCATCAGCTCCCCGTTCATCCCCACCAACGCGCACGGTAGCGCATCGCACACAAACTCCCTCTCTATTTCCACCGCCTCCTTCACGATCCCCCGTACCCTCTCCTCGCTCAACTTCTTCCTCAACAGCGTGTACAACAAACACGCGAAGTCGCAATGCAGGCCTTCATCTCGCGATATGAGCTCGTTCGAGAAGGTTAAGCCAGGCATTAACCCTCGCTTTTTTAGCCAAAATATCGCGCAGAAGCTACCGGAAAAGAATATCCCCTCCACGCATGCGAACGCTATCAGTCTCTCCGCGAACGTCTCCGAACTGTCGATCCACTTAAGCGCCCACTCGGCCTTTTTAGTGACGCAAGGAATGGTTTCGATAGCGTGAAAGAGGCGGTCCTTCTCGACGGAGTCTTTTATGTAGGTTTCTAGAAGAAGGCTGTACATCTCAGAGTGAATGTTCTCGATAGCGATTTGGAAGCCATAGAAAGCGCGGGCCTCGGCGACCTGTACCTCTTTCATGAAGCGGCCAGCGAGATTCTCCAGAACGATACCGTCAGAGGCGGCGAAAAAAGCGAGGACGTGGGAAATGAAGTGCCTCTCGTCCGGGGTGAGAGAGTCCCAATGACGAAGGTCCTGTGAGAGATCTACTTCCTCGGCGGTCCAGAAGGAGGCTTCGGCTTTCTTGTACATCTCCCAAACTTGAGGGTATTGGATTGGGAACATACAGAACCTGTCAGGGTTTGGAGCAAGCAACGGCTCTTCAGGGAAAGCAGGCATCTTTGAATTGATAGACAAATAGAAAAACTGGTGATTGGGTGTGTATGTGTGTTGAAGATGAAGAAGGAGAATAGCAATTATATAGAGGGAATCAGGGATTTGAAATTTGGGGGAAGGAGGGAGAATTTTAATGAAGCCAACCAAACAGAAGGACACTTGTGGAATTTCAGGAAATTGAAAGGAGGATTGCGAGGGAAGCTTTGTATGGAAACGAAGATGAGGTTTTTGGCGGTTTAGCGCTAAAAATGAAAATACTGTAGAGTTTGATTTATTTTATCTTTTATGCCAAGTTTGCAGTTTCAAACTAAATAAGTAAGCGCGCGTGTGCGGTGTACGAAACTTTGGAAGTTGGGAGGGAGCTGGCAGCGTACCCGACACAACATCAGTGAACCGACAAAGGGAGTAAAGTCAAAAGCTGCAGGTAATTTCATAATTTTATATTTTTAATTGTTAAGTTTTATATCAGCTTCTAATTTTAGGTTTTATTTAATTTAATAATTTTTTTTAAATAATTTTTTTATTTTTTTATTGCTATTTTATAAATTAATTAATTTTTATAAATTAATTAATTTTATTATATATTTTTAATTAAATTTTAAATTTTTTAATAAATAATTAAAATTTTAAACTTTAAACTTATTATATTACCAATTTAACTTCGTTGAAATTATTGATTTTATTTATGATATTAAGTTATTATTAATAATATCTTAAATTGTAATAAAATTAAATTTGATCAATTCTTAATATTTAAATGTGATTTAAATTAAGCATTATTATTTTCAAGAATTAATTAAAAGTATGATTTTCATAAATAATTAAAAATTAAAAATAACAATAAAAATATAAATTTATGAGAATAATAATAAATTTTTGATAAACACTTCAAAATGCAAATGACATTTTCGACTTGAATAAGTAACCTTACATTTCCCTTTCCTTTTGACAATGGGCTTTAGGCCTTTTGAGTGGTCAAAACACCAACATTTACATTACTTCGGGCTAAGTTTGGACCATGTTTGAAGTTTAAATTTTTTTAAGCAAGTCTGAGCCTGGTCAAAATCAGACTGGGTCCATTGAATTTAGTTGGGCCGGGTCAGAACTTTTGTCAAGCCTACTTCTGACAGCAATAGTTTCTACATCACTCCCATGAACATGATCAACCTCCACTTTTAACTTGAACAAAAAATAAATGAAGCCAAGACTCCCATGAACATGATCAACCTCTACTTGAACAAAAAAATAAGTGAAGCCAAGCTATGGCATACTTTGGGCGCATCAGATTACAACAAAGAACTTATTTATGCATCTCAAAACATAGAAAGTCATACCTCATTATCATAAACAGATTCAATAAGGGGGGGAAAAAAACCTCATTCATCAGATTATATAATGATCCTGAAATATTGCTGAGGTAAAAAATTATACGTCGATGAAAGATCACATCTTTCTTCTCAGTATTGTGCATCGACCTGCTCAAGTCTCTGATGGATGCTCCAAATGGCCAAACCAAGTTTTTAGCTTATCTGGGGGGAGGGGGTGGAGGTGGAGGCATCTGAGATTTCGCAAACCCAATCCAAGTTACAATGCCAACAGCAAGAATTATCCATCCAAATATGTCATACTTGAGATCACTACTTTTCTTCTTCTTTGAACTCTGAGACAACAGAGGATAAGAGTTAACTCCATATTGCAGGATCCATTAGATTACTAGCACCATAACAAGTATAGTTTTAAGGCCATAAAACAAGAGAATATTGATAGATACACCCAAATCCCTCTCTCTCTCTCACACACACACACGTGTAGTCCAAGCTTTGGTAAATTTGTTGAAGTTCATGTAGATGCCCATAATTCATGGAGAAAAGAGTGTACGAGTATATGGAAGTTTTTCCAAACAAGACAAGCATATGAACTACGACAATAGTGTGAATAGTTAATACTTGCACTAATGTTCACCAACAGCATAAACCACTTATTGATTTTTAACTCTTTATGCAAGTCCCTTCCCTACTTTCATATAGTCAAGCGGTTCCCAACCTCCACACATTTCTACAAAATCCCGTTCAGTCAGAGCTTATCTCCATGGATTCAATGATAAAAGTTGACATAGCCAAAGCAAATGCAGCAAATAATTTAGCAGTAACAAAAATGAGGAGAGAACATAGGTAGACCAAATGAGATGAAGAAATAATGTTACCTTTGTGCCTGATGAAGTAGATGCTCCAGATGTAGGTGCAGCCCCCAACGCTTGTTGCGCTAAGCCCTGCTTGTGAATTTCAGCATGCAGTTCTGGAGCCTAAACAGAGAAGCACAATTAACATGGTCCAAATCAAGTACAAGTGAACTTTTCAGTCTTAGCAGAAGGCCATACGTCTGTCTTGCTGGTGTCAAGAATAAGCAGATTCTCCTATGAACCTATTAACAGTTTCAAGATATTGCAAACTATGCAAAAATCAAATTACTCATTAACCAGAAGTGGTGAAGTAGATATATTATAACTTTGTCCCAAGATTTTCAGGGCCTAATTTGAACTCATCCAGTTCAAAGTGAGTAGAACATCTATCATGAAGAGGCTAAATGCTTAAAAATTGGTAACTGGCAGGTGCTTTTATATTTTCACACCATACTTGCATGCAGAAGAGGGGGCATCAATATCAACTTCATTGGGGTAATGAAACTTGTTAAACTAGAAAAACAAACAATTAAAACACCAAAAATAAAAAGATCATACTCTTTTGAAGCTCATCATTGGTTCAGCTTTCCAAGGGTTTCTCATATGATAAATAAACCAGCTAAACTACAGTAGGACATAAGTGGAATATTCCCAATACTTGAGTCATACACTATTCAGGACAAGAACAAATCGAGAACCTCTGCATTTGTGCTTTTCTCCAACGTAAGGATAAGAAGATGAGATGACAAGGAACAAGAAAGAGGTACCTTAGAAGAGACTTCTAAAGACTTTTGATAAAGTTCATTTCCCGGGTCCTACAAAAGAAGGAACACAACCATGATCATGCATCTATAATTCCAGATTGAAAAGAAATAACACTAGGGCTATAAAAAAACGGTTGGCTTTGCAGGAAGATCACCTCGTCAACAGCCTGCTGGAAGTAGATAGCTGCTTTGTCAAAAGACTCCTTAGCTTCGTCCTGATCTGGAGTTAAGAATGCAAGAGAAGTATGGGCATTTCCCAGGCACCATATTGTCTCATGCTTCTTGGCATCAATAACCAATGCTTCCTCCAGCTTTGAAATTCCCTCTACATAGTTAAAATAACAGCCAATTAATATAAAAACTATGACATTTAGTGCATTTAACCACAGAAAGCCAATCCTTTTCAATTCTACCCACAAAAGAAAAAAACAGCACCAACGCCATAATATCACCATTTTGCTTCCTTTCATTGAGAAAAGTTCTTGGGAAAAAGGAAACAAACGAACAGCACCTGCAATCATCTTCTTTGAATCAGGAACACTCTGAAACTGCGCCAACTCCAGCAGTGATCCTCCCCATCTTGTTAGGTTCTGCTCATAATCAAAAGAACATAGAATTAAAATTTCCAATCCTAAGCTTCATCAAATTTAGAGAGAAAACAAAAATCAACATATAACTTAATTAATAATAAAAAAGAACAAATTTTGACATGGAGAGGAAATTTTTAGCATAATCACAACTGCCAAAAAGCTCCAAACTTTACAACTCGATTACTCAGAAACCAACCACGCAATAATACCCAATAACAATAAAAAGAAGCTCGAAGTGGTTTACCTCACAAAAGCAAGAAAGAGGGGACACAAATCCAGAAGATTAAAGACATACTATAAGTAAATTAAGCAAATCGGAAGGAAAGGAGGTGAAAAACTAACATCAGTGTCGAGAGGGTTATTAGCGTAGGCGGCCTCAGCGGTTTTGCGAGCGTGCTCAAAGAACAATAGCCTATCAAATTCACTAGACATCTCCATGATTTCCTCTCTACTACTACTAAACCAAAATCTAACAAGGACTGAGCTGTGTTTCACTAGCCAGTGTTGCAGTGTTCAAAGCTATGCATAAATTTATGTAAAGTAACCAGTCCTTCAAGAAAAGAAAAAAGGCAAAGGGAAACCCTTTGTAGAAGGAGACTTGGGCCTCCAGGTTTTCAACCCGGCTTAATCCAATTCATCACTTTTAGCAAGCCCAAATACAAATTATATTTAAACGACTATTAAAAAATCTAACCAATTCAATTGTAAAAACTTTTCGTCTAATTTTTTGAATAAATTTTTAACTTTTTTATTTGATTTAGTTTAATAATTTTTTTATTAAAAACCGATCAGTTTATTAATTAATTAGTCAATTTTTATTACTTAATAAGTTCTTATAAATCAAATTAATTAATTAATCTTCAATTAATAATCTTTTTTTAATTAAACTTTAAATTCTTTTAAGAACAATCTTTTTAATCATATTTTATTCAATCTCTAATAGATTAATATCAATTGAACCTTTTAAATTTTAAACATTTTATTTTACCAATTTAATTTTCAGTTTAATTTTTAAAACAGTCATTTAAACTTCAAGTTTAAATTGATATTAACTCAAAAGGCTTGAGTGACTTTCCAAAACTATATTTTTTTATTTTTTTAATAAAGACGGTTATTTTAATTTATAAATATAAAAAATTTGATGCAAGAACTATTTTAGAAAATGAAATAAGAATAATATATTTTAGAGCGGTTATTGATTCTTTGTGACTCAATTTATTTTCAAACTTAGTTGTTTTAAAGATTATAATTTTATAATTTTTCTTAATGTGCTTTATACTTTTTAAAATATATTATTTATACTTAAAATTATTATAACATACTTTATTATATTAAAAATTGTAATCTTAACTATTATACATATTACAATGTTTAGTTCACTTTACATGAACATTTTTTTATGGATGGTAATGAGCCGGTCGGTAATTTTTTTAAAATAATTTTTAAAAAATTAAAAATATAAAATAATGTATTTTTTAATTAAATTCGGACCTAAGTTGTTTAGGCTTTGGCCTAATAGAGACCTAACTCTTTTAAGTAAAACGATATCGTATTGCTTAAAATAGTTGAGTCTCGAGTCTGTCTAGACATAGGCTTGACTCATGAGACGATCCATTGAAAATATATGAATCTGAAATTATGAATCAACCCATTATCATCTTTACTTTTTTTTCTATTTTGTGTTTTTCTAATAATTCTGAAACACAGATGCGTTTTAGAAAATTACAAATCTTGAAAAGAGGACAAATTTTTTATCCCAATATCAATTATGACAACTTGTCATATTCGATGGCCTTAACAAGCTTTTGATGATTATTAATATGGAAACGTGTGAAAATATATTTAAAAAGATAATTAAAAATAAATTTATGTTATGATATATCAATTATATGATATAAATTTATAAATATGTTGTCATCTAATGACTCAATTTTTACCTCAAAATTAAAAAATCTAAAATTTTAACAATCTAACTTTTATCTACGTTAAAATTTTTTAATTAGTATGGAAAAGGAATTACACAATTTAAAGTTAACAATTTGAAAAAAATTGTACAAAGATAAAAATATTAACCAAATATTTTATTAATTATTTTCAAGCTCTTCAATGAATAATTTTAAAGACATATTTTATAAGTTATTTCAAAAAATAGTGAATATAAGTTATTTGTTAATATAAATAATTAAAGTAATTAATGATATTCCTAAAACTTATAAACATCTTTTAAAAATTTTGGAAACATATTTATTTTGTTTTCACTGTATGACATTATTTTATAGATTTTAAAGTGTGAAAAATAAGTTAATAAATGATTTTGGCAATTGACTAAAACTATATTTAAGACATAAAATTTTTATTAGAATATAACTTAAATTATAATAATTAAGAGCGTTTAAGCCTAATTTTATATTTTTAAAATATTCAAAATGATTTCTTAATTGATGGCAATTTTAACGAAGTCATAAATTAAATGTCACATTATTATTGATGTGATATTTTTTTATATTATTAAAAATTTGTTAATAAGATTCATATGATATAACTTGACATATACATAACAGTGGAGTCTATTAACAGCTTTTTTTAAAATATAAAATTGTCATACTATTCTTGATGTGATATACAACTAACAAATTTTAGTTCCAAATAAAAAATATGAGGTTTAAATTACATTTCTTTGCCTTTATTACGTAGAATTTGCATCTTATTCTTTACTATATTGCATGCCCATCTATAAATACAACATTGATGGACCCTATTATTTATTGTTATAAGTAATCAAATATGCATAATCTTATATGGTTGGTTTGGAAAGTGATTGAAGAACACTACTCATATTATATAAAAATAGTCAATGTCTCCAACTAATCAGACGCAACCATACTTTGCAGTTATTAGCATAAATTTATTTTTTATTATATTTTATTATACAAAAATTAGATTTTGAAATAATCGGTAAAATTATTCTTTTGTGACTATAAAATTATAATTTTAAGTTACGAAAATAGTTTCTTTGTAAAAATACAAAAAAAAAGCTTGCATATATTATAATCCTTCGAAGACTCTTATAAAAAAACAAAGAATCTTATGCACGGAATATTATCGTTGTATTTATATGTTATTACACATTTTGGTGGTGGGTGCCGGTTTTATTGCATAATTATGGAACAACGAACATAGACACATGTAGACCAACGACCATAGCATCAGAAAAGTGACAATTTTAAGGAAAGGTAGTTGCAGAAAATTGATTTTTCTTAAGAAAATTCTCGTGTCCGATTCAAATTGGAGAATCTTTTTACTTACAATAATACCCTTTTATTAAAAAATATATAAATATAATTTTTAGCTGTCCTAAAAGATGTTCTTAGTAATCACAAGAAGATTTTTAATAGACACATGTAGACCAACGACAACAGCATCAGAAAAGTGACAGTTTTAAGGAAAGGATGCTGCGGAAAGTTGACCTGCCAGTTAATTTTAAAACTTTTTTATTTTTTATTTTGTGGCAAATTCAAATTGAAAAATTTATAATTACAATAATACCCTCTTTATTACAAAATTTTTTAAAAATACGAGGTAAAATTCTATTATAATTTTTTGTTGTTACAAAAAAATGCTCATAATTACTAACTGTAAAAAACTTTGAAACTTTTCAAATAAAAATTGATTATAATAAAATTAAAATAATTGTACAGATAATTTTCAATGTTTTAAAAACTGAACCGAAAATTAAATCTATAAATTATAAGGTTTAAAGTTTAAAAGATTCAACCAATATTAGACAGTCATAAAACTAGTTAAATATTGCTTAAAATTAAAAATTTTAAAATATAATTAAAGAAAACTATCTTTATTCATTGAAAAATTTGAAGTTTATAAAAATTGATTAATTTATCTAAACTGATTAATTAACTAATAAACTAGTTACTTTTTAACAACAAAAGTTATTAAAGTAAATTAAATTAAAAAATTAAAAACTGAATTTAAAAGTCAGTCGATTCAAAATTTTTACAGTTGAACCGGTCAAACTGATTAGATTTTTTAATCATTGATAATTTTACAATAATTCAATAAACAAGAATTTTTAATTTAAACATATCACAGAATGTATTTTTCTAGAAGAAATAAAAAATGTACATCAAAATTGTAAAAGCAAAGTGGGTATATTATTATTAGCTCAAGAGATTCCCCTTTCCCAATGGAGGGTATTTCGGGAATACCATTCCAATTATAAAATGCGGTGCTCGATTATTTCCCAATTCTCAATTGTCCTTGGGATCTATAGATCCCCAAATCTAGGGTTCTGTCTTCTAACAATGAATAACTGCATTTTCGTTTTCAAAATTTCTGGTTAACTTCAAAGGTCCAAGCTTCACTACTTACCTCCCTGTACTGGTTTCTTTTCTTCTTTGACTTTCAAATATTTCCTTTGCCAAGCACGGGTCTTGAGTTGACATGGTCCTGGAGATGTTTATCTTTATCTTTATCTTTTAGGGGTTACCGATTCGTTTGATGTAGGAAATGTTGTTCATAGTTAGTGTAGATACAATTTTTGAAGGGGATATTATCTAATCTCGTGCTCTGTCTTCTGGGTTGATTTGATTAAAGTTGAAGAATTTGGGGTGTTTCGCTCCCTGTGAAAAGAAAAAAGATGGGTCTTTTTCCTTTCTACTACATATACAGTTTCAAGGGCTTAGAGTATAGAAAGCAGATTTCTTAAAGCATCTGGGTTGAAGTTGATTTTCCTGACGTGATTGGATCTGCTGGTGGCCTTTAGTCACTCTGTTTAGTTTAAAGGGCATTGAAGACAAAGACCTAGAATTTCATTCATCTTTTTCTTTTAATTCTTTTAAAATCATTTTGTTGATTCACTGTTTTGTACTGGAACTATTGGGATTTGCATTTTGCGTCTTACCGAGTTTTAGCCTTTTCCAGGAGTTCTTAGAATCTAGACACGATTATATTTAGGAAAGCTCTTTTGTATAAGTGAAGTACGGGGATGGGTTAGAAACTGTATCTTTTCAGAGGTTGTTCTTGTTGTAAATCTTTAAAGTCTGTTTGCTGTTTTTGGAGCGTTTACACCTTAGCTTTCTATAACATAACAGTCCTTAACTTTATTATGTCTTTCAACTGATCTTTTCTGATTAATTCTCTAGTGCAGTTTTATGAAATCTACCTCGTTTTCTACCTTGTCAGGACTCGAAGGATGGAGACCATGCACAGCTTTTGGCAGTTAGGTGATGAGCTTCGAGGTCAATCAAAAGTCACGGAGGATCATAAGTGGTTAATGGCTGCTTCTAAACTGGCTGAGCAGACAAGGTCGAAAGGTGAACGTGTGAACAACCTTGATCTTTCAAAGGGCATGGCCGAAATTAGGCCAACGGATAGGTTTGGTTTCCAGGAAGATAACAAGTTTGAGAGCCTTAACTTTAATATGTCGAACTTGGACTCCAAGATGGCAGAAAATGTGAGCAAAAGCTCCTTGAGGAACACAGTTCTTAACATGAATGCGGTTTACCAGAAATGCAGCATAAACAACATTGGAAATCTGACTGGCTTTAAGCATAGTGGCAACATTCAGACTAGCAAGGAGACCAACAACAATAACAACACCATCGAGATTAATAATGGAAACAATGCAGTTGATAAAAGGTTCAAGACTTTGCCTGCTTCAGAGACACTTCCAAGAAATGAGGTTCTTGGAGGTTATATCTTTGTTTGTAACAATGACACTATGCAGGAAGATTTAAAACGCCAGCTTTTTGGTACTTACCGCTTTCATTCCCTTTCGTCCATTTTGTGCTTGTATATGAAATCTTGAAGAAGGAAATGATTTTGCTAATAATTAACTACTCCCACTAGATTCAACTTGAGATCCTGCCCAGAAGTTGAGCTTTCTGATGTAACTTTTGATGGACTAGTACCCTTGAATGACTTAGAATTGCTTTTGTTTTCTTTACCAACTTTTTTATTCTTTTGCAGATGAATCTAATTGTTTTTATCCTCATTTGGTAGGTTTACCTCCAAGATACAGGGATTCTGTTCGGGCTATAACTCCTGGTCTTCCACTCTTTTTATACAACTACACTACCCATCAATTGCATGGTATCTTTGAGGTTTGCACTCAAACTTCACGCCCACTTGCGAATTAGTTTCCTGTTGTTTGCTTCAGGCAATCATACTCTTCATTCTGATATGACTGCCTTTAGGTCAGAGGTTGCATAATCGGTATCCATGATGTTCAAAATCAGAACTCTAAAAATTTGGGATTTTGCTCTTAAAATAGAGCCAAAATGACATTTCATCAATTATAAATCATATGCTTTGGATATCATGAATAATTTGAGCACATTTTTACTTAATTTAGAGTCTGTAATTTGTGCACAGGCATCAACTTTTGGTGGTTCTAACATTGATCCAACTGCGTGGGAAGATAAAAAGTGTAAAGGGGAGTCGAGATTTCCTGCTCAGGTAAGCGTTGGATTTACATTGCAGAGTTGTTTTAATGCATCACTTGATGTGTCTGATTCACAACATTCTTTTCTATGCATAACAACTAGGTGAGAATCCGTGTTAGAAAACTTTGCAAGCCTTTGGAAGAAGATGCTTTTAGGCCTGTCTTGCACCATTATGATGGCCCCAAGTTCCGTCTTGAACTTTCAGTTCCTGAGGTATGAAAAGGTTCACATGTTGGTACTTTTAAATTTCAGTTCACTTGTAACTTTTAATCTCTCAGGCCGTGCTCACAATTTTTCGTTGTTGTGTTGCTGCAGACCCTGGATTTGTTAGACCTTTGTGAACAAGCGGGCTCAACTGCTTAAGTCAATTTCTTTAAGAATCTGCATTAATTATAGGCCTTGTGGGCCATAAAAGGTGCCTGCTTTTCACAGATTATCCGTATAGCGCAAGCTTGGAGTTCAAGTCTGGTTAGGAATGGCGTGTGAGCCAGTTGAATAAGTATGCCTGTGTCTCGTGAAGATGCTTGTGAAGCTTTGCCCATGTCTGTCTCGTGAAGATGCTTGTTAAGCTTTGCCTCTAGTTAAGCTTTACCGTAGTTTCTGCATATTGTTATCAATCTTGTAGACAAGACTGGCTAGGTGTAGAAGAGAATGATAAGGCCAATGTGTAACCATCAGGTCCTCAGGAGTGCGAGGCACCTGAAGACCTTATCTTCTGCATGTGAACCGAACGTGTAACACTTTTCCGATCGCATTACATAAAAATCTATTGTTACTGGTTAAGTTTTTCTTCCGCTACAAAGTAGGAAGTGAGAATTTAAATTCTATATTACCTGTATCCTGTAATAGTTCGTTTCCTGTTTAGCTTGCCACGAAAACCGTTTTTCGGGCTAAAAGTAAGTTCATTACTTATTGCTGGCCTCCAAGGTATGCTACTGACTTTCCATTTCCTCCAGAATGAAAGAAACTGATAACATACATGCAAAAAATGATGAAGCTCATTGACGAGAAAACAAAAACACTAGTTATATTAGCTAGACTAAACGAAAACAAAAGCAAAATTTAAGAAACAACAATAGCTCATCCATTTTCCTTCTTATGAGCAGATATGAAGGGCTCGTTAGTACAGAAAATGAAAAAGAAGATACAAGACAAATTAGTTCCAAGTTTCAATATTTTTTTTTATCTACCACAGGCATAACGACAAACCCTCTTGGCTTATGTTAATCTGAAATCTAACTACAATAAGGAGAACATGAAAACCAGGATACAACACACAATTTACCAGAATCATACTGAAGACAGAGCTTGTGAAGTTGGTAGTTATAACCTATAATGTGATGCCTAACTTGGGAAGAAACAAGGACAAATGAAGGATTTATACAGATACATCGCAAGTGCCAAAGTTTTTCCAACTATGGATTAGCTTCATCTATTTGTTCGAAGAAAATCAAATACATCTCCACTCTGATTCCTTCCTAGGTTGGATGATGGTAGATAATGGCTCAATTTCTCTTAGCAACTTGAATTTCCTTCTAGACAACTGCTTGAAATGGGATTGATATATCAAACAGCAGCTTGAACGAGAAAGGTACGAATTCTTTGCAACAGCTCAGCCTTTATGGAATCAGGGATAGATGCTACAAAGGCAAGGATAAGCCAACTTTCAGACAGAGGAATATAATGAAGGAAAATGATGATTAAAAAGTTCCAACAGAACTGGCAAAGAATGGAGTATACCAGCAATAGAGTCCTGATAAACTTAAACCAAAAAAACAAAAGATATGCATGACAACATCAAAGCCTAAGTAATCAGGCAATGGGAGAACATACGAATCTTTGATACTAAATATTCAGTTCCTGAGCAAATCATATACAGCAATTTCCTATAACAAGAAAAGACGTTTCCTTTGTAGATATTACAACAAAAGCTACAGAGAAATACACACCTCTGCCCTTAGGTGTAATTACATGTATGAGGTCATCCACTGTAACATTATTCCTTCCGTTCTTTTCTATAAATGACCTACAATAATCAAAATGGAGAGAGGATCCCATGTTCAGGATTTAATTCCACCAACAGAAAAGGAAACTAATGGCTTTCTTCATCAGCAAACCAAGTGCTGAAATGATAACAAAGGAAACTATCAAAGCAATGGAATGTAAGTCAAAGAGAGATTGAAAATGAGAAAACACCACTCAGGAAACAATAATAGCTCAGGTTCTACTCAAAATTCCCAGAAATTGCATTAATGCCTATTGCAATGACTGCCATGAAGTGGGAATACAAATTCTAATTACATGTTTGCAGCGACAGGATTGACACACAGCCTCTGTCTCACTCATCCATTTGGAACTTCCAAAGTATATATTATTAGACATGGAATAACATTCCAGCATAAAGCTCTTGCGAAAAAGTTTGAGTAAATATGGCTAACAGTAATATAGGAGTGGAGACACGCCCGACAGTAGTAGCAAACATGTCGTCATTCAATATGATACCAAATAATTTTAAAAGTAGTTTCCTAATAAAAGAAAGATTGCTTAAACACGGCAACAGGAAAGCTGGAATAATCCCAAGCTGGTAAGCAAATCTATCAATGACAATTTTTGATTTCCGCAAAAGCTCTTCTGAAACCTTAAACTTCCTACATTTTCAACCTGAACTGGTTGTTTTATTCACTAAAATTAGTCTCGTTAAAGAAAAAGAATAGCACAAGGGACCAAATGGGATTGGTTAAATATACAAGTTAATTCAGCAAAAGTATGTATATATCATTTACAGTCTAACGCCCCTCTATCCCCATTTTCTGACAAACATCCCAAGTTCTAATTTCTAAGCATTTAATCAACAAATATATTAGGAGAGAACCCCCAATCGCTTGCTCATACTTAACAAACTGAAAGAAAAGAAGAAAAAAGAAAAAAACAAAGAAACAAATTAAGAGAGGGAGATAGAAACCTGCAAAGAGCTTTCATTTCATCCCTCCAACCACACTCAATAAGCCTTTCCCTAAGGAGATCCATCAACCGTTCCTTTTCTCCACTCTCAATCAACTATACACTCACAAATTGATGTTTAATAATCACACATTGTTAATTAAGGGATATGAGGAAGAAAAAGAGAAGGGCATTTGAGGGTTACCTTAATGTTGATAATATCTTGCAGCGAAGGTGGTTTCTCCTCCTGATCCTCCACCGTATCATCCGGTGTTGGCGGTCGATTCACCGAATTCCTCCTTCATCATCAAATTATTGAAGAAAAAGTGAAAAACAGGGTATATAAAGTAAACCAAGTTAAAAACATTTTCATAAAAGTAACGATCTTTATGCATAAAGAACCAATCTTTAACAGAACAAGTAAACGAAAACTTCCATTGATGAAGGTGGTATTAGTTAGTCGATAAGAGAACCAATACTAACATTTGGAAGAGAAAAAGTTACGATCTTTATGACAAAGAGATGTGGAGGCAGAGCTCTGTTAGCAGATTCCAGAAACTGGACGAAAGGAAACGTTTAAGCTTAAATGAAATAGGACTTTTTTATTATAAAGAAAATGATTTTATTATTATAAAAAATGGGAGGTGGTCCCACCTCCACACAAAAGTCCAACTCAAACCATTGAGTTCCTTCTGTGGACACCAAGTTACAGAGTCGCACGCCCTCAAAAATATCGGTTAAGGCTCTTTAACTGTCACTCTTTCTGCTAATCACAGAGCTAAAGCTTTGATTTTTCTTATACTTCCCAAAACAAAGTGAGCACACAAGTCTGCTTTAGTCTTGTTCGATGGCATCTGTGCCTCTCTCCTCCCTCTGCTTGCCTCAAAAGAGAAGTACTGATTCTTCTTCTATCGGTTTTCCTCGTGGGGTTCTGTATAATCCAACTTCTCTTGGATTTTCCTCTTTCAACTATAAGTTTCCAAGGGTTTCTCTCCTTTCAAGAGCTATCGCTCCTTCTTCTCCTTCTTCTCTAGTCTTTCGCGACCTTGATGCTGATGATTTTAGGCATCCTCTCGATAAGCAGGTATTGCTCGTTATCCTATCCATTCACTGTTTGTTTGCTCTTTTGTTTTGTTATATATAACTTCCTTTTTATTTATGAGAAAGATGTTACGTTCCCTTATTTGTAACTCACTGCTTGATGATCATGATGGTGTTATTACATACTGAATAGGTTGTCACTCGATTCATGTGGTTGAGGAGAGACACCATGTTGACCTTGTCTTTTTTATATTTCTGTTTCTCAATTTTACTTGCCAGTTTCTTTTGCTGTCCAACTGAGACATTTATACTTTTTTCTGTTTTCCTTTGTATTACCTCCAGAACACGCTGATCCTGAGGATGATTCCCGGGTTAAATGAGCTTGGAAAGCTTTTGTTAGGTACTAAGAGCCTCCTTTCTAGCCTCCTGCTTCGCTTACTCATCATCATTTAATTGGGAAAATGTTATCTGTATTGTATGTTTCACTTAATCTTGTCTTATGTGATCGGTTCTTTTTGCCATATTTCTCTCCTTGTCTACTATGACAATCAGAATGAAGCTACCTGACCATTTCCACATCATATTTCATCAAATTTCATTCCTTCTCATGCACCTATGTCCTTAGTTCCTTTTTTGGTCGAAGTTTTGGTTTTTTTTTTGTTACGTACTTCTTGACTACTGTGGTTTCTATCTACTTGCTTCCTTCTTTTTATATTCTCATAAAACTTTTCCCTTATGTGTATGATTGCAGGAACTGTGGCAGAGCAAATCATGGTTCTTGAAAATATTGGGACTTCAGTTAAGGTTTCAAACAATCAGGTACTTTCGTGGTTTTCTTTTTCTGAAGCAGCTGGTACTGTTGCATAGATATTGTTAGATGATGTTTGTTTTGACCATTTTCTTTTTCAACTCTACGAGAAGTATCTCTTATTCCTACTGTATAATTTTCTTACTTGATTTTAATTGCAAGGCATTTTAAGCAGATAAATCTTTGATTTGACGGTAACTGATATTTTAAATCTATCTGGAATTCTGATGCACTTCTGAAAGTTGAGTGTCCTGTTCAAAATTTTGGTCTCTTGGATTCTTGTTAATCCATCTCCAATATGAAAGCACCGGTTGATTCATTGCATTATGATTGTTTTAATTTGTTTTCATATCAAGTGTTTGTACTTCCTTATTTACTCTAATTACAGATGCCCTCTAAACCACAGGGATTATAGCACTTGTTTGCTGATCCAACTGTCTTTTCTTCTGTCCAGCTTACTGAACTTCATAAATTGATGACTGAGGCAGCAGAGATACTGAACATTGAAGCTCCTGACCTGTATGTGCGGCAAAGTCCTCTACCTAACGCTTATACTTTAGCTATAAGTGGGAAAAAGCCATTTATTGTGGTGCACACCAGCTTAGTGGAGCTTTTGACGCGGAAGGAGCTGCAGGTATTGCGTTGTTTCTTCATCAAAAACATCTTTACAACTATCAATTATATTTTCTCCAGTCAAACTATTACAGCAGATTAATAGTGCTTATTAAATTCACAGACAAGGTTTTGGACTTTGAATATACTTCTTAGTGCTAGTTGGTTCTTTATCATTTTTCTATCCACTGTTTGTTTTTAGTTAAAGCTACATATACGCCTGATCTGTTAATGCACTTAATTGAAAGACTACTAATTGGTGGTCTTTTGCTTTAAGTTAGGCAGTTTTGGCTCACGAGCTGGGTCATCTGAAATGTGATCATGGTGTGTGGCTTACATTTGCAAACATTCTTATGCTCGGAGCCTATACAGTTCCTGGTAGGTGTTTTGGTGTTGTTATATTTGTTTTAGGTTCCAAAGTCATTTTTTTTCCCCATCAAATCAAGCCTTGACATGCATATAGAGGTATATGGAATATATGGACTCTGAAAGTACAACTTAATGTGTATTCAAGAATAGATATTGTAGATCTTGATAACTTTCAAAATTGTGAGAATTCCTCTCACTTTGGTTGGATGGGAAGCTGCATTATCCTAATTGAGTTAGTTCTTGGGGTTTCATATAAGCTTTGCTGAATGATTATTGTGAATAATGGTTTCCTTGAACAACATTTTCAAGGTTTTTGGTGTCTTTTATTAGAGATCCAAGCAGAGCATTTGTTTCTGAAACTTTAAGTTTCAAACTACTTCAAATGGCGACATTGATTCACAGGAGTTTCATTTCTTGTGACATTGTCACATTCTTTAAGGAGCAAACTTATGATTTATGTAATAAAATATGTCTATTAGCTTCATTATTTGGCAATCTTTTCTTAGATACTTGGCTTAAATTACAGAATTACCAAATCTACTGATGGATTGAACCTCTTGTTTCTGTTAATTTTGTAGGACTTGGTAGATTGATAGCTCAGAACCTAGAAGAACAGCTTTTTCGTTGGCTACGAGCAGCAGAACTAACTTGTGATCGTGCAGCCCTTCTTGTTGCTCAGGACCCTAAGGTATAAATTGCTAAGCCTTGGAACTGCAGAAAAAATTTATTTTGTTGTATATCCTCTTTTAGTTTCTGATTATTTTCTGCTCCTACAAGAGGTTGTCATCTCTGTTTTGATGAAATTAGCTGGGGGAAGCCCGTCATTAGCTGATCAATTAAATGTGGATGCATTTTTGGAACAAGCTCGCTCTTATGACCAAGCTTCTTCAAGTCCAGTTGGCTGGTACATCAGGTGAGCAAAATTATGTACAGAACATCAATAAGTATGTATATCGATAGGTCTATGACTGACATGTTGGTTCTCTCCAGAAATGCTCAGACTAGGCAACTTTCACATCCTCTTCCTGTTTTACGTGCTCGTGAAATTGATGAGTGGTCAAGAAGTGAAGCCTACAAATCTCTTCTGAAACGTGCCTTGCAGACAAATGCTCTACATAAAGTTTAGCTCGAAGTCGAACTCTAAACAAGAGAACAGGTATTACTGCAAGTATACTCTTTGAATTCGAAAAACTGTATCTTTTTTAACATTCATTCATCAAAATGTCTTATTCTTGACTGCTGTTAGTATATTAGGCTTGCCAACTGGGTTCCTGCAATGACGTGCTTAAAATGTAGACTTTGCTACTGCAAGGCCTTATGTTTTCTGATAAATGTCTCCACTATGTGCGGTAGTTATGATGCTTTAGTGCTGATTGAACTTTCTGTTGACGGTTCAGGATCCTTCTTTAGGAATCATACTTCATCCATCCGAAAAGAATTACGTCGATGCAGCAGTAAGAAGGAGAAGCACATATCTATAAAACAAAATGATCAAGGTACAGTATCTGTAAAATATATGCTACAGAGACTTTGATTTATCCTATTCCTGGCGCACGAACTGTCGATAGCAAATTAATACGATGGCTTGCTTTGAAGGTCAACCTGTAAAAAAGAAAGTTTTGTATAGTAACCACATTGAATTGGAGAAACCCAAATGTTCATCTGCTTTTGGTTCTAGTAATACAGAAGTATAGCATTTACAACTTACTCTTGTGAATTTCCCTTTTGAGTCTACTGCTGGAAGTTGGTGGGTGTATATTAGTCAGGGAAAGGGGAAATCTTGGTGGTACCAGAGGACCTGCACCTTCTTTAATAGCTTTGCTTGTTGAAGAACTATAATATAGTAAGTACTACAAAGTACTACAAAGGCTCCTGTGATCTGTTACTTTTGATGTTTCTAAGTGGAAACAACCCGCCATCTACCTCAAAGTGAAACCGTTTTGAGCTTTCAGCACAATTTCAGCCTAAATTTTCAGGGAAAGAAACGAAACCACGGCAACTAAAATCTGCTAAAAGACGTGGACTTCCTTCGTAATTTCACCTCAAATAAACTCTAAAGTGCATGCAGAACCTTTTTCTAAGTTTAGTTTGCGTCTCGGCGGAGCTGAGGCTCCTTAGACGATCTGTATTGCAGGATCGCCTTGTACGAAGTTGTCCTTGGAGTTGGAGTCTATGCACTTGATCATGGCTTGTATAGACACATTGTCTCAAGTGGGACTAATCAGGAGTCAGGACTAGGTGCTTGATATAGCAGAACTCCATTCGTGTAGTTGGTCGAAAGTTCTGGGCCGAATTCAAATCCTCCATTGAGCAATAGCTTATCTGTTTCTCGCGGAATCAATGCTTAGCACACTGGTTTTGATAAAGATAAAAAGTAGCTGCAACAGGAAGTGCAACCAGGCTATACAAAGATCAAAGTCTCCTTGGAGATAGTAACATACCACCCAATTCATTTAGCAGTTCTCACTAACCAGGCTATACAAAGATCAAAGTCTCCTTGGAGATAGTAACTTACCACCCAATTCATTTAGCAGTTCTCAATAATAAACACAGTACAAGCTAGTGATTCCATGGGGTCTGTGTATCTAAAACGCATGGTTAGTTCTAAAGTGGGCCAAGAAAATGTCTCTGAGAATGATAATGAATGTATGTCATTTTCTTTGAGATCTTGATGATGGATACTGTCAAATGAGTAAACAAATAAACACTTTTTGATGCATCACGCTCCAAGAATGCAAGGACATATTGGTTTTTAGTGCGAAAAGGGAAAATCAGTTGAAACTAAGAGAATTCACGGTCCTTTTTCTGGATTACAATGTGTCTCATATGAGTTTGCGTATTCATGGATTTGAAATAAGAAAGCAAATCCCCAAAAAAGACCAAACCAATAACAGGAGAAATAAAAGAAGAAGACGATGCCAGGTGTTATTACCTCGTAGTTCGTAGTAACCGAGGAAGGAGCCTCTTGTGCCACGTCGTCATCGTCCTTTCCAAGGGGTGTGGGTCCAGAAACAAGGTTTTTTGATCGGGCTGGTACACAGCAACATTTGTCATTGTCATTTGTCAGGTCACGTGTGTTCTTCGCTCGCTTCCACTAGCTTCGGCGTCACTCTTCACTCACCGTATCAATCGATCACAAAGAAAAATCCCATCTTAAAAATTCTCTCTTTTACGTCTGCTTTCTTTTGTCATAGATTACAAGCTTTAGCACAGGAAGCTTGAAGGGAGAATCTTTGAGAATGCCCGGAATCAGAGGACCTTCGGATTACTCGGAAGAACCACCTCGTCACCCTTCTCTTCGAATCAACGCCAAGGCTAGCTTTGCTTCTACTTCTGCTCTAAGCTTCTTCTTTTGCTTTGAATCCTATCAATACGATTGTGCTTTTGTTTTCTGTTTTTTTTTTTTGTCTCCCACAAAGGCGTCTAGTTTTGTTTTGATATGTCTCCCATAGAGATTCTAGGTGAAAGACTGTTCTTTTGCTGGTATGGAATTTCAGCTTTCTGGGCCTGCTAGGATGAGTGGTTAAAATTTCTGCGATGGGAATTCATATTCCAGGATACATGGATTTTGATGATTTTAAAGTTCAGAAGAGAGCTTCCTTTAAGTTTATATGCTCATGAACGTTGTGAAAGCTATCTTTGATATGCCTCCTGTGAGGAATCTTACTGTTGTTACTTGTAGAGAGATTGTATTTTGAGGTCAAAGGTGGATACTTTTGTTTGAGGTTTTTACGTAATTGTCTTTTGATTTCAAAACTGGATGCTCTTTTGGTTCTTTTGTTTGTGCCATGTCCTTGAGGTGTATCTTCGAGCTATTTCATCAATTTTTGAGCTTATTCTTGAAGAGATTGAAAGGATGGTTTGTTCAACTCTTATACAGCAACCTTTTAACGCCGAGCCACCTCGTTCAGCATTGATTGGGTCCTACGTGACACCTGTGGATTTGTTTTACAAGAGAAACCATGGACCCATCCCTGTGATTGACGACATTGAAAGGTTGTGCATTCACTTTGTTTCTGTTCCTGCTTTTCTTAAACCTTAACAATTTTTTATCTGCTACCTGTTCGCCTAAGCAGATATTCTATATCCATTCGTGGTCTAATCGATAAACCCAGAGAAATGCTTATGAGAGATATCAGGTAAGTTGTTTGTACATTGTTTTTCTTAAATTCCTTTCTATAGTTTAGAGCGATCTAAGGAATTTACCTATGTTGTAAAAGTACAGGATGCTTCCAAAATATAATGTCACTGCCACATTACAGGTATGATGAATAATGTAGATTTGTTGGCCTGTGCTTGATGACTCAGTTAATGAAACTATTTGATTTAGTTTTTTCTTTATTTGGTTCGTACGAGATTCTCAGTGTGCTGGTAACAGAAGAACTGCCATGAGCAAGGTGAAAACTGTGAAAGGAGTTGGCTGGGATGTTTCTGCTATAGGAAATGGTTTGTTTTGTGAATTCTGAGTTTGGAATTATGACTCAAGCATATATTTGTTACTTCTCTAACATCTATGTTTTAAATGCTCCTTGATGATTTAAGTACTTATTCCTTTGGTATGGTTCACATAGATGCTTTGCTGATTTTTATGTGGAAGGATCAATTAACTCAAACTGGTTTAGGTTCGGACTTTACGTCCAATTTGCTAACTATATATTGTTGATACTTGGAAAAATAAAATTGCAGACATAAGTAAAGCAATAAACAGTAGTCTATTAGGTGTTTTTAATGATTGAACACCAAGTGATCCTTAGGTTTTCAGGAAGAGTTCACATATTACATTTCTAATTATTTGAGTACCTTTCAGCTGTTTGGGGTGGTGCCAAATTGGCTGATGTTCTTGAACTTGTTGGCATTTCCAAATTGACAAGCACCACAAGAGCAGGTGGAAAACATGTTGAATTTGTTAGCATCGATAAGTGTAAGGTATTGATGCTGACATTTCTTGAATAGTCCTTGGAAACTTTTTTATTTGTTTGGTGTACCTCTGTGGTTGGAATTGTTTGTGCATATGTTTCTTACTATGAATATTGATATGCGTAGGAAGAGAATGGAGGACCCTACAAGGCATCAATTCCTCTTAGTCAGGCCACAAACCCTAATTCTGATGTTTTGCTTGCATATGAGATGAATGGAGAGGTTAGTAAGTGTTGATTTTTTATCTTTTGAATGGAGAGGTTAATGATGTTGCTTCTGTGAATTTGATCTTTAGTAGGTTTATTTTTCTTACTGTTTACTAAAGTATTTCAAGATGGAGATAATTTTTTTCTGTTCAAACAAGTTCCATTTCCTACCTCTTGCACACATTCTACAAGGAAAACAATGTTCTTTGGTCATCCAGAAAAGCACTTCTGTCTTCTTCCTTTTCCTTTGGAGTTTCACTTCTTAGGGATGGGATTTTGTGAGCCTTTCACTTACCTTGTGAATGATTAGTGTCTATACACAGAACTCAATGTGGTTTCTGGACATTTTGTAACTACTATTCTTAGTCTTATTATTATTTCATCTCTCCGTAAGCCATGAGACGTTAGTTATTCTCTTTCATGGCATACGCATTTCAGGATATTTGAACGAAGAAACTGAAATCATGAAACTTGTACTGCTTGTCAAAAGTTGTGAATTTCTCAGATGTCAAAAAAAAATTAAGGATGATTGTTTTCTGCACTTGTTATGATTTGGTTTTGTCAGAATGTCATGTGCACTTAACATCTGAGTCTGCTGTTTCTATTCACTGTCAAAAATTAACTTTTGTCTTTCTACCTATGCCAAAGCCTCTAAACAGGGACCACGGTTATCCATTAAGGGTCATTGTCCCAGGTGTTATCGATGCCCGTTCTGTCAAATGGTTGGATCATATTAACATAATTGCAGAAGAATGCCAGGTTGAAAAATAATATGCCTTATGTTAAATTAAATTTAAAATATTTTGTCCGTTCCAATCATCATATGTTAGAATTTGCTTTTAGGAATTCTTTATGCAAAAAGATTACAAGATGTTTCCCCCATCAGTGAATTGGGATAACATCAATTGGTCCACTAGGAAGCCACAGATGGATTTCCCAGTCCAGGTATTTCCTCTTGGCCTTATAAGAAGGTTTTCCGGTTTTCATGTTCATTGGATTTTCATTTCAAACAAGGTTTTTCATTCTCTGCTTGACAGTGTGCCATTTGTTCTTTAGAGGATCTAACTTCAGTAAAGCCTGGAAAGGTTAGTTATTGCCATTTGTAAATTTTATTTCATTTCCACGTACACATATACCTATATTCATCTCTCGGATCATATTCAAAATTTTGTGTTATTTTGAATCATTACATTCTTGGAGATCTTCATGTGCGCAAGTTGTCATCATCCATCGATTACTTCATTGATCAATGGTGATATTTTATAGTTCTCTTATTCGAATGAAACACAATACCCCTCAAATCCTGTAGGTGTTTTTGGTGATTGATTAGACATAGAACCATTTAAATCTTTTCCTTTCAATTTATTCTGCAGGTTAAAGTTAGTGGATATGCAGCATCAGGGGGTGGACGAGGAATTGAGAGAGTAGATGTGTCTGTTGATGGTGGCAAAACCTGGGTGGAAGCCTCCAGATACCAAAAACCTGATGTTCCATACGTTGCAGATGATATCAGTAGTGACAGATGGGCTTGGGTGCTGTTTGAGGTCTCAGTCGAACTCTCAAAAAGCACGGAAATCGTGGCAAAAGCGGTAAGTATCATCCATCCATCATAGTTTTTATGCACTTAGAATAACCAGATGCACCAATGGTTGTTACAGACTATGAGCTCCTCTTTATGCATGCAATCCGAAGATTTCAAGAAATTGCCAGCTAATGACAATGTCATGGAAACAAATTAACTAGATTGATGGATATAGAGGACAAGAACTTGTTATACCCATTCCTAACTACTTAGCACCGGCTTGATAAATATGTGTGAGAACTTTTTTCATGATATAATTAGGTTATTGGCATTGAAATGAGATGCAATCGCATATAGACTTGTCATCAAAGCTATGATTATCCAACTCATGATGTTTCTTCTTCTCATCATGTACAGGTGGATTCAGCAGCAAACGTCCAACCGGAGCGTGTTCAAGATATCTGGAACTTGAGAGGGATTCTGAACACTTCATGGCACCGAGTTCAAGTCCATCTCGGTCACTCAAATATGTAAGGGATACGTATTTAGTTCGATCTCGAATGCGTCAAAGCTCGATAACCCTTTCACTTAAATGTTTGACCTTCTAGTTTCTTTCCCTGACAAACAAATGTAGCGCTTTGACTAACTTTCTGGAGAGATATTCAAATCTCCATACCAGCTATCTTCAAAGTTTGTGGTAGTGTGTAGTTGATAATTATGAAGTCTACTGATTATTGAGATGGATATGTGAGGTTAGTTTGGTATGCTCGTTGTCTTTGTACTAGGTTGAAATTAATAAACTAGTAAGACAAGAAGTTTAAGGTTTAAAAAGTTCGACCAGTATTAGACTATCATAAAAAGGGTTAAAGTTTGAATAAAATTAAAAATTTTAAAATATGATTAAAAAATATTTTTATTTATTGAAGAATTTAAATTTTAATTAAAAATATATTAAATAAAAATTAATTGATTTATTTTAGTTTATAAAGATTTATTAATTTATAAAAATTGATTGATTAATTAATAAATTGATTGGTTTTTAACAACAAAAGTTATTGAAGTCAATTGAACTAAAAAGTTAGACGGTTTAAAATTTTTTCAGTTATATGGTATAATGAGACTCGAATTTAGACTCGATTAAATTTTGATTTTATTTTATTTTATTTTATAATAAAGTTTAATTTTATTTTTTATTTTTAATAAAATGATATTAATAAAATTACCTCTTGCCTTTATGATGTGACCTTGTCAAGAAAAAGAATACAAAAGTTTCAACGGTTGAAATGAAATATAAGTTGAAGTTACTTAACAATAATCATTCAATAATCCATACTTTACAATATCTTCTAATCTTTAATTAGTTTATGATTATTAAATCTGAACACTCGATTCCATGTCGAGTTCATACTTCAACATCAATGAAATTTAGTATCTGCTTCAATGGATTTGCTTTTCATTTAATATGCCAAGTCGGTCCAAGAACATTATTAACAAATTGAAAGCAAAATGAATTAAAATAAACATAAGAGATCATTAAATATATAATTATATAGTATATGTGAACAAGCGTCAAACTTTTTATTAATTTATTAATCATTTTATATAAATAAATTTCCACATCAAAGTGTTAGTTGGTATTTTGTCTTTTTACAATAATATTTATATTTTTCTTTCTTTTTATTTTATAATAAATTAAATAATGTCTAACTTTTTTAAAAAATTCAATCTATTAATTAATTTTTTAGAATTTGTATAAATCATGTCATGAGATTAATTTTGTTCGTGTATCGCGATCACTAAATGTTATGTAAATATTTATTTAGTAGTTAGATTAATGAAAATAGTATTTTGATCAGATTTATATAAATTTAATATTTTTAAAATCTTGACACTAAATTGAAACGACCATAAGAGTTCAATAAATATATACTTATATAGTATATGTGAACAAGCGTCAAACTTTTTATTAATATTAATCATTTTATATAAATAAATTTCCACGTCAAAGTGTTGGTTGGTGTTTTGTCTTTTTACAATAGTAATTATATTTTTCTTTCTTTTTATTTTTAAAAATTAAATAATGTCTAACTTTTTAAAAAAAATCAAATTTATTACTAAATTTTTTAAAATTTGCAATTTATTGATGCAAATCAATTTACGAGATTAGTTTTATTTATGTAACGTGTTCACTAAATGTTTATTTATTAGTCACGTTAATAAAAATATTATTTTAATTTGATTTATATAAAATTTAAAAATTAATTATTAAATTAAAATATCGAAACTAAATTGAATTTTGAAAAACAATCTCCATTGGATTGGATTGGTTGTTGGAAAATTTATAGTTTTTGTATTGGTTCCAACTTATCTTCACCTTAGTCTTCAATAATAAGGTGGGGCTGGATGCATAAAGGTAAGGTAGATATACTTCTGGGTTGGTACGGACCATCTCCTCCGTTCACATCCACATGTTGCTCTTCGGACAAAAATGACAACCGGGAAAGAAAGAGAAAGACTGCTTCGCTCATCTTATCTTTGATTTTCCCACGTGTATACTTTCTTTTAATAATAAAGAACCTGTAATGATTATCTTTGATTTAGCCTGTATGCATGTGTAGGGTATATTCACATTTGATCCTTTGAGTTTTTTTTTTTTTAAATTTGAGTGTGATCTCATCACGTTAAAACTAGGAATAAAAAATGTTTAATATTTTCTTAAGTCAATGCTTAAATTTGTAAATTTTTTAATTTATATGAGACATTTAAAAATAGTCCTTCTACTAGTTAAAAATAAAGTTGTATATTATTAGATCTTTTTAGATTTTGCGTATCAGTAAAATTATTACTAAGAGTTGTTATTATTGTTGTTGTTAATTCATAATTAACAATTAACAAAAGTTACTTATGATAATGTGATATATTTCCTAATTATTACTTGAATGTATATCTATTAGTTACATTAGAAAAATTAATGTTTTAAATTAAATTATTAAAGTCTTGAAAATTATTCACTTAATTAAAAATTTTAAAAATTTAGACATTAAATTAAATAATTTTAAAAATTGAACACTTTAAAATTGATTATTCCTCAAAATTAAAATGTTCATTGCTTTGTTGAGTTTAATTTTCTAACTCAAGAGATTATAAATAAGCATGATTATGTGATGAATTAAGTTGGATCTTTTTCGGCTTAAGTTTTCGAGCTTTAATTAAAGTAAAGCTTTAATTTTAAAAATTTGAATATTTTAGTACCATTTTTTAAATTTTAGATTATAAATATAAAAATGAGTAAAGTTTGAAAATTTTTTATAAATAACTCTTAATTTTATATTAAGTTAGCTAGATTAAATTTAAATTTAAATTAGATTGAATTATGATAAAAGAAGTTGCAGTTGGCTTATAACACTAAAAAGAAAATTAATCAAGAGAATTGAAATATACGAAAATTTATAAATATTAGTTATTTCAATATGATTAATAACTTATTTAATATACAATAATTAAAAGAATCAGTAAGGCAAGATCCATCCTCAAATGATGCCGTACTTTTCTTATGTGTGCAAATTGCAATGCCTCGTTGGATTCCAATACTCGTAATACGTATTTAGATGTTAATAAATGAATCGGAGAGAAATTTGACGGATGAAAACTCATAAAATAGAGTGAAAATAGACTAAATTAATCTGATATCTCTCTTTCCCTTACACTCTTTTAATGAGTATTTTTAATAATAAAAATAGTAAAAATTAACTAATTTATTATTTAACCGATTAATTTTTATAAATTAATAAATTTTTTAAATCGTAAGAAATTAATTAATTTTTATTTAACAATTTATTTCTTTAATTAAACTTCAATATTTTTTATATTAAAAATTTAAAATTTTCAATTTTATTCTTTATTTATTATACGCTAATTTTATAATAGTCTAATACAAATTAAACTTTTACTCAAATACTTATAATATTTTTGGACTGTACTTAAAATTGATATAGACACATGAGGACTCACAGTATCCTCACCACTTCAATCGAAACATCTACAGATTTGGCCTCCAATTTGGTTAAGTATAGGATGCACATTAATTACTACTTCCCAAAGTGTTATTCTTTCTCTGATTCCCCACAAGTTGTTCAAGCTGCAGCTACTTGCAATTGTCTAGTATAACATAACATGCAAAAAGAAGCAGATTATCAAAATCAACAGAACGTGCAGAATCACGTATTAGGATTAGGAAAGCTGGCTAGCCAGCTGGTCGGAGAATTGGAATATACATGATTAGGTCAAAATCGAATATGTTACTAGAAAACTGCTAAATGCATATACTAATTATTATATTTTTAGTGTATTTTTATTCTTAACTAATAGTCATTTTAAGATTGAGATGCTTTGTTTTCAAACATGATAAAAAAACTCAATCTGACTCGATTTGATGTAATCTAATTTTAAAGTCAACGGATCAAATTTTGATTGATTAAGTCTCGAGTTAAACTCACGTATAAGAATTGCTTTAAAACTCAATTGAAAAGTTGAAAATTCGAAAGTCTCATTAAAATGATATAATTTTGGTAAATTTTAATATTTGTATATTTTTAATTAACTATTATTTTCAAGATTGAGATGAGTTGCGTTTAGACATTAGACATATAACAAAAATATCGATATGACCTAATCTAATTTGAAAATCAACAAATTAGGTTTTGAGTTGGATTTGAATTTAGGGACAAACTTAAAATTCGATAAAAAGTTCAAAAGTTTCAAATCTTACAATTAAAAGAATGTCATTTTGATATAATTGACCACAATAATATTATTTTGATCTATAGATTTTAAAAATTAAACAATAAAATATTATAATTCTGATAACTAATATTAAAACGATAATATTTTAATGCAATTTCAATTGAATTTTGGGCTAAATTAGTACTATTCATAATATACTGCTTCTTAATCTACTGCACCAGTAATGTTTTAAAAATTGAATCGGTTCGATCGATTTAATGATAAAAATTTTAAACAGACTAATTTTTTAGTTTAATTTGTAATTTTTATTTTGATTTAATTTAATAATCTTTGTTGTTTAAAAATGATCAGGTTATTAATTAATCAATCAATTTTTATAAGACCAAATAGTCTAATTAACTTTTATTTAATAGTCTCTTTTTCAAATTAAACTTTAAATTTTTCGATAGGTAAGGATAATCTTCTTCAAATTCTTTAATTTTATTCTGTTTTAATTGATTTTATGACAGTATAATACTAACTAAATATTTTAAATTTTACACCTCTTATTTTTTTGATTTTACTTCTGATCCGAATTTATTATAATTGGAGTTCATTTAAATGGATGCAAACAATACATGTTACCACCATGATCGTGGCCCATAACCACCAAATGCTACCATATACCACCAAAAACGCATTAAATAATCACAAAAAATTCAAGCCCTACATACAGAGCCACTTGAGGAGTAATAATTATTTGTGCATTGTGTTACTTTTCTTAAGAAAAAAGAAAATTAAGGTTGAATATTTTATAGTTGGATGAGCTTATTTATATACCGATTACGTTATGCGTCATGTGCTGACCACTTTCATCGCTTAAATTAACTAAAATGGCAATGTTCACATCATCTCTGATCACTCTCAATCTTCTTCTCCTTTCTTTCTTTCTGTTAAGCGTCTTACTTCTTTATCTTGTCATTGTAATTCTTTCCACATTTCCACAACTTCCCAGATTCTCGTCAGGTCACAAGCCGCCGAGCTATCCTGTAATTGGATGCTTGATTTCTTACTATCAGAACCGAACCCGCCTGTTAGATTGGTACACTCAACTGCTAAAAGAATCAGCAACCAACACCATTGTTGTACACCGGCTTGGTGCACGTCGAACCATTGTGACGGCTAACCCTGAAAATGTGGAGTACATGCTCAAAACAAACTTCAATAACTTTCCCAAGGGAAGGCCTTTCACTGAAGTTCTTGGTGACCTTCTTGGCTATGGCATATTCAACGTGGATGGGGAGCTTTGGCGGGCACAACGCAAGTTGGCCAGCCATGAGTTCACAGCCAAGTCCATCCGAGAGTACTTCATGCTGACATTGAAAGAGGAAGTGGGGAAACAGTTGTTGCCTGTGTTGGAGCTGTTGGCAGAAACAGGAGAAGTTGTGGACTTGCAGGAGTTGCTTAGAAGGCTTGCGTTTAAGATGATATGCAAGGTTTCTCTGGGGACCGATCCGTGTTCTTTAGATCCTTCGTTACCTGGCCCTGATCTTGCCAAAGCTTTTGACATGGCGTCAGAGATATGCGCAAAGCGAGGAGCTGCATCTGTTTTCATAGTCTGGAAGATTAAGAGATGGCTTGGGATCGGATCAGAGCGAAAGCTCAAGGATGCTGTTAAAGAAATTCATAGTTATGTTTCTGAGATGGTTGCGAACAAGAAGAAGATAATCGAAGGAGGACATAACCATAACAGTGAAGATTTCCTTTCCAGGCTGATATTGGCTGGCCATAAGGAGGTGATCATCAAAGACATGGTCATCAACTTCATAATGGCAGGGAAAGACACGACTTCATCAGCAATGACATGGCTCTTCTGGTTGCTTTCCTGCCACCACAATGCACAGAGAGAGGTGGTGAAAGAGGCAAAACATGTCATTGAAAGAATGGTGGATTACGAGTCATTAGCTGACTTAGTTTTTCTGGAGGCATGTCTCTGTGAGTCAATGAGACTATACCCACCAGTAGTCTGGGACTCGAAGCATGCCATGACTGACGATACATTGCCGGACAAGACAGCAGTCCGGTTAGGAGATAGAGTGACTTACTTCCCATACGGAATGGGAAGAATGGAGGCACTTTGGGGAAAGGATTGGTCGGAGTTCAAACCAGAAAGATGGTTTCTCCAACATGACAAAAGAAGGGTAATAAGGAAGGTTTGTCCTTACAAGTTCCCAATTTTTCAGGCAGGGCCCAGAGTGTGTCTGGGGAAGGAGATGGCTTTCATTCAAATGAAGTATGTGGTGGCTTCCATACTCGAGAAGTTCGAACTCCAACCTGTTAGTTCAAGTAAGCCGGTCTTTGTGCCACTCTTGACAGCTCACATGGCAGGTGGGTTGAGAGTTTTGGTTCGGAAGAGGAAATAGTTAAACATTTAGCAACTAGCCAACTGATTAATCTAATGAGTCAATGCATGCATGATTAAATTGCCAGGAAGGTGCCTGATGATGGAAATTTTTTTAGTAATGACTAGTAATATAATTTGCATACCATGTAAATTTAAGAAGTCAATGTTGGTTAATCTCTAGATTTGATCCAAAATTATGTGGGGATGTCACAGTTTTAGAAACTACTTGTTCAGAAAGCATATGCTAATAGAAAGGTTATCTCCTAATATCTCGAGGTTATTTAACGAGTCAGCTACAGAAAATCGAGTGAGTGGTTGCTTCATTCGGTTTTCACCGTCTCGGCCGGAGTGACTAACCTAACCATTAAGGGGGCCTTGCCATAGTTGGGTTTTCCGCTTTAATGTAATTGAAGTTTTCTAGATTTGGTAATAACCAAAACAAATGAAAAAAGATGAGGTCGATAGTTGGCAAGGAACTGGATTCCCCCAAAAAAAGGGCAGCTGCGGTCGAAATCGACTCTAATTCTGGAAATCAGTAGGGCCCCAAAGCTAAACAAAAAACACTATGGTATTAATATCTGGTTCTTTCCCCATTAGCATTCCAGAAGTAACAAAGACATGTATGCCTAACAAGTTACACCAAGTCTTAAGTTGTTTTACAAGAATAACAACATTCCTCCTGCATCAAGCATAGCCATTACATGTAAAATGGTTAGTGGTTGTTTGTTGTAATAGTACTCTAGCCAGCAATGTCGAATCCCCCAAATTTACAGATGGTTACTATGATTAACCATTGTCAACAACTCCAAACTCAAGTGCTTCCAGAAGCATCACCTCCTGCAGCCGGCTTCCGGTTTAAGTACCGAATAACAGCATCTTCAACCCTGTTTCAATCATCGTAAGAAACCACATAAGAGTTTGGTATTTCTTGTACCAATTAAAAAGAATGTCATTAAAACAAATAAAGTTAAGGGGGAGGGGGAGAATTTTCTTTCCCTTTATGTTCTTCTATGTCAGGCCAAGTAACTTTTTAGCAGCCTATAATGTCGGAACGACAAAAAATACAACTGTGGCCGGTCAAATTATGAAGCAAAAAAACTCCTATTATTCATCCTGCATTGACATTGTCCAGAGGGGCTACCATATTGAACATGTCATTTCATACTAAAATCCCAGAACGAACCTAAATATAGTGTAATTAACCAGTGAACTCAGATATGGTATTCCTCTATGGAAAATAAACGATCTGTATAACAATATAACAATAAAAAGTCAGAAGTTGCATTGGACTAACCAGGGTTGGTTGAAGAAATCTGAGCGCCGCTCTTTCTCTGTACTTCTACTAGCTTCTCCAGCAACAAGTTTCAAATCCCTGCTTTGAGATTCAATCAAAGCATTGATAAATTCAACAGGTGATTGACTAAATCCCAGAAAGAATGCTCGCCTTCTCCGATGTTCATGAATTTTTCTTATTGCACTACATATTGCTTCATCACAAGTATCAATCTCTTTGCTCTTTTCTGCATTCCCCAGTAAAGCAGACAATTCCCTCTGTATTGGAAAGGGCACGTCCACCATCACATCATAGCAAGCTGTTCCCGCTGGACTATTCCCTGAAAGTTTAATCTTATGCTCTAAGAGAACTGGTTGGGGTGGAAATAAATAAGGTGATATCCTTTGTGAAACCATTGTAAACTTCATTTTTGGTTCCCCAAATACCTTCTGAAGAGGGGCATCACAATTAAAGAAAGAAGGGTCGTCTGGGTTCTGCAGCTTCCTAGCCTTCACATAATGCCAGATTGCAGCTATTATTCTTGGACGTGTATCAACCTCAATTCCAAGAACTTCCATCAAAGCTGGGGAAAGTTTGAATTTCTCTGGCACATAATTCATTTCCAACCGTATGCTCACAGGAAACTCCTTATCCCCATTCCTCTTAACCTCAAAACCCTCATGAGGTGCAGGTGATCGAGCTTGCTCCCATACAATAACATGATTGTCAGGATATAATCTCTGATCCAATGAGATGGTCACTCTCTTGAAAAAAGATGAGAACTTTGGGTACAATGGGTTATATTTTTGAGCAGCTCCAGGTTGATCGGGATCTACACCATCCTCCAAAATTCTCCCAACAATTTTCAGAGTCCAGGTTGGTGGTTCAGCATTGGGCTTAGAGGGGATGGTTTTAATCTGGTTTGCAAAAGTGTTAAAAATATAAATTCGAAGAGTTTTTTGCAGGCTAGGAGGGTTTTTAAGGGCCTCCTGGATGTCAACCTTCTTTCTTGCTAGTGCAGCATCCACACGAGACTCAAACTCAAGCAGTTGTGTGTACAGAGCAGACTCCGGCAGAATTGCTGCCACTCTTTCCTGTAGCTGCCTCTCAGGAAGTTTTTGCTTCTTTTTACGAGCAGCAGCACTGAGTTCCATAGCTTTTAATGGAGAAACCATGTTTCCCATAGGAATACCAGGAGGCCGCACCGGGGGCTTTTGTGCAAACCTCTTTGCACTTGCATTACCAGGAGTTGAAAAAGGAGGGGTAGAAGAACCCAAGTTCCCTAATCCGGCACTCTGAGCTTGGCCAATAGAAAAACCTTGAGCATGTAACTGTGCCTGATATTGTGCGTGTGCTGCTTGAACTTGTGCAGCATGAGCCGCTTGTGCTTGTGCGTGTGCTGCTTGAACTTGTGCAGCATGAGCCGCTTGTGCTTGTACGTGTGCCTGCTGTGCTTTCATCTGCGCTTGTGCATTGACCTGTGCTTGGGACAGCTGGAATTGACCCGGAAATCCACTACCTAGTTGTGCCTGTGAAAATGTTGGATTTGTGGGCATTGACGGGTTGACCATCCCCACATTTCCAAATGGTGATGAGGATTGGCCAAGTCCTTTGGGTTGGTTATTGTTACCAGACATAGCAATCACTCTGATTTCAGTGTTCAATCAGTAAGCATAAGCATGAAATTCACCTCAACCTACCAAAATACAACCTTTCAGAGCTTCTAATACACACACTCTAAAATCTGTCAATCCTTGCAAGCTTCAACACATATGCAAACGCAAAACTACTGTCACAAAACCCTAAAACCAAATAATTGTTAAGACACTAAATACCTGAAGAACCTAAATCTCAAAAAGCAAACTTTAGCCACACCCACAAAGAAATGCCGACCTATTCAAACCAATATCCCAAAAGGTGAGCATCCGAAGCCCTTCATAAGAGTGAAGGACACTGAGCTTTCAAGGGAGAGAAGAGAAGCAGAGCAAAAGCAACCCTTTTCCGCTACAGAGCAAAGTAAACGCAGACAAAATACAGGATTTCAGAATTTCTAAGGATTAGAAATGAGAATTAAAAAAGAAACAAGAAAAGGAGGAAAAAAAAAAGGGGGAATTGAGATTTCAAAATCTTACGCAGAGTAAATGCAAAAAGAATGAGTTTTGATAGAGCTCTATGCTTTCTCTGTAGCTGGATACCTCTGCCCTGATGGAGGAGAGAGAAAAGCCCGACCTTTTGTTCCTCCCTCTCCCTCTCTCTCTCTTCGTTTTCTTCTCTGTTGGGATCTTTCTTCTTTCTTCTAAGCACGCCTCAATGCATCCAACGACACGTCGTGACAGGAAGACTGCGTTCTGGTTAAAACGCGACGTCGTTGAGTTAAGGTTTTATCTTAACATTATAACAATAATATGCTCAAATTTTTCATTATATATATATATATATATATATATATATATATATAGATATATATAGATATATAAATGTGTGAAT
>JAOQMM010000172.1:2468662-2482964 GCA_027563515.1 Erythroxylum platyclados | reverse complement strand
CTTCCAATCATCCTTATGGGCTCAGCATATGGCCGCCTGCTCGGCATTGCAATGGGATCTTACACTAACATTGATCAGGGGCTCTATGCTGTTCTTGGTGCAGCTTCTCTCATGGCTGGCTCAATGAGGATGACAGTTTCACTCTGTGTAATCTTCCTGGAGCTTACGAACAACCTCCTGTTACTTCCCATGACCATGCTAGTTCTACTCATAGCCAAAACTGTAGGAGACAGTTTCAACCCAAGCATCTACGAAATTATATTGGAATTGAAAGGCCTGCCTTTCTTGGATGCAAATCCAGAGCCATGGATGAGAACTCTCACAGTTGGTGAGCTTGCTGATGCCAAGCCACCAGTTGTTACACTTTCAGGATTGGAGAAGGTGTCAAGGATCGTGGACGTCCTGAAAAACACCACTCACAATGCCTTCCCCATTATCGACGATGGGGTGGTGCCACCAATGGGACTGCCCACTGGGGCAACAGAACTCCATGGATTGATACTAAGAGCTCACCTCATAAAAGTTCTGAAAAAGAAGTGGTTCCTGCAAGAGAAGAGGAGAACAGAAGAATGGGAAGTGCAAGAAAAGTTCGATTGGGTCGAGCTTGCTGAGAGGGAGGGAAAGTTTGAAGAAGTGGCTGTTTCTAGAGATGAAATGGAGATGTACGTTGACTTGCATCCCCTCACCAACACAACACCTTATACAGTTGTGGAAAGCATGTCAGTAGCAAAAGCTCTGGTTCTATTCAGGCAAGTTGGACTCCGCCATATGCTCATAGTTCCCAAATATCAAGCTGCAGGGGTAAGTTACCATTTATTTTCGGGTCTGTAATTCTCTCAATCTCGAACTGAAGTTGTTAGATCAGTCTGAACCTAAAACTTTATGTATAATGTACTCGTAATGTGTGCTTACTTCAATTATAGGTCCCTCCGGTGGTAGGAATCCTGACCAGACAAGATTTGAGAGCACACAACATCTTGACTGCATTCCCTCACCTGGCAAGATTCAAAAGCAGAGAAAAGTCTCACTAAGTTCCTTTCACTCCATCAACTCATATTGGCAGCTTGTTTGGAGCAATTCTTTCTCTCCCTGTGTTCCTGAATGTTTCGGCTTGAGTTCAAGTTCCATAAAAGAGATTCAATGCAATACACAAGTCACGAGCCCATTAATTTTTTTTACCCACAATCATATGCTTAATCCCTTCCAACATAAAGAGATAATACAACCATGTGGCATATGGCAGATTTTCTGTTGCAGCCTATCCATAAGATGTACCCCGTTATATGTATTCCCGTTATATGTATTTACGCTCTCATCTTCTTCATGCTCCATTAGCGGAATTCTTGGGGAGGATCTAATGGAAATTTTATGATAAATTAGTGGATGAGAAGTCCTTACGAGTGTTTTTCTTTTTCCTGATTTCTTGTTCAAAATTAGCAAGGTTAATCATTAATGGCTGTCAAGAACACAATTCCTGATAGTAGAACAAGTGGAAGAAGCTCAACAGCATCAATACAAAGCTCAGAGAATTTTCCAAGATCGGATTATACCTATCTTTTAACCTGTGTTTTACTGTCTCTAGATATATAGCATCATAATACACGAATACCACCTAGAGAAGTGGCTGATCATGAGTTGTACAAGTTGGTTACAACAATGAAAGTCCTTCGGAACACAAACTACTGGAACTAAGAAATATTTCCACTAAAGAGTTGTAAATTCAGTTCATAAGATTATGATAAAATGCGAAAAACAAGTCGTTACCATGGTTCAATACTATCAGCTATTGGCAAGAAAAAGCATTTCTTATTCATCTCCTTACGAACATTTAGGATGGGAAGGATACATCAGAAATCTTGTTTCACTTCAGATCAAGCAAGATTAAACTTTTGAATAAATCCCAATTACAGTAGTATACTTATAAATGCTTGTGCTCGACCCCATCATGAGTTGTGGAGCTAGATCATAATGTCTCTATGCTCACCGGTAGTTGACTAATCATCAGTGCCAAAGTACCGATCACCAAATTCACCCATTCCCGGTATGACCCGAAATTCTTCATTTAGTGAATCATCAATCTCTGAAGTCACAATTTTCAGGGAGGGGAACCTTTTGCAAACACAGTGAATTCCCTCAGGGGCCTGAAATTTCAATATGAACTGTGTTAATCGTTGCAAGCACTTTTAACAGGAGAAGTATACGTAAAAAAGGATCATGACTCACCGATATTAAGTTTAGGAATATAATGTGTGATTCGGGAACTCCCTTCTGTATTAGTAGCTCAATAGCCTGGTTGGCAGAGTTACCTACAAGGAAAGCCATAGTGCCAGAGAAATTATATAGTTTGGAAAGCATAGTGATGGTAGCACAGGAACATGAACGGTAATCATCGTATCTCGTATAAGGGCTCACTTTTATGGTGACAACAAATATGAATGATCACAGTATCCAATTTAAACCAAAGCCTTGTGCTGACAGATACCACAAGTGCATGTAAATTTCAAGTGCATGCAAAGTAAATACCTGTTGCAAGAACAGGATCCAGAAGCAGGACATGGCGCTCAGAAATATCTTTGGGAAGCTTCTCATATATAAGCTGCATAAATTGGGGACAGGAAACTAATTGTCAAGATGAACAATCATGGCATATAATACCAGCGAGGCAAAGCTAAGCCCTAGTTCAACTTTTTCAAGTGCAAACTAGATTACCTGTTTCCCATTATCCCCATCACGGTGGATTAGAATTTTCCCAATCTTTATTCCTTTGCAGCAAGCACGCAATGCATTTTCCATGCTTTCTCCACTATAAATGGCAAACAGGATAAGTTTGTTAGCATTAATGCTCAAGTTGGAAGCCTTACAATGCCTTTTAAGATATCTGAAATCGATCACAGCTTCATCTTGTAAGATAGTAGAAAGTGTGGTCCGCAGATGGATAGAAATACAGAAGCCAGTACCTGACTTAAAGCTCACCTTCGAACAATGGAGACCCCACAAAGTTTCTTACAAAAGTCAACTCCAGTGTAAACTGATCCTGAAGTAGAGTAAAACTATCATTCAAAACTTGCTGAAGATAGCAAAAGCAGTTAACATTCACAAGAATCGCATCACATTCCATCTATTCAAATTAGATAGTTCTCAAGGGTCTGAATGTCAGATTCCTTTACTGCAATTACTAGTGCCAGTTTTGTGATAAGGAAGCATAGTTTGATTAATTACAACAACTAAGTTGCAGGAAAAGAGCTGCATTCTCGCAATATAGCTTCACCATCACCCTCCCCCTTCTATATCCCTACAACGCCCCAACAACACAAAAAAGAAAAGAAAAAGAAGAGAGATAGAGAAAAGAACGAGAGAAGAGGAAGATGATCGTGATATAGGAGAAAGACACCAGTTAAAAGCAAGGAAAAAAGGAAAAAAGCAAGTGCAGTAAAAAAGAACAAAACCATCAGGGTTTGGTCTGATAGCATGGAATTATGAATACATTCTCATTTATTAGGTTCGAATATTGAAAGGTATACATGGCGAGGAATGATTTTATACATTTAATTCCAACGTACCAAAAGAGAACATTAATATACACATAGAAAGGACTACATAGTTCAAAAGCTTCACAAGATATTTTCACTGACATACTTGTAGGGGTAATAACTTGCTTTTCTGTGAATGGCAAATGACCAAGACCATGCTCTACAACCTGAAAGTGAAACTCAATCGCAACAATCATTTATCTATTCTTTAAGAATAAGGATATTCTCAGTAGCAATTCATAAACCTCAGCTATGTAGAGATAATACCAGACGAATTAGACGATCTGAATAGAATACAAAATCGTGCTTAGATATGTCCCGATCTCGAATCAATGTATGCATACCTCTTATCTGCAGCACAAGTTTCCCATGTATGTGAAGCAAAACATTCACAAATTGCAAATCAAATTGCAGATGTCCAGTAAATATGTTTTGTTACATGACACTACAATGCCAATTCAAACCATCCTCATATTTTGCAAATTTTAAGCCATACATTCAAGTGATTATTTTAAAGTAATGAGCAGAAAACAAGAGGCATACCTGGAATGTTGATTGAATAACATTCACATTGGGGTATATTTTGCAGAGGTCATGTTGGCCAAGCTTTGTGCGGATATGTTGCACTATCAAATCGATTGCTACATGATTGTCACCACCACGAGGTATAATTACATCAGCATACTTCTTGGATGGTAGAACAAAGTCATCAAAAGCAGGCTTCACAAATTTAGCATACTGTACAATGAATAATGATTTGAGTCCAAATAGATTGCGGCTTATGAACGAGACTCGTCAAATACGAAAAAATTTGTAAACCAATGGCCAGTTACCTGTTCAAGAACAGAGTTTATATCCCTACCCCGTTCAACTGTGTCACGTCTTATTCTACGAGCAAGCCTTACATCAGCATCTAGCAACAATTAATTACACACTATGAGAGCCAATGAGGCAAACAATGGAGATAAAGAGAAAACAAGACATAAATCACTTAAAAAAGGTTACATTTTAGATAAATTTCCAAATTAAAATGTAAGGTATAGCGATGCATTTAAGGCCTAAAACCAAGAATACAATTATTTAACTGATACCAAAGCTAATTTAAGGTTCAAAATGACAGATACGTGCAATATCCATCATGTGGAACTAAGTGAAAAGGAAACAAACCTGTGTCTACAAAAATCTTCATATTCATCAAGTTCCGGACTCGTTGATCATGGAAAACCAGAATACCTTCTAAGATAATCACATCAGAAGCGTTTACCTGATTAACATATCATAATGTCCATTCAAAGGTCAGAGTTAAGGTAACTTAAGTCAAAGGAAGAATTTTCTCCAGATTACAATCTCGTTACCAAAGATGACAACACATTTACAAAATGGAAGCCGTTTTCGGGAAAAATATGTTTCAAAACAAGTACATACCTGCCTGAAGCTATCTGAACATCGTTGATGTGTTTTGAAATCATAAATTGGAACTTGATAGGGTTGTCCCACTTTCAACTTCGTAACGCAGTCCAGCAGCTGCTCAGTGTCAAAAGCATCTAGAAGAAATGCCAACATCAACCAATGGGCGTAGAAAGCTTGGCAAAAGGATGAACTTTGAAAACCCAAATATAAACAAATCTCGGGGTTCATGATTTTAATCATATGCATGATTACCAGGATGATCAAAATTATACTCATGCACGCGCTCCAGTTCCTCAGGTGTCAAACCACGATAAAATGAATCCTACAAAAGGAATAATACGGCCAAAGTCAACCAATCAAACAGTTAGAGAACACATTCCACAAAGTTGGAAAAGGGGTAGGAAAAATAACAAGAAAGTCATAGTCACTAAGTAGACCTGATTGACAAGCACAACTCGGTGATCATGAAGCTGTTGAATAATCATGTCACACACAGTAGTCTTACCAGAAGCCGTACCTCCAGATACTCCTGAACCACAGAATCAATTCCGGCAAATCAGGGACAACAAAACTTGCATCATATTGAAAGAAAAAAGTGATAACTAGAACAACTTGAACCAAGCAAAATCCATTTTACAAATAAAGATCATAGCTTTACACGAGATCGGCCGCTTTTCAGAAAATTAAAAGCAGTAAGTGGTAATTCAAGCATATATACTTCAAAGAAAAGCACCAAATAAGAAACAAAAGCAGCACACTGAGTGACGAAGAAGAAGAAGAAAGGACCAATGACAAAAGGCTGCTTAGGAGTCAAAGCAGAGGCAGAAACAGGGGAAGAGGAAACGGCGGGAGAAGTGGCGGCGGACGAAGACATGAGGCCGTCCAAGCGGAGGCCGGAGAAGTGGGGACCAGAGGCCTTCTCCATCACATAGTCTATAGAATTTGTCTCCTCCGGCATGGTTTCCGTTGTTTGTTTGACGGTGAAGTTTTCAACTTTTCTTTATTTTGCTTTCTGTTATACTCTGTTTTCACCAGGTTTAGGGGTAGAGACTACACAGTGAACAAGACGGGAGTTTCTTGTGGAGAAATACTTTTTCTTCTCTCTTTCTTTTTTTTTTAATTTTTTGTTTTATTCTTTTTTTCAGATTAATTTATTTTTTAAATTAAAAAAGCAGTTTGGATTTTGTGATGCCTATTTATTTTTATGTTTAACGCTTTCTGATGTTTTTTAATTTTTAAAATTATTTTTCATAATTATTCTTTTATTTGTTAATGGAAGGAAAAAGGAATAAAATGTGAATATTGTCTTTGGTGGAATAATAAAAAGAAATAAAACGACAACTCCAAGTCAGAGAATTGATGCTCATAGCTGCTTTTAATAATTTTGATGCCAAGATTATTTTCAGTCCAATTCAAACTTGGATTAAATATAAAACTTTCAAATTTGATTCAAAATTTAATTAAGTTGAATTGCTCGTTAAATCTTGATTGAAATATAATTGAGTCAGGTCAGAGCAAACTTTGTTAATCTTAATAAAGATGTTTTTTTATAGAAATAATTGTACACATATTCTGTTAATGTGATCAATAGATCAAGCAATTTTGTAAAATAACACAATTAAGAAAAAAAATATGATTATTTTCTTACCAAAATCTCCCAAATTGTATCACTCTCCCAAATCTACACATCCAACAAATAATCAATTACTCTAATCTAACCCATCATCCAATCACTCATACAAAATTAAATATTTTATGAAATTCACATGCTCATAGTACATGAATCAAACTCTTGGCAAGAAGCAACACAAAGGTGGCAAAAGCAGTGATCTTGAGGGAAGTTCCTGAAGAAGAAGCTGTGGTGGAGGAGGAGGCAGGTGTAGATGGTGCAGTCCCTGATACTGTAGTAATCTTCACTTTCATGCCTTGATCACAGTGGCCTAGTGTACCGCAGGCGAAGTAACGAGTGCCCGGTTTGTTCAATTTCACTGCATCATTGCCAGTGTTAGTGGAGTCTAATGCACTACCCAGGTCACAGTTCTTGTAAGCAGTCTCACTCGCAAGCTCGACCACGCTGTGTAGCCCTGGAGTGTACTTGAAAACTGTCCACCATGAAAGGAAAGGATCAAGCTTTTCATTCTATCAAAATCCATAATGTCAGGTTTGGTGATCAAAGAAGATGGAAGGAACTTACCAAGTTGATCTCCAACCTTAAATTTCTGAGCAGAAGCCCATGACTTGAAGTCTGCAGATTCATCCCAACCTTGGCTTCCTCCAACAGTATGTTGAGCTGCCATGGCTTCCTTTGTCATGAAAATAACAAAAGCCAACACCACCACAACTCTGTATTCCATCTTCAACTCTCTCTCTCTTTTTCTTTATTGCTTCCTTTTATTAACATGGTGTTATTTATAGTTGATATAACTACAAAATGGTCTCAGCTGTTCCTATCACTATTTCATAATTGCTCCAGCTATCGTTTGATAAGATCTAACCTATAATATCATTGACCCAGATGATAATCTCACATCAGGAAAACAATAATCGAAAACTGTACAGGATTGTCCCTAAAAAGCAACATACTTTTAAGGAGTTGCTGCTTTGTTAATCCACGAGTGTGAGTGTCCCACGTAAACCTACGATGGGCATTTCTTGTAGACTGTGAAACAAAAACAAAGAAGGTAATTCTTCAAGAAGCTTAAAGCATGCTTGTGTTTTGATTGCCTGCAAAGCAAACACTAGTTGGTTAAGGGTCTTGGGAATCTTTACGTTGAAAACAAGCTAGCGTTGTCATCATGTTAAGCGATGGTCTTGCCTGGTTTGTAGTTTTGTTTAAGAAACAGAAACGGATAAACTCATAGCTAATCATTACTACATCATGATGAATTCTTAGCCAATTCTATGATTATGAATTGGATGATAATTAATCCTATTCATGGTTTCTTTGTAATGGAAAAGTTACAAACAACAAAATATTTCTGAATCAAGTTCAATCAACTTGCAGACACATCAGTGCAGGAGTTTGCTTTTATACATTCAAGTAGCTGATTAAGGTTTAGACATGTCTGATAACTTTATGACCAAGCTTCTGTAATAATCAGCCGATCGAACATTTGGCATGCCTTAGGGTTCACATAAGCCTGATCAACTTCAGGTATACATAATCTCTTGCAGCTATGTAGTTACTGCATAAGTTTTGGAAGTTAAGCATTTATTATCTGGGAAACAACTTTTTTGCTGTGATGAACAAAGCCTGGTTAAGTTCAGTGCAGAAGCTTGAAGAAAGAAACTACTTGGTTATAGACAATATCTTTGGCGTTTACCCCCATAATGAAATCGGCATGAGCGTAATCTTTGATGTATTGAATGGTGAGCTTATCAACGTCATGGAACTTAAAGCTGTCAAGCAACAGCTGAACATCCCGAGCATCAGAAAGTGAGTCCTTCCCTCCATAGCTGATAAATATAGGAAGGTTGTGAGGAATATTGGACAGGTTATATACTGGTGGTCTGGCTTCTCCATAATGCATTAGATTGAAGAATGCAGTTCCATAGTTGTATTTTGCTAAGACCCCATCTCGAACGGCTGAATTTTCAATATGAAAAAATCATAATCTTTATCCTCAGACACAACAATATTTTGCATATACTAACTAGAGTATGAACTTACTTTGAGACAAGTGTACCAAATTCTTGGTTGATGTCGATTGAGGCTCATTTTTCAAAAATAAGTCCATCGTGGATGTGTTAAGACAGCAGTTCTTACCTTTGATTTGCAGAAGTGAAGTGCATATAGTAAGTAGATATGGTTTGCCAAGAAATTTAAGAACCATATCTTTCAAAGAGAATGATCACTTTAGCTGCAGATAGTTAACTATACTTTCATACCAGTAAGTGAACTCAACAAATCATAGCAGTCAACCCCTGGATAAGAACACAGAACTTTAAGGAACTGAGCTGCTTGTACCCTGCCAAAATTTGTTACCAAAACAGAAATCATTAGAGGTTTATGTTTCATTTAGGAAACAGATTGAAGTACAAGATATCAAGTTTTTCCTCCTCACCCTTTAGGATTGAACTCTGCAAGACCGAACAAGGTAGTAATCTGTAGGAAGTAGACTAGTTTTTAGTGATCTGTGCGTGAAAAATGGAACTGAATTGCAGAAAGGAACAGATTGACGATGCATACCTCACCAACAAAGGCTTTAGCACCAAAATAGCCAAGTGCAGTGGTCATGTGGCTCAAGTAAGCTATGGGACTCAACAAGGCAGCTGATTTCACCTTGTCCACTAGTAGCCCTTCTGAGAAGGATGCCAAAGCTATTAAGGTTCCCTGTCAAAACACACCGAAAAGGACCATTAACAACAATTCACTAAAGGACAATGTCGGTATAAAAGGCTTGTACAAGAGGTTCTTACCTGGGAATGACCAACATAATGCATCTTCTTCTTCCCTGTTTGATTGTATACATAATCAAAAACTGCAGGCAGATCAAAGATTACAAGTTCATCCCATGACCAATTCCAGAAAGCCTGTAAAACCGATATAACAAAATGAATGGAAGTTCTGAGCCCATTCATACTCAACCTGAATAAGCATATACCTAACACTAGATGCTTTGTAACCATACAAATCGTAGTACTTGTACTACAATTTCTTAGTAATCCTTCAGTATCTTAGTGAACTGAAGTCATTGTACTCCTTGTACTAATGAGATATTAGGGATGAAAATGCACCGGCCAACCCCATAGACCTAATCCTACTTGATCGAGTTTCGAATGAAAATTCGAGTTCAGGCACGGTGCAGGCTTGGATTTTTATGAATCTTAAACTTGAATTCATTTTTAATAATTCTAATCTAATAGGACTTTACTTGTTGACTTCAAACTAAACCGAATTGGTCTAACCTGAACCTTTTTGCCAAGCCTACGAGATGTTCTCAATAGTGTGGTTTCATTTTAAGTCAAATGCAAACTAGATTGGCTATGTGAATTATATATAACTTGATAGAGAGCGAGAGAGAGAGAGAGAGAGATAGAGGGTGAGAACCGGGTCACTGGGTTTGAGAGAGGTGTGGCGCCTGCTAAATCTGGTTCCTCTGGTGTTCGCAATCCAAACATCAAAGCCTTTATCTGCTAATATCAATGGCAGATTTTGCTCTGGTGAATTCAGGAGCCATGTCATGCCATCCTACACACACAAACCAATCTGGATTACAAGTTGAGACATAAACAGTCTCCATGAGAAGTCTAGCAACCACAAAAGATCTCCTTTCCTTTCAATAACCAAAACAAAATGAAAAGACCTTAAATTTTTAATTAATATAGAACAAATATGTTCGTAACCTAAGAAAACGTAAAAAGCCCACGTTACAATACAGACAAAGAAATGGAGGAATGCATGGATTGCATGTGTCCTTGAATTAAAAGAAAAGAAAGATAACATTGGATTGATCAAATGAAAAATTTATGGAAATGGGTTTGAATATTTTACTCATCAAGTTCATGTTTTGATGAAAGTTTTAAGCTTTTCTATCTGATAAAAAGGATGCTGTAATATTGACTTTATGCTTTAACTTTACTTGAAGCTCGTGATCAGGAGATATACTATGCACAATAAGTTCACCTTTAAAGTAGCCTAAAGCTGAGGACAAAATGAGTGCATGACAGATGCTTGTTATTATCATCTTCTTCTTTTTCCTCACTTGGCCTGATCGAAAATAACCCTGTTAGTACCCCAACTGAGGATACAGACGCTGTCTTTTAGACCCTTTTCTCACTTTCTTCAACCTTAAGAGTGAATTAATTTTCTTAGGTTCATTTTACATTGTTCTTTATCTTGATCTTCTACTCTTCTTCTTCCTCTTCTTCTTTTGCTCACAAGCATCAAATTAGGTTCCTTGAAAGATGCTTATACATGAAGTAGAGTAAGCACTTACCACTAGAACTCCATGCTGTATTAGAACTGGCTGCTTATTAGAACCATCGTCCTCGCTCCCCACACGACCTTCTGGTATTCTTTGCATTTTAAGTATGTACCCATCTTGAGTTTTAACCTGAAAACATGAACCATGCCTTTGTTTGTTAGTCCTCTGTCCAAGCAAATTGTAATAGAACTAGCTAGCAACAAGGAGTAAGGTTTGTCCTTACTTCGATCTCTTGGCATTTGTAACCATGAATGATCACTGAAGAAACGCATATACCAACAATGGAAGGATCCAATACAACCTCATTAATCTTTACACCCGAAGAGCCAGCATAAGCTTGACGGGGCAGAGTCATTAAGACCAGGAGACAGTAGCTAAAGCCAGCTGTTAGGAGAGACAGCCCACATGGAGCCATGACTTTGCCTTTTGGATTTGGTGGGTGAGAGTTTGAGAATGACACCTTCCCTTTATATAAGAGAAGGAAAGTCATCACGCAACAGTGTGTGAAAACGAATTGTTCTCTGTATCTTTTTTCCTTGTGCTTAAGTGCTCAACTGACTACTGAGAGTTGTTGGCTTAAAGTGGAGAGCTTTACACACTATATCCAATGACAAGACAACAGGTCTTTAGGACCCAGAGACCCATTTCTTTGATCCTTATCATCAACAAACATGGAACTTGTACTGTAGTATACATAAACGCATTATCTGCTCATTGTGAAAGCTTAAAAGAGATTGTAAGCGCTGAGAATGAGGGGGGTGATGAAATCTGTGATCATCCATAGGAGGCTGGAACACGAGACAATGTTTTGCTTTGCGTATATGACCCAAAAAAGACAGAAACTTGGGGTCCACATAGTGATATGTGTTAGTTCATGTGGGGTGCCCATTATTCCACAGAAAGCAAATCAATCCAAAGCTATATCCAGAAAATTTTTCTCGTTGAAATAGATTACTTTCTGCATTTTCCATTGTATTCTTGCAGAACTTAATTTGCTATACATTCCATGCTTGTTTTGGACTCTTTTGGTTGCTTACATTCCATTAGTTTCTGAACATTGAATGATTGACTGCTGAAAATGGGAAAACGAGCTTGCACAATATGGGGAAAGGTACAATAGGATAAGGTAAAAACGGCTTTACACTTCTCAGTTGCAGAAGCAAAACTAGATGCGCAGAGACTCACTCCTAGTAATCTGCAAATCTATACGCTATAACAGGGAATCTTTACAGGTTCTATACACCATACCCATTTTTTCTGTGAAAGCTTAGCCATTTCTACTGCACAAAACTCAACTTACTTTATTAAATAATGGGATGTTATCTGATAAAAGGTAATGGCATTTCAGGGGACTGATGGAAACAGATCATGTGCAGAAAACGAGTATAGTGGTTCCTCGTAATTTCACTTTCTACGAGTGGGGCTTTTGACAATGATGTGGCGTTCTCTGCAACAGAATTCGACTCTTTTGCTATTATAGAAATGTCCTGTGTCCATATCTTCTTGCTTGTTCAGTTCCCAGGTCAAGTCATAACTCATAATGTTGATCTTCATATACAATTTAGAGATACAAATTCCATTGATTTGTTCGAGGGATAAAGTAAAGGAATCCCTCCCTAAGCCAAAATGTAAGGCTTTTTCTGGCTGCAGGATGGTCAATGGTGCAAGTCTTTTCGCTTAATTGAGTTCAATATGCCTTTGTCCTGGAGGGGAACTTTCGGTTCTAAAGTTGGGAACTTTATGCGTTTAGATGTTGGCTTCGTAAATGATCTTTAGTTAAAGCAGAAAACGGTTGGAGAGAGGGCATGGTTGATCTTCATCTTCACTTGCTGACATTATTCATACAACTGACTGTTCAAGCTAAAAGACAAGAATAGGCATGACGAAAGGAGAGACCTTTAGGCTCAAAGATAGTACGGTTATGGAAAAGCAGAAGTCCTGTTGATAGGTAAATCTACAGTACATACATGGAAGCTATTAAATGTATTATAATCTGCAGAGACAACAATTTAACCATTGCAGAAAAGAGGTATGGTTATGGAATGATACAAATTCAAGAAAGAATCATATGTTCAATAGGCACAAGAATGCTTGCTAAATACACACCTCCATTACAAGTGCAAATAAGGATCCTCCCACTGATGTATAGGGCAATTTTCACCTAGGCTTTATAAATTTAGAGCTTTCATAAGGGATATAACTCAAACTTGGATTTACTGAGAGTAGAATTCTCAGCCTAGTTTTGGCACATAACAGCTTCTCTATAGCTTTGGCTCTATACACAACCTTGATTATAAAAGAAAAGTGACCTTGTAATTTACACATCCAAGTCCCAGAGAACATGATTCCATATAACTTATGAACTAGGGAATTTTAGATTCCACTTGTTCCAACTGAGCAGTAGGTTTGGTCAGATTTATGCCTTACCATTTACTACTACAGCTGGGCTCAACCTCTTTTTCCTCTCACTAAAACTTTGGCAAGAAATCAAACTTTGAAGATAACACTGCACTGATTTTAATGATTTGTCCTTCTCAATCAGCACGTCTCCATTCTGAGTTCTTTCGTTGCTACAGTCAGATTTTGCACCTGACACACATGAGGTAGTATTTGCAGGCTTAGGAAGGAACCCCAGTATGGTGGCCTTGACTCCCATCTTCTCACTGGCACTGGTCTGGTTGCCTGAGGGACATGGATCGTCAATATCAGGATCTTCTTTGAGACTCTCTTGGAAAAGTTCAGATAGCCGTTTCCTTTTCCCTGTTGGGAACGGTTGAGGTACAAAACCTGGACCTGTCTCCAAAGTTTTGTTGAATTTAGGTGTACCAATAGAGAATCCATGATAGACTGGGGTATTGCCACGAGATGGTGTAAAATCTGTATAGTAAGTGAAAAGAAATGAATTAAAATGAGCTGAATTCTCACAGCCTATTAGCTGGCACAAGGCAATCCCGAGATACCAGCTGCTTTAAACAGTCTAATTAACAGTAGAATGAAATTTGATTGATAACTTTGCAAACTGCACAAAGTTGTTATATAGTCCTGTATCAAATCTAACCAATGGCATTTTTTTAGGCTAAGTATCTGTAAATAAGCAACCCTCATTGCATCTAATAATGTGAGCGATAGAATATGACTGCTCACCACCATCGACACTGTAGAATTCATCTTCACAGTCAGAATCTAACCATGGCCGGGAATCGAAAAAGGTTTCATCTTTACTATCTGCAAAGTAGGCAAAACATGTATTAACATCAAAGATTAAACAGACAAATGAAACTAACAACTTGTAGATACATCCATCACATGCCAATGATTTTGTCTTAGAATGTAAAAACTGAGTTCATGGGCCCAGAGGCGATTAAATTTGCCCTCCAAAGATTGTGTCCCATGACAGTCACAAGGGCAGATCCTCAATCAATTTGTTAGAAGTCA
>JAOQMM010000172.1:2413904-2454904 GCA_027563515.1 Erythroxylum platyclados | reverse complement strand
GAGTTAGCCATTCCTTACAGACCTTATTAGAGAAGGACTCTGGAGGTTGGCTTAGCCATGAGTATCTATCCTGGCTGCTATAATTAGGAGTATACCTAGGAAGAAGCTCCTTCACCTGATCCGGAACATCTTGCCACCTGTCATTCCCAATAATAGCAGACACCCTTGCCTGAAGGGGTATATGGCTCCACCACAATACTGCAGTAGGGATCCTTCTTAGAGGTCCATGTCCAGTCCAATTATCAAACCAAAAGTATGCTTTCCGGCCATTTCCAACTCTACATTTCACCCCTGGCTCCAAACTATCCTTGAGGCACAAGAGTTTCCTGATGAAAAAGGAATGATTCTCTTTTGGAACCAAGGACCACAAGGACCTACCTTTCAAGATATACCCATGAAACCATTTAGCCCATAGGGAGGCTTCATTACACAAGATGGCCCATATCTTTTTCAGCATTAACATCCTATTTGTAGTAGCAATAGAGTCAATGCCTAAGCCTCCCTCCTTCTTTCCTTTACAGACCTCATCCCATCTAACCTTTACAATCTGCCTTCCAGCATTATACTTGCCCCACAAGAAACTTCGAAGCAATTGTTCAATTTTCTTTATTATTCCCTTAGCCAAAAACATGTTAGCTGACCAGTACACCTGTAAGGAATTAAGGACAGATTTAATGAGCTGAACTCTACCCCCGAATGATAGAAATCTGTTAGTCCAGTGATTAATCCTCTGCTGGATTCTTTCCACTAAAGGATAGCATTCAGAGAACAAGATCCTTCTAGTAGTTATTGGCATCCCTAAATAGGTCAAGGGATATTGTTTCCTTGACATCAACGACTTAGATGCTATTACTGTTTCCAAACTGTCAGCACTATTAGCCAGCACAAAATGACTTTTAGCTAGGTTAATTTCCAATCCCGAAATCTTCCCAAATTGCTTAAGGGAGTCTAGCAATAATTGTATCGAGGGAGGGTGGGCCTTAGAGAACAGAAATAAATCATCAGCAAAACATAGATTTATAAGAGATACCTTCTTGCACCTACTGGGAAACCGGAACCCCTTCTTAACACCAACATTATACTTCAATAACTGGGTTAGCACCTCCTTGCATAGGATGAATAAATAGGGAGACATAGGGGTAATGATATATTAGAACAGAGCAAGTGTTTTTTCTGAGACTAGAATGAAACTTCAGACTCATAATATTTAGAAACAAGAAACTGAATCTCCAGGTTGAACTCATTTCCTGACATAAGAAATACAAACCATTTCTGCCCTTCACATAACCTGTAACCTCACAGGATCTTCCTATTCAAGAACAGAAACTTAGAAAGTACAATCAGTGCAATCGTTAAGATGGGATAGGTCGGGAAGAAGATTGTGATAAGCAACTGCCAATGATGTGCTAAAATAGTTGCGGATGAACATAGCCCGCCGTTTAGCCCGGTCCCGCCTAATTAAGTACTTGTTAATTTGCTCACGGAGATCCACGTAACAGTAAGCGTGGGAATAAACAACCTGACGTATCTGCTCAAAGAACAGAGTAGCGTCCTCTGGATTGACCCAGTTTCCTGTAATATCATTCTTGGATAGTATATCCACGTCTGCGACAGTGATGATAAGATCACCCAGGAATTTAGTATAAGAGGTGATTTTAGGTATGCGTTTGCGAGTTAACTGCTCATAGATAATGAGGTTCCGGATTGCAACTTGGGTTGTTTCATCAATCAGCAATTGTGGGATTTCTAGTACACCATTGATAAAAGTTATGTCCAAGCTATTCTTTGACTTGCCTCGTCTGAATTTGATGCCAGCGTTCGAAAGTTCTGATGCAGAAGGAATAGTTTGCCATCCAGGTTTAACACCTTCCACTTCTCGTGAGGACGAAACCAACCAATCTCTCAAGAGGTCGAGCATGTGATCGGGTTCTCTGTGAGGAAGAGTTAAAACAGGTTGAGTGGATGGGAAAATTCTGCTAAAGAAATCAAGGGCAAGTTGAATCAGAGTCTTTTCTCCAGCTTTTTTGGTGGTATTGAACACACGTGTCAGCACAAACCAAGGTATTTGGTTCTCTAGCAATATCAGGTCATGGTGTAAGCACTCAAACATACAAGAAGTATGGAAGATAGGATCATCTTCATCTCTAAGATTCTCATCGTCGAGCTTCCGGAGCAGTTCGGTGATGAAAAAGCCATCAAGAAGCAAGATTCTCTTGAACCGATCGACACTGACGAGATCTATCGATCTACCATAGCATGCACGCGTTTTGATTTCTAGCCATGCAATGATTCCCTGTAAACTTGGTGGAACTGTGTATAGTATGTCTCTCAAATACTTGAACTTAATTTTCTCTGCGACTTTCAGCTCTTCTCTGTGACGGTGCAAGGGACCTATAGAAATGATTTTTGGGATATAAGCCTCCTCATTTTGTCTTTTGAGGATGGATGGGACTCTGAAGATGCAATGATTTTCAGACATTGGTAGCTTCTGTAACAACATATTCTCAAAGGAAGCAATCGTTGAGTCAATATCAATTAAGAACTTTGGAAGCATCTCATCCGCCATGAACACTGTCAAGAAAACCCAGATAAGATAAAACGAAAAAAGCAAGGAGTAAACAAGGTGAAAGTAGGAATTCACAAAAAAGATAAAACAGCACTAGTGGCCTGGGAAAGAAAAGAGCAAGAAAACCCTGTGAAGTTTACTTTTGCTTCAGGTTGCAGAAAGGAATAATTAACTTGGTTGGCGAAACATTTGCAGCCATATTAGCTAATTAACCAAACAGCCAAAGCCAAACAACAGAAGCAACTCAATATCAAAGCCAACTAGATCCGCAGATCTGCAGAAACAGTTGAGACGGCAGTCGAAAAAACTGCTCTGATACCAGTTTGTTGAAGTAGATCGAGCCAAAGTAGCTAATACGCAGGCAAATAGACTCACAAGAAAATATAGCAAGACACGCACTAGTCAATAATGCGAAAATAAATCAACAAAGAACACGGGATTTACATGGTTCGGCTTCCACAGGCAGAGGCAACGAGAAAATTCCACTATAATCAAGAAGATGAAGAGTACAAGCTTAATCACAAAGCTTAACGATATGTAACCCAAGAACAAACTCTGTAAGTTGCTTGCTATGGTGTTGATGGCGGACACCCTCATAACAAAGGCAAAGAATACCACTCTCCACTGCCAATTTGCCCCAAATACCAACATGCATATCTAGACATTTTATTACTAAAATAGTCTTGTCATTAAGGGTAAGGAAGGAAATTTTCCAAGCCACACATCACGACATTATTTAATACACATTTAAACAAAAGTATATAAGTACCTTAAAATTATTTATTAATTGAATCTTTTATGATATTAAAACTATTTTAATATTTACACATTTTTTCTAAAACTTTGAAAAATTATTTTAGTACTTCTTATTTTGTGTGGAAATATCTTTCTAATTCAATAATTTAATTATTTGTTTGTGTAAATGTAAAGAGTCCACCAAAACCTTTATCAATTTCATAGTTATGACGTTAAAGTGTGCATAAGAAGATGACACTTTAAGAAGAAGAAGAACCATTGCATATTTGATCTTTCCAGTGAACCTCCACTATCCAATATTAATTCTATCTTTCCAGTGAAAGCTTCCGTTTTATTATTACAACTCTGAGAAACTTCCCATGTTCCTGCCGACAAGGTGAAAAGTAAGCTTTGTAAGAAAATTATTTTAAGGACAGAGTAAGCAGTCATCCTAAGTGACGAAACATAGCCAATGTTCAGGAAACGAGCCTGTATGCTCGTTGCTCAAGTTGATTATTACTTTCTGCACCCTGAAGCAAAAGTAAACTTCGCAGGGTTTTCTTGTTCTTTTCACGAACCTCTATGCTCATTGCTCAAGTTGATTATTAATTTCTGCAACCTGGAGCAAAAGTAAAATTCACAGGGTTTTCTTGTTCTTTTCTTTCCCACTAGTGCTCTTTTATCTGTTTGTGAATTCCTACTTTCACCTGTCTACTACTTGCTTTTTCCGTGTTATCTTATCTGGGTTTTCTTAACAGTATTCATGGCGGTTGAGATGCTTCCAAAGCTCGTAATTAATGTTTAATCAGTGGCTGCTTCCTTTGAGAATATGGTGTTACAGAACCTACCAATGTCTAAAAAGCATTGCATCTTCAGAGTCCTATCCATCCTCAAAAGACAAAATGAGGAGGCTTACATCCCAAAAATCATTTCAATAGGTACCTCGGAGTGTCACAGAGAAAAGCTGAAAGTCGTGGAGGGAATTAAGTTGAAGCAGGTCAGACACACACTTTACAGAACTCCAGATCCTGAATCAAGTTTATGGGAGTTCTTTGCAATCATTAAAGAAGTAGAAAACGAAACGCGTGCAAGCTATGGTGGATCGATAGATCATGTCGATGTCTTTGAACTCTTCAAAATCATGGTGCTTGATGGTTGCTTCATCATCGAACTGCTCCGGAAGTTCGACGATAAGAATCTCAGAGATGGAGTTGATCCTGTCTTCAATAATTATCGTATGCTTGAGGACTTACGCCATGACCTGATATTGCTAGAGAACCAAATACCTTGGTTGGCGCTGAAACGTTTGTTCAATACCACCAAGAAGCCTGGAGAAAAGCCTCTGATTCAACTTGCCCTTAATTTCTTTAGCAGAATTTTCCCATCCACTCCACCTGTTTTAATTCTTCCTTACAGAGAACCCGATCACATACTCGACCTCTTGAGAGATTGGTTGGTTTCGTCGTCACGAGAAGTGGAAGCTGTTAAACCTGGATGGCAAACTATTCCTTCTGCATCAGAACTTTCGTACGCAGGCATCAAATTCAGACGAGGCAAGTCAAAGAATAGCTTTCATTGGAAAGTTAGAACAGAAGCTTTCACTGGAAAGACAGAATTAATATTGGATAGTGGAAGTTCACTGGAAAGATCAATATGCAATGGTTCTCTTCTTCTTAAGCGTCGTCTTCTTATGCACACTTTAACATCATAACTATGAAATTGAGAAAGGTTTTGGTGGACTCTTTAGATTTACACAAACAAATAATTAAATTATTGAATTAGAAAGATATTTCCACACAAAATAAGAAGTACTAAAATAATTTTTAAATGAGTTAAATAATAATTGTAATTGTTCGCATTTATTTTAAGATATTTCCTTTTAATTTCTAGAATTAAAATTATATTAAATTAAGAAACAATTCTTAGATTAAAATCTATTTCTAAGTTTGAATTTTATATTAATCTCTCTTATCAATTAAACATACTCTTAAATAAGTTTTATAATAGTTGCATGGGAAGAGGTTGATCTTGCACACTAAATAGGTTATAAGATACATCTGATCAATCGAGATTTCGGAGAATATTTTATTAAGTGATTAATTTGAATGAAACGTTAAGGCATAATATTGAAAATGCTCGTTGAATGAGCAATTCATATTGAATCGATATTGATGATAATCATATAAAAATATTAATACAAAATGAAACCTAAATAAATATATTAAGTTGGAACGAATAAATCAGGTACATGTTAATGGTGTATCACTTATTAAGTCACTATTAGACCATTTCCCATACACTTAAACACTGAAACAAGTAATTAAAAAGCAAGATGCTTGAAAAGAGAGAAAAAGCACAATAAGCAAATAGTATTTCCCCAAGGTAGGTTTTATAAATTTTATAAAATAAAATTATTCAATTAAATACAGTATATACAAACATAACAATAAAAACAATCACCGAGTGAAAGTTCTGCTGATATGCGAGATATGAGGAGGTCCAGTAGTACGTAGTCTTATCTCTAATTAGTAAAGAGGTTGTTTACGATAGATCCACTTTTAAAAAAAAGAAAAGAAAAATAGCATATGCATATTAAAATAATAAATTAAAAATAAATAGATAAAATAAGTAAATAAATACACAAACAAGAAAGAAAACAAGTAAATAAATAAATCAAATAAACCATTCAAAGAAAATATTTATGTTAATTAAGGAAATGTTTAAACTAAATAGATAAGATGGAAGTAGTGCATATTAAATTTTAGATTGTATATAAGATATAAGACTCAAAGGAAAATGTTTAAAAGACCTATGAAAAAGAGAAAAAACTCTTTATGTGAGATCATTTATTTATTTTTTATTATGTCAAAGTTTTCTACGAAGAATCATGGTGAGTTCCAACATAGTCATATCGTTTTGTTTTACCTCCTCCTAATTCTTTGTAAGCCTTTCTTTTTTCCTCTTATAATATATAAATAAAATCTTCTCACATATTCTTAATGGAGCTTTAAAGTGTCTATTCATAATATGTTTGAATTAGCTAAACTTGTCTCTCTTAATTTTTTATTAATAATAATCACCTTTAATTTACCTTTTATTATTGCATATTTTATCTTATCTCTTCCAGTAAATTTGTACCTCTAAAGGATAATTCTCGTCTCAGCTTCGGTTAGCTTGCGACATCTTCATTCATTATGGAATTTAATTAAGGAAGATGCGTGTCATCTTCCGGTTTCTATGAGGAGCAAAACAAGCATCCTCTGGACACAATGTCTGACAAACATCTTTAGCAATAGATTGAGAATTTGTCCTCATAAGAGAAAGTAATGATGTATTAGTACAGAGCATGTGTTTTTTCTGAGACGAGAGTGAAACTTCAGACTTATAATATTTAGAAACAAGAAACTGAATCTCCAGGTTCAGCTTATTTCCCGACATAAAAAATACAACCCATTTCTGCTCTTCACATAAACTGTAACCTCACAGGATCTTCCTATTCAAGGAAAGAAAGAACAGTCTGTGCAATCGTCAAGATCTGATAGGTCGGGACGAAGATTTTGACAAGCGACTGCCAATGGCGTGCTAAAATGGTTGAGGATTAACATAGCCCGTTTCCGCCTAATATAATTGTTAATTTGCTCACAGAGATCCACATAACAATAAGCATGGGAATCAACAACCTGACGGAGGTGTTTAAAGAGCAAAGTAGCGTCCTCTGGATTGACCCAGTTTCCTATAATATCATTCTTGGATAGTATATCCACGTCTGCGACAGTGATAATAAGATCACCCAGGAATTTAGTATAAGAAGTGATTTTAGGTATGCATTTGTGAGTTAACTGCTCATAGATAATGAGGTTCCGGATTGCAACTTTGGCTGTTTCACCAATCAGCAATTGTGGGATTTCTACTACACTTTTGATAAAGTTATGTCCGAGATATTCTTTGACTTGCCTCGTCTGAATTTGATGCCAACGTTCGAAAGTTCTGAAGCAGAAGGAATAGTTTGCCATCCAGGTTTAACACCTTCTACTTCTCGTGAGGACGAAACCAACCAATCTCTCAAGAGGTCGAGTATGTGATTGGGTTCTCTGTAAGGAAGAGTTAAAATAGGTGGAGTGGATTGGAAAATTCTGCTAAAGAAATTAAGAGCAAGTTGAATCAGAGGCTTTTCTCCAGGTTTCGTGGTGGTATTGAACAAACGTTTCAGCACCAACCAAGGTATTTGGTTCTCTAGCAATATCAGGTCATGGCGTAAGTACTCAAGCATGCAATAACTACTGAAGATGGGATCATCTTCATCTCTGAGATTCTCATCGTCGAACTTCCGGAGCAGTTCGATGATGAAGCAACCATCAAACACCAAGATTTCGGTGAGTTGAATGGCATCGTCATTAGCTATCAATCCAACATAGCATGCACGCGTTTCGTTTGCTACTTCTGCAATGTTCGCAAAGAACTCCTGTAGTTTATCACCTGTAGCTCTGTCTGCTATGTCTCTGGCATACTTTAACTTAATGTCCTCTACTTCTTTCTGCTCGTCTCCGTGACAGTGCAAGGGACCCATGGAAATGATTTTTGGGATGTAAGCCTCCTCATTTTGTCTTTTTGAGGATGGATGGGACTCTGAAGATGCAATGCTTTTCAGACTTTGGTAGTTTCCGTACCATATCCTGAACGAGAGCATTAATTACGACCTCTAATATCGCCTCCATCTTGAATACTGTCAAGAAAACACAGGTAAAGATAAAACGAAAAAAACAAGGAGTAAACAAGGTGAGAGTAGGAATTCGCAAACAGATAAAAGAGCACTAGTGGGAAAGAAAGAACAAGAAAACCCTGTGAAGTTTACTTTTGCTTCAGGTTGCAGAAAGTAATAATTAACTTGAGCAACGAGCATACAGGTTCGTTTCTTGAACATTGGCTATGTTTTGTAACTTGGGATGACTACTTATTCTGTCCTTGAATAGTTCTCTTACAGAGCTTACTTCTCACCTTGTCGGCAGTGACATGGGTAAGTTTCACAAAGTTGTAATAAGAAAACAGAAGCTTTTTCACAGGAAAGATAGAATTAATATTGGATAGTGGAAGTTCACTGGAAAGATCAATATGCAATGGTTCTTCTTCTTCTTAAGTGTCATCTTCTTCTGCACCCTTTAACATCATAACTATGAATTTGAGAAAGGTTTTGTTGGACTCTTTGGATTTACACAAACAAATAATTAAATTGTTGGGTTAGAAAGATTCTTCCACAAAATAAAAAGGTATTAAAATAACTTTTAAATGAGTTAAATAACGATTGTAATTAATAGTGCTTATTTTAAGATATTTCTTTTTAACCTCTATAAATAGAATTAAATTTTAATTATTTATTTTAATGTCTTATTTATATAAACTTCTTTTTTAAGTATAACAGTTGCTATTTATGTAACATGTAACCGGTCCTTAGTTACGTATCCCGGATTAAATGTGAAAGGGCAATAAACGGATAAATATGGAAAATATTTGATTTTGGTTCTTGAACTTCAAACAAGTTTTTCGAAGCTGAAACGAGCGCGAATCCATCTCCGTCTTCACAAGAGCTGCTTACCGGGACGCGGTTAATGTCTTTCTACAATTTTCTTAAAACATAAGCTCTCTTAACGGGTCAGAAAATCTTTATGCTTACGATTGATATGAGCACCAGGAGACCTTAACCTCTTTATATAACTTTCATATTGAGCTTCCCTATCACAGGTTCGACATGGATCCGGTTCACACTAATAAGATCCATTTTCCACCTAGATTTCGATCATTGATTTAGATAATTTATTGGGTCACTTTATTATCTTTATCCGGATCAAATTACGTAATTTAACCTATAATTTATTTAAAAACTGAAAAATGTAATTAAATGTTGTCCAACTTTACGAGAAAAGTCAAAATTATCCAATAATTTACACCTAACTAATCAACATTCGAATATACAATTATTAAAAGTTTTTGAAAAAAAAGTGTAAATATTAGAATAGTTTTAAAATCATACAAGATTCAATTAATAAATAATTTTAAGGTACTTATATAATTTTTTTCGTATTAAATAATTTTCTTATATTTTGAACTACTATTTTATAATAATTTTCTTTGAAATATTTATTTTTCCTGTTGTAATGTAATATTAAATTATATAAAATCCATTTTTATATACAAATTCAATTTCAAAAATAAATATGATGGAGTCCGTATTTATAATCTGAAAATCTTACTCAGGAAAATATTATTCCCATATCATGATATGTATTTTTTTAATTTACTCATTTAATATAAATTCGTTTCCTACCAGGCCAGAAACGGCCTAACTCGAGCCCATCCTGAACGACAGGACAAGAAGCGACTGGCCCAAACCCCACTCAAATTATTTTTTTTTTAAAAAAATGACATCGTTTGCATGATCAGGCTTGAGACCAGCTTGCCCATTGATATAGGGCCAGGCCAGTCCTTTTGTATCCCTATTCTTGTATCTTTCATTTTCGGCCACTCTTTTCATTAAATGGCTAAAATTTGCTCCAAAAACATTATATCCACGTGTCAAGCTTTGAAGCAGTCAGCTTCCACAATTCTTGTGAACGTCTCGTGTCCGACGTGGGCTAACCGACTAAGGTAAAGTGCAACAATATCTACGACACGTAAATCATGCGACTCTGTGAAACTTTTCTAAAAGCCACCCATTGCCAGACACGTGTAAAATGTCAGAAAACTGTCATTTTCGTAATTAAACATCCAACAAGTGGCATTTCAAGAACCCTATCACGCATGCTGACTTTGTCACCTCCCTTAAAAACCTCACTTTCTTCACCACTCGAAACCCCTCTTTTGCTCTCTTCGCAAAATTGTCGCCTTCTCTCTATTGTCGCCGCCGCCATGTCCGGGCTGACCCGACTCCGATTTTCAGGCGCTCGGTCAGCACTCTGTCACCTCGGTCGCTGCATCTCCGAAGGACGGACCTACGGATCGGCGGCTGCTGTCCAGTACGACTACGACGACGACGAGTATTTCTCCGAAGCAGAAGAAGGGAACGGACAACTCCGAAGAGACGTGGAGTGGCTGCAGGCGGGCCTTGAATCGGCGGCGGGATCGAAATGGGTAAGGGGAGTGCAGTGGGTGTTGATCGGTGAACCTGGAGCTAGAAAGCACGTGTACGCTGAGAAGCTCTCTACGCTTCTTGAAGTTCCTCACATTTCCATGAGTACCCTTCTTCGACAAGAGTTTAACCCTCATTCATCTGTGTACAAAGAGGTTCCTTTTTTTTTACTTTTTCTTCAATTTGATTTTGGGTTTTTCTTAAAGTTGCGATGTTTGTGTTCCTCTTGTTGCTTTTTAAAACGTTCTGATTGAATATATTCAGATAGTGTGAAATGTTTTGTTGGGTTGTTTTGTTTTAAACTCTTTTCGGGTTTAGATTGCAAAGGCTGTCAATGAAGGAAAGCTAGTGCCTGAAGATGTAATATTTGGATTGCTCTCAAAGAGGTTTGAAGAAGGATACCGCAAGGGTGAAACTGGCTTCATTTTGGATGGCATTCCCCGTACTAGAGTCCAAGCTGTAACACTCATGCTTTTCTCATGGATCATCATGCGTGTAGATTGTTATTGTAACACGGAATGACATTGACGTTGTCACTATGGATTTTCTTGCAGGAGATTCTTGATCAAATTACGGATATTGATCTGGTTGTGAATTTTAAGTGTGGTGAGGAGCAAATGGAGAGCAGGAATTTCCTTAGCATGGGTAGTTCAGGAGGTGCCTCTATTGCTGCTGATGCAGGGGCTGCTTTGAAGGAAAAGTTCCGGTTATATGCAGAACAGGTTCTGAGAATTCTATTCTTTATTTTTGCTCAACTCAGCTGTTGACAGTTTCATTACTGTGGTTGTTTATCTTTTTGGTTTAACTTCATGACCTTGTTAAATTCTTTCTTGTCCGCCTTATTTCAAACTTTTAAGCACTTGAATTGTGTTTATTACCGTTGACCCCTATTTCCTGATTCATCATCGCCCTTGGAATTGGCAAGTTTTGGCTTGTAGGAGAGATATAGCTGACAATTTGTTATCCATCAGGGCAAGCCATTGGAAGATTACTACAGGAAACAAAAGAAACTTCTGGACTTTCAAGTGAAGGGTACACCTGCAGAAACCTGGCAGGGCTTGTTGGCAGCACTACGCTTGAAGCATATTAATGCTATTAGTTCTTCTCCAAAGCTGGCTGCTTGATCTGTTTCTTTGTTGGTAACTGGTGACTGCCTTAGTTTAGTTGCAGTCATGCAGTAAATATATATATATATGAGGAAAGTGTTGAGCTTCCTTGGCAATTTTGAATCTTTCGATGTTTTGAGTTTTAGTTGTCAGTTAGATGCAACGGAAGTATGTGTGTTCATAGGATAATTTTAAGAGCAAAGAACACTAGAATGTAATGTATGACAATTATATGAGTTTGTCAGTTCCTTTTTTTCATCAAAGGAAGCAATTTTTGCGGCAATGGCTGTTCATACCCTATACAAAAATTTGAGTAGACCAAGGTTAGGGCCGTATTTGAACTCTAGAAGGTCTGTTTGGTCCAGCTCGAATCAGTTCGCATCAAAACGTTACTTTTACTTGAACCAGTTCGGTTGACCAAAACAACTTAAGAAAACCATGTCATCTTAGCTGTGGATTCAGCCCAATTCGCTGCTTAGCCGAGTATCATCTTCTACCCTTGACACCTTTAATGACACGGTTACTGATCCATTTGACATCCTGATGATGGACTTAACTTCAAACAGAGGATTGCTCCCTAAAGTTACAAGACTTGCCTTTTGTACAAGAGAAGGTAAAGCACCAAAATTTTACAGATTCACAACTGCACAACGTACAAGTATATTTGCATATATATAGGACTACTCACTCTTCATCCATATCTCTCTCAGAAGCTCATATCTAATCGCATTCTGATCACCGATTTCCTTGGACTTCCAGTTGAGCTTTGCCGGCTGGGAGTTGTCGTTGAAAATTGAAGTCAAAGGGGAATTTAATTCGTCAAGCTCATCATCGCTGGTATACGACTTTCTAGCAACTGAACATCCACTTCTCAACTGATGTTGACCTCCAGACTCTCCAATAGTTGCAGCAATTGAAGTAGCTGAAGGTGGCAAATATATTGACGGAGCTGCGGTGCACGGAATGCTTGTGATGAAATCCTCAGCTGCATCCGGAGTATCCTATATTGAAACACGAACAAGAAAATTGATGGCAAACCCCAATTTATACAGACATAGGTTAAGGAAATTATATCTGACATAACTAAAATAAGCTGGTAGACAAGGAATGTGACTGACCACAGAGTCCAGGGTTTCAAGCACAATATCAGGAATAGGGTCAGGACAAAAGTCATCTGTGACGAAAGCATCAAGAACTCTCTTGATTACTTGTGCACCAAATTGCGGGCATACCTTGAAACCAAAAGGTAAAAGGAAATCTAGCATTGTAAATAAAGCTTGCAACATACTTTGATATCAAATTAAGATTGACTAAGAGAGCTGGAGCCAGTTTCATAAACCTCTTCCCTGACTGATTTACTTAAGAGCATATCTTTCGGAAGCATCATCAGATCACTCAAAGCATTTAGGAGATGAAAAGATTTGAAAGACGTGTCTTCACTCTCATTATCCTCATCTTTTTCCTTGTCAACTAAGCCATCACCATCCATACCAAATACGTCAGTCAGCCATCTTGACCAGCTTCCAATCTGCTTTCACAAAAAGATAAGGGCAGATGATTACTTGATTAATGAACCCACATTAGGACCAGATTAGCATTCGACAACCTAAAAAAAGTCTCATCATACCTTAGTTGCAAGCTAGACAAAAAATTTAAGTGTAGAATGCAAAAAGGATACAACGGAAAATGCGTTTGCAGGTCCTGATATGTATCAGAATGCATCCTCACTAACAAATTGAAATATCATAATCGCAGCAGCTTGTGATGCAAAATCAATGAATACTAAGGTAAGCTGTGTTATTAAGTATTCATTCCTCACCACATTCTTCAGCTGAGCACCAGCTCCAAAACTTGATCTTCCAGCTGGGATGGGAAGAACCTTTGGATCACTAATGGGGTCAGACACCGGATCTGTTGGGATGGTATCAACTGATTCCCGGAGAATGGCATTGAACATTGCCACATCTAACCTAGCCATGCATTGATCCATTATCTACACAAAGATTAACATGAAAAACGGTAGCCATTAGGGTGGTATCATTAGATAACCAAGCAACTCATCAGTAAATTGATCATAGCTACAAGTAATTTAGTTGTGTACCAGTCTGGCTAGAGCTAGCAAGCAGCCACACTCGTGCCCTCCAGCTCGAACAGGACAAAGTCTTTCACAGGCATCCTTGAAAGCCTTTTCCCAAAGGTCTTGCGAAAAGTTTACTTGGTCTTCATCGCCTGGATTGGATGTTTTTCCTAGATTGTTCATTGTAGCACCAGATTGCATGTTTGGCGCAAGAGTCTGGAGAGACATAGGAACATAAAATCAGTCATTAAGTTTCCTTCAAAAGTAAGATACAAGTTAGTGATTTAAATCCTTAACAATCAAAAGAGTGGATGAAGAAAAGAAAATAGGACCTGCCACCAGATGGATTCAACAATTCGAGTGAAGATCCAAGCCTCAACTCTTTCAAGGCATGACACAAGTTTATGAGGGTCCTCCCAATCAACTAAATCTCCATAAGAATCATTCTTGTTCGTTTGGCTGGCTGAAGTCTTCCATTTTAAAGAAGTTGATTTAACACTCTTTCCTTCTGCACCAACATTTTTATCCATGTATGGTGTTGCAGGAAGCTTTAGCTCTTGATCACTGATTGCTTGAGAACTAATTGCTCTCATAACAACACAGTTCGATAACCAAAATGTCAACCTATAATTGCAAGTCCAGAAACATGAGTCCTCAACAATATGTTAGTCTATCCTTTTTTTTTAATTTGACAAGATGAAAGTAGGGTATAAATTCTTTGAGCTTCCAACCACGAGGCTAGAAATCTACCTAAAACTACTTAATCACAGATCTAAGTACTTCTTTTAACCCATTTTGCAAACTTAAAACACAAAAATTAAATGCTTGAAAACATAAGATTTTAGAATACCTAGGGACATCGTTTCCACATGCTTTGGCAACTAGAACCAGTCCTGATACAGCACTTCTAGCAGCACTAGCTTGTCTGATTTGTGAATCTTCTTTACAAGCATGAAGATAAAGTCTGGAGAGGCGCCTAGCTGGAGCATGAACCTTACTCATGGAACTTCCATGCTCAGCAGCAACCGAGTAAAGAGCAGCCTCAATAGCAGCAGTTTCTCTCAACTCTCCCTCAAGCATCTTTATTTTGTTTTCCAGTTGCTGGATTCTGTTTTCCATATGGGTACTTGTGGTATTCACTGGATAAACCTTTGCATTTGTTTGGTCATTAAGTATACCATTCCTTGCACTGTTGTCAGCATCTGCTGTGGCGGTAACTTCCTTGACTTCATTGTGCTGATTTCTGCTAATAATTCTGCTGCTCCGGACAGAATCTGATGGTGATCTAACAGATTTTACATGCTTTAATCTATCGATTTTGGGGTGATTCTCCTTCATTCCAGCTACTGCTATGGGAGAGTGTGAGTCACTCTCGATTGAGCCATCATATATGGTAGAAACTTGAGCAAAATTATGTACAGGTTCATTATCCAAGGAAACCTTTTCCTCTTCCAAATCTGGAGTTTTGTTTTCATTCTCCCAATGTTCCTTTTCAATCATGTTCTTGGTGGAACAAACAGGTGTACTTCCCTCAGTATTATCCTCCAAAGAACAATTTTCAGCACCCTGATGTTTGCCACAATCTTTTTCACTTACTGGAAGATCATAACTTATAGAACTATGCTTGCTTGCCTTCAAAGGATTTTCATACTCATCTGAAAAATAACCTGATGCATTATGCTTACTGTAGTGTTCAGCATTAAATTCAGTAATGCTTTTGAAGCTAGGAACGTTTTCTTGAGCCTCCAGCACCAAATCTAGATGTCTTCCACCTATTGTGCTTGTATTGTCCTCCTCCCTTGTATCTTCATAAGTATGGTGTGAGGAGGAAGAATGAACACTTTGAACTGCATCATAGTTTTGGATTAACATTGAACTAGAGTCAGGGGAGTTCAAGATAGAAGCACTAATGTTTACAGTGAGCCAAAAATCAGAACATAAATTCAGAGAGAAACAGCACATGAACCTTCATCAGAATTTTCTGGTGGTGCAAGGTTTTCTTCACGTCCAAGTTTTTGACCTATGTTATGATCCTTGCTAACTCTCCCTTTTTTCTCTAGCAAACTGTCTGGTCCATTCTGCAAGTAACAAGAAGGGTAGCTTTGTGATACCAAGCAAAGGCATTATTAGGAATTGTCACAGATCCACAAGAGGTTGTTTCTATTTATAGCCCCAACAATGAAATTATCAACCAAAAATATTGAGTAGTAACAGAGATGAATATAATGCATGTAACAACTTATCCATCAATTCGAGAAAGGTTCACATTAACAGAAAAATATCATTTCCACAGCAATGGCAGCACAAGTTGATAGGAGCCAAATTAGCCATGTGAAACTAAGATCAGATAAGTAACATCACTGAATAGAAAGATTAGAAAAGAAAATGACATTATTAATAGCATTAATTACCTCTGCATTTTGGGAGGGCAAACTTCCGTTAGTCAAAGATGAGTGTGATGAAACATCATCATCAGTGAATGAGGAAACCTCAGCTTCCTCGACATGTTCTTCGTTCATCAAAGTTGAAACAAATTCTCCTCCATTCTTGTCAAGTGAACCTACTTTTGCCAGATTGTCCTTCAGGGAAGGCCCAGCATGACCCTTATAAACCCGCTGAACATTAATGTATAGCATTGGCTCAGATGAGTTCCTAAAGCTCCTATTGCTGTTCATTGGAACACTAATGCTCATAGTCTCTTTGATAACACCATAATCTGCCAAGTCTATGATAGCAGTTGCCAATAACTGCATTTTATCCCTTCGAGGTTCACATAAGTTGAATTCTACAACATTCTTCTGGAAAGCTTCACCACGCTTGCCTTTGGCAGGAATTTTCCTTGTCAAAGTCACAGGCAATTTAAAGGATTCATTAAACTCAATCTTCCCCTCTCCAGCGATGGATCCAAGAGAAGGAACAACAGTGTTTGTAGATCCAGAGTAACGACCACCACTTTCCCATTGAATCAGAACTGAGCGTAGAGATTTGAGTGATTGAGATGGGGGCCAAGGCTTAATCTCTTGAATATGAATCAAATAATTCACTTGAACTGAGCCTCTCTTCCTGCCCTTTGCACCGGGACCAAGAACCATTTTTCAATGAACACCTTCACTATGTCAATGTAAGCACCACCTTTATCTGCTTATCAACATTTAGAAACAAAATCTCTGAATTCCTACATTCCAGAAAGAAACCTGTAAGAACTTAAGCAGAATACTAAGTACGAGGAACATAAAATATGATCCAATGCTAACAGTAAATAAGAACAACGAACTGTTTCAATGTGTGAGAAACTAATCTTCCATTTGACTACTAATCAGTGCGTTAAAAAGAAAAGAACCCATAAAGTCGACCGACCAGATGTTCTTTATCTGAAACAGAAATCTCAGCTTTTCTACAGCAAAGAACATAGTTTATACATCCAACAATTGAAAGTAATCGAGACAAGAATGAGATAGAAGCAAAAAGACGAAAATAGCACACAATAAATGATTGCACACAATGAAAGCTACTAGTATCGAATTATAACCAACAACATACAAAACATCCGGTTCAGGACCTACTATTAAGTACATACACCTGTAAGAGTGAATACGGCAAAATGATGGAAAGGATTAAACTTTAAGCTTTGAGAAAGCACAAAAAGCTACTTAAAACAAAACATACAAGAATCAAACATCAAATCTACGAAAATCACAGCCTTAAGTTAGCTCAGAAACCGCATTTTGGATGAGTGCATCTTAACAATCCACGTAAATATAAATGCACGCTACCCACAAGATTCCCTCATTAAACCAACCCAATAAAAGACTCTCAAAACAGCTAAAGTTTCAATCTTTGAGCTCATAGAGAAAGCATAAACACCAAAAGCAAACGCTGTCAGACCATCCACTTAACAAAGACCACCTAGAACAACAAAAGGAAGTAAATTTTGAGGACTATATACATCACATTTAGCTCTGCATAACAAACAAGTGAACAAAAATGTCTCTTCACTCTTCTGAACTATTTGAGAGTGTGAGAGGGTAGAGACAGCTGCCAGCCACTGAGAAAGAACAATGTCCGGTAATGAAAATATACACATAAAAATAACAGAATAAGTACTTATATATGAAGTAAGGTTTAGTTAACAAATGGGATTTCACCGTTTTGTAGGAACAAGGATTATTCTTCTTCTTCTTCTTCTTCTTCTTCTGTTTGCTCTTTTTTTGCTCTTTGTTTTGAGGAAAGTCTCTTGGCAGACTTGAACAATGATGAACGGTTATTAATGAGCAATAATACCCCACGCGCAACTGATGTGTTTAGCGACGCTTCCCTCCATACGTTGACGGTGAGGATTTCGCGGTTACTGATAGCGCGTGTGTATGGGACTCAGGGTGTCGTTTTCTAGCTTGGTTGGCTTAGATTCCACCGACAGGTCTTTGTTATGTTACTGAGTTCCAATTTCACCATTAATCTTAAAATGGTTTCTAAGAAGTAAAGTTCGAGTTTTTAGCGTAAAAGCATGAACCTTTTGATTCAGGAAATTTTAGTTTAAATTTTTTTAATATGACATAAAAATTACATGTAAATAATTATATACTATTCATATTTTCCAATCAAATATTATTTATATAACGATATAATCTAATTTTTAAATTTGATCTAAATTTATTAAATTTAATTTAAATTAATAATTTTGTATTATATGTACCAAAAATTGCTGGACAAAATCAAATACATTTAGGCAAATTACACTAAACAAGAAATTGGAGATCTTTAATGGTGGAGGAGTAAATATATGAGATACAGAAAAAAGAATAGAATTATGTTAAGTGAGTTCAATAAAGATGGCTACAGAAATACCTACTTGTGTCTTTACAATGCCTTCTCCACAGGGTTATCAGAAACTATTTTACTCTTTAAGATAGTTGTCTATTGTGTAGTACTGTACTGTACATAAGCTTCTCACTAATTTGTGGAATCTGATTTCAGATCAGAATCAGCTGTTGCCTGGACTTGAGCAGCATATTGCAGGTTCCATAGAATATCCTCAAAAGAAGGACGATTTGATGGTTCAGGAGATATGCATTTACTTGTTAAAGAAACCACAATTGATAATGATTCCTGAGAGCAAGTGGTTAAAACTATTGGATCAACAATTCTTCTTCGTCCATCCTGGCTGCTAAAGGATGCCTGCAATATTTTCACCAGAAAATGTGCACTTTGAAACACAGAAAACCTGGAAATGAACTTGACTGGAAATTCATAACTATTAGAACTTTGGCTTACCATTTCATTTAGCAGAAATGCTTCACCTTTTCCGGTTACGATAGGTCCAACGAGGGATTCGAGTAATATAAACCCGAAGTTGTAGATGTCATCATCTAAGTTTACCTTGTAAGTACTGGGAGAGATGGAAGAAAAGATTAAGCACATCATAGTAGCAATTCAAGAACCATAAGAAATATAAACGATTGAATTGATTCAATCTAAATGATAAGTAGCAGAATCTGCAGTTAATTTGACAGCCAAAATAAACTAACTTCTTTATGCATCAAACATGGTTATCACTGCTTTCTACACAGGTCTTATAAGATTAGATGCTTAGGACAGAAGAAACATACCTGGACTTAGTGCCCTCTCCCTTAGCCTACAAACCCCAGAAGAAATGTGTTAAGAATGATCACTCAGAACTAAAGATAAAAGTTTACAGGTCAAAATTCATAGCACAGCTTCTTACATCAAGTCTTTCGATTTCTTCCGTGATGATAGTCATTCCATAGTCACTCAATTTCGCAATTCGATGCTCATCAAGCAGTATGTTGTTTGTCTTCAGTCGATTGTTGAAAGTACCCGGAATCACCCCAGTATGCAGAAAATGCACTGCCTTAGCCACACCAATTAGAATCGCAAGTCTGTCTGGCCACTTCAGGACTTTTTCTGGAGAAGTCTCTGCTTGTAAACATGTAAAAACAGTTAGATGCTAGCTTGATCTAAAGTCTCATTGTGCTTAAAAGCATTGAAAAACCACTCTGTCAAAATGACACATTTGCACGAAATAGATAAAAGAGACATGATCTGATGTTTCAGAAGAATTCCTACCAACCTGACAAATGTGAACGATATGTTCCATTCGACATGTATTCGTATACAAGGAAGACTTTGTTGCTGCTAGAATCAACAAGTCCAACATCCGCACAATGTCCTAGGAGACCTACCAAATGTGGATGGTGAAGTTTCGAAAGCAAATCCAGGCGAACTCTAAGATTTTGAATCGATTGCTTCTTAAGCAACGCCAATGTTCTTATAGCAACATAGGTTCCATTCTCCAATCTTCCTTTATAAACCTGAAAGTGTAATACGTATGGCATTAATTGAAATATAACACAAGACAAGTGCATGAAATTTGGCAGAGAAGAGTCAAGAAAGACCTTTCCAGTCGGGCCTTCACCCATGAATGCTGATGAATCAAAGTTGTTGGTCGCTTCCTTCAACTCTTCCAAGGAAAACTCACGACAAATGGGAGCTCCTTGTGTCCCTAGCTTGGTTACTTGAGAAATGAATCCTAAATGGAACAGAAAGAAAAGCTTCAGTGCTTGATGTTTAAGCACGTTTGATCGATACGGAACTAAAATTTGATTGTTGCATCAAGAACACTGACAAATTAACCTGGCAACATGGACTTACTGGCATTTGCAAGAATTTCAGAGGGGACTCCCGCAGGTCTAGTATCCTGCACGACCTTAGAGACTATATTTTGTTCAGTTGTCTTACTGGAGCAGTATCTTCTACAGAAAATGAGAAACGCAAATACAAAGAGCCCAATAACAAGAACAACGCCGCCAATAATAGCTACTAATACTCCTATTGTTCTGCCTCTTGTCTGCTTCCCCTCCATCTCTGCTTCCTCACAGTGGGACTCTGGGAGCTGATTTTTGGTGTCAATGGATAGGCAGTTCCCACCAGATTTAACAATTACCTTACCTGAAGGACTGTTCAAGCAAGGAGGAAGTCCGCCCACAAACCTGTTTGAAGAAATATCAACAAAACCCAGTTTGGTGCTACAGCTGAGTTGACTGGGAAGTGAACCACTCAACTTGTTGGATGCTAAGTTTAGATAACTTAAATTCGGTAAAGAGAATAAAGTAGTAGGAGGGGTTCCACTCAGATGATTTAAGGACAAATCAAGATGTTGAAGCTGACTTAACTGACCAAATTGAGCTGGAATTTTTCCTGAGAAGGAATTATTGCTTAGAAGAACTGTGATCAACCCTTTTGGCATGGCAGGTAAATCAGAATCTAATTTGTTCTCTCTTAAATCCAACACATGCAAGCTAGTCAAGGTTCGCAAATCAGGCAACTTTCCGGTAAGCTGATTGTGAGACAGTGCAATACCAGTTAGTGTTTTGATTTTGCATATTGAAGAAGGAAATTGACCCGTGAATCGATTGTTCTTCAAACTCAAAGTTGTTAGTTTTGACAATGAATCCAGCCAATCAGGAACAGTTTCATTGAAGTAATTGCCATCTAGTGTCAACGAACTAAGCTTCACCAATCTTGATAACTCTGGTGGAACTGAACCATAGATAAAATTAGAGCTTAAGTCTAAAAGTTGGAGTGAGTATAGCCTGTGGATCTTATCAGGAAGCGGTCCCCATATGCCCAAAGACATTAAGCTAAGGAACTTCAAGCTAGTTAACCTTGTCAGTGTGGTAGCAAATGAATCTATTGAGAAACTTTCTGATAAAGTCTGGTTGGGAATTGCAAACCCCTTGAACTCACTGACCTTGGTAAGTTTATCTCCCATAATCTTGAGCTCAGAAATTGTGTTGTCCTCGCAAATGATGCTCATGTGTGAAGTTGAGAGGTTACAGAGGTCTCCATTAGGATTTTCCCAAACATCCAACATTGGAGGGTACTCCAAATGCTTCCTTAGCTGCAGTAGAAGTTGAGTCTGATAGGATTGCAACTCATGGGTGCTCGGGATAAGGAAAGCGCATGAAAGATAGACTATCAGAAGCCAGTTTAACCACCCCATGGATAACAATTTTGAAGCAATACTTGATCCCAAATTTCACTCAGCAAAATAAAACACCTGGGACATTGTCCAACCAAGAAGAAACAGAAACAGAACCATTAAAGAATGCTCCTTTAGAAACCAGAACGAACAATGATAGCTTCTCTGTACTGTAAAACAAGCTCGGGGGATAGAGCATTAAAAAGTTAGGCACAGCCTTGGTCTTTAGTGACACTCAAAGAACGGTAGTTGGTCTTCTGAATTCCAGCAACTGATCCATCAGAGAAAGATAGAATCTTGAGTAAATGACACTGAAAAGCAACAAAGAAGTATCCCCATAAGCAATCAACAAACTCACACGTTGTCCAAGAAAGTGAAAAAAAGTAAGTTTTAACCGTTAACTAACCAGGCCAAACAGCGGGACAAAAACAAAGGACCAGGAAGAAACAAGCGAAGTTAATGAAGCAAAAGAATGTCCCTGAGATGTTGTCTAGGAAAACGAAGAACAACCCAGAAAGCAAAAATTGGAGACAGTTACAGAGAAAGTAAAGCAAGAGAGACAAAGGTAAAACCTTGTAAAGAGAAAACTAAGAAACTTAGAGCTAAAGGATTAGTCTGTGAAAATATTGATGAAATAGGACCAAGTCGTGGAGGTGGTAGTTGCCCAACAAACAAACAAAAAAAAAGAGTACACACAGGTTCTGATAAGAGGCATTTAATGTTTCTGTGCGGAAGACATTAATGGGGTCGGAGTAGGGGCAAAGCCAAGTGGCCACTTGCTTCTTATTATAGAAGAAGAGTATGGTGTTACTGTTAACGAGGAGAAATGGAAGAGACACTGAGTGAGTAGAATATGGTTTTGCTCTGTCACTCTCTGTAATATATATAAACTAAAATGGGAGGTTCGTTTCGTACATTTGTTTTTTCTTTATTTTTCTTAATTACTCCTGTGCCAAGAATTGTTGGAGTTTTTACATCAATGCCATTCCCTTTTTCTTTAAACTGTTTGCTTTTTACATTTGATCCTCAATTCTGTTTAATATTTCTCTTGCAAGATTATAATGTACAATATCATACCTCAAATTTGTCATATACTTAACACAAACTATTTTAATTAGAATATAAATAAATGAACAAAATACGTACTTTATATTAACAAAAATTTTTAAAAAATCAAACCTTACTTCAAATGCTCATATTTAAAAAGATTATAAAATTACGATATCAAACCTCAAACTTGTCATATAATTAACATAAACTATTTTAACTATAATATTAACATAAATAAATGAACAAAAATCATACTTTATGTTAAACCTTACTTCTAATGCTCGTATCGAGATTTTTAGAACAATCGCTTTGCTTTAAAATTAATTATTAATTTGTTGAGTCAAAATTATTATCTAATTTTAAATTGTGTAATTTGTACATACTCAAAATGACACAATTAAGAACAATGTTTTCAAAATTAGACCGGAAGTTAAACCAGTAAGACGAGAGTTTTAAGGTTTAAAAGGTTCAACTAATATTAGACCGTTATAAAACCAATCAAAGATTAAATAAAATTGAAGAATTTGAAAATTGATTGAAAAAGAGTATCCTTACTTATCAAAAATTTAAAGTTTAATTGAAAAAGAAACAGTTAAATGAAAATTAATTAGTTTATAAAAATTTATTAGTTTAAGAAAAATAGTTGATTAATTAACAAACTGATCGATTTTTAACAATAAAAATTATTAAACTAAATCAAATTAAAAAGTTGATTATTTCAAAGTTTTCACCATTAAACCAATCCAACTGATTTAGTTTTTAAAATATTGCTCGAGGCTAATGAACCAATCAAGAAGAAAGACCTTATTCTTCTCTATTTAAGGGAATTTGCTTAAAAAAACTTGTAAGGAGAGGGACATAATGGGAAAGAAAAGCAAATGTTGGAGCTTTTGGCCAGTTATATGTGAGATGGACCAGGTGGTCCAACTTTCAACATGACAGCCTGTGACTATGAGGGTGCAAAAGCCACGTTCCTAGTGAACCGTTAGCTCTACAGTACTTTGCTTTTCTCCTTCTTTTATAATATTAATAATTTAATCTTCAAATTAGAGAATCCCAAGCAAAGCTTCCTAGTTCCATGATAATATTAATTTAGCCTAAGCCTTACTTAACTAGCTACTATTTTTTATTGTTTTAATTATTATTATTATTTATTTATCTCCTCTTTATATAGATCACTTAAAAATAATTTTTTTATTAATTATGAGTAAAATTATGTATTATTAAATCTTAAATTGAAAAAGTTTAGATTTATTTATTATTTAATGTTTAGGTTATTGTGAAATGAGAGGTATGTCTGTATGGGGCTACTGGGCCAAAGTGTAAGTGTTCTTTTTTTGTTTAGATATTTTTGGCAGTCTGACTCAGTCAAATCCCAAACTTTCACATAAATAATAATAATAATAAAATCATTGGAGTGGACAGTCTTATATGTCAAGACCTAGAACTTACAAGCCCTTCGCTTCTATATGATTAGATGGGTCCCTACTCCCTCGACTTTCCTTAAAGCACATTTTGTTAAGGTTAAGTGACCACCCCTACTTTACACTTTACTTCATCCACTTTAGTATTATATAAGTTTTGCCCCAAAAAAATTTATAATCGTTACTCAATTGTTAATTATGTATTCTTTTTATACTCTAAAAAGTTTTAATAACTACATCCTTTAGAACCCTATTAATTACCTTTCTAAGTATTCTAACAAAAGGATAGTTGATCCTATTAATTAGAGTTGGTAAAAACAAAAAAAATTATATGGAAGCTTGAACTTTCAAGTCTGATCAAGTTCAAATATTTTAGTTTGAGTTCGATAACACATAATTTAATTTATTAATTTTAAATTTATCCATCGTATTTTTTATATTTTATTAAATTGAAAATATTAAATATGAGTGTAATTTAAGTCTAAACCTAATTACTAAATGTGATTAAAATCAAATTTAATCTATTTAACTTTCTTATAACTCAAACTAATTTGTGTGTTTGTGTGTATGAATAAAAAAAGTATTTGAATAATGGAAAATAAAGAAAATTATATTGCCAAAAATGTCATAAAATTACTACATTTGAATATTCAACAAATTAAGAATGGATATTTTGGGTGTCGGCAAGTTTTCTACACTTGTACAATAGTGTAATATGTAAAAAGAAACTAAAATAAAGCAAACGCACAGAATAAGGAGAGTGTAGAGTTATTAATTTTATTATTTTAATAATAAATAAGATGATAAAAATGTTTAACCTAGCAATTTAAGTAAAAAAATTTGAAATTAAAAAAATAAACTGATTCAATCCATTCAACTGTGAAAAACTGAAAATTTCAAATTAACTAATTTTTTGATTCATCGATCAGTTTATTAATAATCAATCAATTTTTATACACTACTCGATTTTTATTAAACAAAATTAATTAATTAATTTTTATTTATTAGTCTCATTTTTTATTAAATTTTAAATTAAGAATAATCTATCTTTAATCATATTTCAAATACTTCAATTTTATTTAATATTTAACCAGTATAATAACAAAAACTAATAAGGATTAAACTTTTTAAACCTTAAACTTCTTATTTTATAAAATTTAATTTTTCATCTAATTTTAAAAATGTTAGTGATTTGGATTATTCCATCGGAACTTCTTATCATCCTTACGTATAAGTCGCACAAATATTAAGAAATACTCATCAATATAGGGATTTAAGGTTAGCGAGATTCGATGAGTACGAAGAAGTTAGGACAACGGTGAAAACAAAACACTTACTTTCACGTTAACATTGCCTTTATCTTGAGTTCTCAGTTCCCACACAAGACAATTAATAATGGTTTTACTTGCAGGGCACACCAAAGCAAGACAAAGACGCCGGCTTTTTCTCAATGTACGAACAAAGATCACTACATCTATATAAGAAATAAGATAAATAAAATAAAATAAAAACACACAAATCCCTTTTTTATTTTTAAAAAATTTTCTTAATTTTAAAAATTTGGAAAGAATATTTTTTATTTTTTAAATATAGACTAATGAAATACTATTTAGATAACGGTTCAATTTACTCTAAAACTTAAATCGAATTAATTAATTATGACTCAAAATAATTATTTATTCTAACTATCTTAAATTATTAATTTATATTAATTTTAAGAACTGAGCTAAATTATTGTATTGATGACAGTTGATTAGTTCATATTTAATATTTATATTATGTGTATCTTGTCATTATTTTTTAACTTAAATATAAGAAAAGTGATTTTTAGAAAATAAAAAATAATTAATCTTTAATTTAAAAAATTTTTAAATTTAAGGAGAAATTTAGTTGTTCTATCCGAAGATCAAAGATGCCTGAAGAAACAGGGAATTAGCATGTCCCACGGTTTAAACACTAATGGACAAACGGATCTTTTCGCTTTACCACTAGCACATGGCCTGCACGCTTTTGCAACTGGGAAGCTTACCTAATCTTTGAAATTTGTTTTTGTGTGTATGAGGAGTTCCTGACAAGTCTTCGTCAATCAAACCATTTTATATTTCAGATAAACCCTTGTGCTGAGTGCTGACAGCTTCTTCAGTGTCCGTCTGTTGTATTTGTGTCGCATAAAGAGAGTAGCAAGTGGAGCTCTGTCACATGGATAGAGATATGGAGATGCCCTAGATAGAAGAAGTTGTAAGTTTTGAGTTTTGATCTAAGATTGAGTAAAAATTGATAGAGATACGTACAATAACGAGTTAACTAACAATGATCTAAGATTGAGTAAAAATTGATATCTCAAATCAATGTTACTCTAATCTAATAATGAATTGTCAGGCCTTTAAAACTTGCCGTTGAAGAACACTCTTGTTCTCTCTTGTGTTCTTTTTTCTATCTTTCATGTGTCTTTTATATTGGATACAATTACTCACACTAATGTGTCTGGTGATCATATCCCTTAGACCCACTTCAATACGCTTAGCAAAGATATGGTCAGGTTGTTTTCGAAGTCCTTAAAAATTATGTTAATTCTTCAAACCTTTTGTAGCAGTTGTAAATTAGGTCGAATTTTTAGAAAATTAAATACTAGTTTCTTAATTTCAAGTAATAAAATAAAATGAGAGATTTTGGATTAATTAATTAATTAACTAAAATTAATAAGAAATCAAAATAAATTAACTGAATATAAGAGGGATAAGTTCAAGAATACGCAACTTCGATTTAAGAAAAATATCTCATCTAATTGTAATATTGATAATTGGTCTAAAAAGAATAAGTGTTACAATTCAAAAAGTTAGTCCAAAACATATTGGGATAGTCATAATAAGTATCAAATTTTCCTAAATCAATTTATTTTTGAGATTGATTCTAACAGTGGGGAATCCTCTATCTAAAAAGACCCCTGTTTGGAACGGAAAGCGATTCAGTAATAACGAAAGAGAGACTCGATTCGCTCCTCTCCAACCAGTCAAGTGGCTTACGCTACTCTCGGAAGATTGGCTAGGATAATGCATCCATTGATTTCCATTCGATAACCTAATCAGAAAGAACCACATAGAGGCGGGGAGGATGGGCTCTTTAGACAAGATCAGTAGACTAAAAGGCTTGTATCTCAAATATTCTATCTATCCATCTCTGAATCGTGGGGCCCGAAAGAGTGTTGATATGGCCAGTAGTGGTTCGTTCCGACATAGCAAAGTGTTCTTTACGTGTTCCCAATAGACTTTGGAAAATCACCGATCCTATAAACTTAACATCCAAATTAAAACTTACTATCTATTAACTAAGTATGGTAGTATTCCATATCAAATAAATAATATCAATAAGTTTAGTAAAAAAGACTAAACCATAAATTAAATAATTGAGATAGCTGCAAATCAGACAGTTACTAACTACAATTGTGTCCACCTACAACATGGTTGTGTCTCCCATAAATAACTTAAATTCATTAATTTTCTTTCTTTATTTTGTCTTATTTCCATTCCTTTCCATCTATGAATTCTAGAAGTTCAAATTTGGTGATATTGAACAAACAAAAACTTATAAAATAACCGCAACATTTATTTATTTGAATTGTAAGTTAAGTGAGATTGCTAAATCATGTTTTCACATTTTCAATTTTTAAATTTCAAGCAATAAGAAATTGAATGATAGAGATAATACAAGAGAAAAATAGTATTGTAGAAATTGAATGATAGGGATATAATAAGAGAAAAAAGAGTATTGCAAAAATAAAATAGAAAAATATTAAAACTTAAGATATATTTGTGAATATCATTAACGTATAAAATTTTGGGGTTACAGATAAAGAATCTCACGTAAAACGATCATTCTCATTTTTATAGATCTTTCAAACATTTTTTCAATTATAATCTTTTTAGTTATTATAATCTGATATTTGTGAATATCATTAATGAATATCATTATTGTTTTTTTCAATTGTAAATAAATAATTTTGTCGTGTAGAGAATACTATCCAAAAGCATTAAATTCATGAATTAAATGATTATACTGCAAAGGGTACTATGTGAATCATTTATGTATGAAGTGTACAAATAAAAGCATTCGATACACCAGACTATTACGTAAATGCCCAAATTCAAAATATAACGCACGGTAGTTTTTTGTTATTAAAAATTAAATTTTAACGGATTAAAAACTATGATTCCTATAATAAATTATGATTATAATAAACTTAATCATAAATTATGTGAAAGGTGATTCGGTTGTTTACATTTCTCGGTTTTGGGCCAATTTCTCACACTTTAGCCCAATCCAAAATTAGTTAAATCGAGTATGTCCCATTAATTTTGAATTGGGCCGAATCTGCTCCTCCACTGTTACAATATTCCTGTGTTTGTTTAACTTGGTATTTAGAGAACAAGACGAAAAACGGTACCGTTGCTCTACTTCCTCTCGTCTTCCAAGGCAAGCGAAGCAGAAGCAAGTTTCTGGAACAAAACTGAGTCGTTGAAGAGGTTGATCTGCATGATCCAATATATGAACCTTAGTTACATCAATTATATTTATCCGTATTTATACCACAAAATTTGAAAATACGAGGAATAATTAGATAATCCTTTATTTCTTAATCCAAAATTTATATTCCTTTTTAGTTTATTGAGTATTGAATGTCGGATCTTGAAAATAAAGTTTTAATACAGAGAAAAAGGTGAATTCAAGTGATTTATATGTAATCAAGTATATTGTATTTCAATTTAAAATTTTAATACATTAGGCTATGTTCTTATTCTTATGTATAAACAATTCTTTTTTAATATATTTTTTAACTTAAAATAAGAACTTACCGAACTGATCTGACTCAATTTGACCTAGTCAGATCCGGAGTTAATGAATCAGTCAGAAGTCATCGAGTTCAATTTGAATTTATCGAATTTTAAGTTTTGACCTGGATTTCGTTTTTAAAATTTCATATTTCAGACTGTCCAATTTAGGGATGATAATGAGCTAACCCAATTTTTCTAAAATAATTTTTTTTAAATTAAAAATATAGAACAACTTATTTTTTTAATTGGATTCGAGTCTGTAATATTCAGACCTAGGCTTAGTCAAGGCTCAACTCTTTTAAATAAAACGATATTGTTTTGCTTATAATAATTGAGTCTCGAATTAGTCTGGGTCAACTCATTGAAAATAACTAAGGGGTGCTCGTTTGGGGGGCATGGGAGTGGGAAAATAGGAATGGAATAAAAAGAGGTGATTGGTTGAAGGGGTTGATTGACTATTAAAATTTTTGATACTCAAGAATAGAGTAATGCTCCATTTTTTCCAAATGTGAGAGGAATGGAATTCATTGCTCTCTAGCCATTGTCGTGGCTTCATTTGTTCTTTTTTTTTAATTTTTAATTAATTAAAATATTATTAATTAATTAAAAATATTATTAACATATATAATTAATTAATTAATTAAAATATAATTAACATATATAAAAATATAATTAATTTATTAATTAAAATATAATTAATTAAAATACAAGATTCCTGTGAGTGTTTTCACTCGGTATTTAGAGAACAAGACGAAAAACGGTACCGTTGCTCTACTTCCTCTCGTCTTCCAAGGCAAGCGAAGCAAATTTCTGGAACAAAACTGAGTCGTTGAAGAGGTGATCTGCATGTTCCAATATATGAACCTTAGTTACATCAATTATATTTATCCGTATTTATACCACAAAATTTGAAAATACGAGGAATAATTAGATAATCCTTTATTTCTTAATCCAAAATTTATATTCCTTTTTAGTTTATTGAGTATTGAATGTCGGATCTTGAAAATAAAGTTTTAATACAGAGAAAAAGGTGAATTCAAGTGATTTATATGTAATCAAGTATATTGTATTTCAATTTAAAATTTTAATACATTAGGCTATGTTCTTATTCTTATGTATAAACAATTCTTTTTTAATATATTTTTCAACTTAAAATAAAAACTTACCGACCTGATCTGATATGATCTGACTCAATTTGACCTAGTCAAGTTTGGAGTTAATGAATCAGTCAAAAGTCATCAAGTTCAATTTGAATTTATCAAATTTTAAGTTTTGACCTGGATTTTCTTTTTTAAAATTTCATATTTCAAACTGCCCAATTAGGGATGACAATGAGTTGACCCAATTTTTTAAAATAATTTTTTTAAAGTTAAAAATATAGAACAACTTATTTTTTTAATTGGATCAGAATCTGCAATGTTCAGACCTAGACTTACCCAAGGCTCAACTTTTTAAAATAAAACGATATTGTTTTGCTTAGAATAATTGGGTCTCGAGTTAGTCTGAGTTGGCCTATTGAAAAACAACTAAATTTAGGCCCATGGGCTAAAAATTACCCTAGTCTAATTTGGCTTATTTGAAAATTGAAAATTTTAAATAAAACGACATCATTTTAAATTTTGAAAAATTAATATATATATATATATATGTATATATATAATCTTAATGGAATCTAAAGTCTGTAAAATATAAATAAGTTTCTCACCTGACCTGGACCCAAATTGAGATATTTAAAATTCAAATTTATTCTCATATCCATTGTTATCTATGCTTATGAATAAGGCATGAAGTCAACTAGTCAGGCCGGATTTAATCAAACCTTGAGTCAACCTCGGGCTTACGCTATTCAAGCAGGGTCCAACTCAAAATTTGACAACTATAAGAAAAATGATATCATTTTGCAGAAATGACTTCCTTTTTTATTTTTAATCAAGATCCAAAACATTTTCATTTTTGCTTGTGAATCCTTTTTTTTTTTAATCAAGATGCAACACATTTTCATTTCTACTTTCGAATCTTTAGTAGGATTGTTTCCACTCCTAACTAACTACTAACTACCCTTTTAATTCATATGCGAGTTTTCCCCTCAACAACCATAGCCTAATTATAATAAAACAGCACTCTCACTAATTTATAATGCCCATTCTTTTACTAAAAGTTGCATTCATTCAAAGCAAAATCAACAACTTCGACATCAAACATAAGTTTCCCACAAGACTAATCTTGAAACCTAATGATTAATTCAATTATTCTTTTGCAAGCATACTTGAACCTGAATCTTCCAACTGAATCAGCGTTATTAAATCAAATCATTGATTATTTTCTTCCAAATTGGAGTTTGTTTCATAACTTTTAAGTTAAGCTTTTGAGGATTGCCCACATAAAGTTACAAAGTTAGTACTCCTAATCATAGTTTAAAAAACCGAACCTAAAGTTAAACCAGTAAAACAAGATGTTTAAGGTTTAAAATATTTAATCGGTATTAAATTAAATATTGAATAAAATTGAAGAATTTGAAATAAGATTGAAAGAGAATGTCTTAATTTAAAATTTAATTGAAAAAATAGATTGTTAAATAAAAATTAATTAATTAATTTGGTTTATAAAAATCAATTAGTTTACGAAAATCGACCAATTAATTAATAAATTGGTAATTTTTAACAACAAAAGTTATTAAAGTAAATTGAATCAAAAAAATTAGCTTATTCAAGATTTTCATGGTTGAGTTACCAGAACCGGTTTAGTTTTTAATCATAGGTCCTCACTATTCATATAAAAATATTATTTTCAGAAAAGGGAAGAACAAATAATATGAGATTGACAAATAATTATGTTTTAAAAATTATTTTAATATATTTGTAAAAGAACATTTGAATAATAATAATTGAAATTTCTTTCATTAAAAATTGTGGTCCAATTGCAGGTATTGGCAATTTAAAGTTAGTGGATGTGACCAAATCGGTGGCTTGATGACATTGACAAAGTAAGCCAAAAGATACTAATTAAATTAATATATAAACTCATAAGAAAGGAACTCAGACTTAGCGCCCAAGGGATTTAAAGCTATAATGATCTAATTATTTTCGACTTCGAATTTTGAAAGGGTATTTGTTCTAAATTATCCTGATCTTACACGCCTTCTCTAATTTATAATCTTTGATTGTTTAGGTAAAGATACTCTATGGTTGGTTGTTAAGAAAAAGGCACGCATATAATGACTCCAAGCAAGGATGGCAATAGGATAGGCCAGGTTGGGACTAGGCACACCCAATCCTGATCCCGCCCAAAGCTCATGTTGTTGAACTTGATCTTAGTCCGAAATTCAATTCAAACTTTTTTAAAATTAAAAATGGAAAATAATATCGTCTTGTTTAGAGTCTGAGTTTAACTAGAAGTTAAATTTTTTTAAAAAAATTAGACTCGAAATTCAGTTAACCCCTAATAGAACTCGAATTCAGTTGCCATTCATAACTCCAAGTGGACACTTACAAGAGTGGTTGTCTTAAATTTGTTGTACATATCACGAATCATATATATTAAAAGATGTAAGACACTTATAATTTATAAATATTAATAAAATTAAATTTATCACTTTTAACTATAAGTTAAGTAAACCACTTAAAGTGTATAATTTATAAATTGATTTAATGAACATTTAAATATTAATCTTACAAAAAAGACATGTTACTTCATTTAATAAATATATAATTATATGTCTCCTTCTTAATTTATATTAAGGTTGGTAAGACTTGACTCAAAATGTTTAATTTAAAATAATGTTTTAAAAATCAAACCAGATTAATCGGTCTAACAGTGAAAACCTTAAACAGACCAATTTTTTGATACAGTTTTTAATTTTCTGGTTAGATTTAGTTTAATAATCTTTGTTGTTAAAAACCGATCAATTTATTAATTAATCGACTATTTTTTTAAATTAATCAATTTCTATAATTTAAAATAAACTAATTAATATTTATTTTACAATCTCTTTTTTCAGTTAAACTTTACATTTTTCAATAAGTAAGAATATTCTTTTTCACTTATTTTTTAAATTTTTAAATTTTATTCGATATTTAACCCGTTTTATGATAGTTTAATATCAGTTGAATATTTTAAACCTTAAATATCGAGTCTTATCGATTTAACTTTAATTATTAAAAGATTGTTTAAAACTTGAATAATATATTTTTTTAACGTTTTGATCAAATTATTTTAAATTGTATCAAATTAAATTAAATAACTCCAAATTTTAATTTTAATTTAATTAATTCATACTTTTGATCATCAAATTTAGTTAAATATGAGTAATCGAAATTGATTTGTCATTCCTGATTCACCTGCCAATGTCAAAAGCTCATTTCTTCGATTCCTAATTCGCACCAATGCCAAATGTTCAGTTCATCGAATCTATACAACAAGTACATGAATCGATCCGAGGCATAGTGTAATGGGTCTTTTATGTATAGTAGGACATGGCAATGCCATGCAAGTGTTAGTAGCCAACTAATATCATATCCGTACATTCGTACCTTCGGGGAAGAAGCTGACATGAGAACTAACAACACCGTACGTAGGATCATAAAAGATGCATGGCCAAAGGGCCCCCATTAAAGACGGTTGCGTGAGCTGCTGTGGCCCACCACCCACCGCCCTCCACCTCCGGTGACGATCACAACTTAATGACTTTCGCTCCACTGCATCACCTTCGATGAAAAAAGGGAATATTGAAGCATATTAATCAAACAGTACCCTTTCAGATCACACCTAACGTTATTAATTAGTCTCAAGATCAGTCAAGACTTCCCCATCACGTGTAGGGACCTCGATCATCGTCCTCCTCCTCCTCCTCCCTCCTCTCCTTTTACTTTGCATGTTACTAGTGTTGACCCTCATCCACTCCTACTACCTTTGTTCCTTTCATAAACACCACCAGATCCAGTCAAAAGAAATAGAATAAGTTTGTCTAATTAGGTCACCATTTAATGAGCTCTAAGAACAAATTAAGAATTATGGGCATCTCGTATTTGTTTGTTCTTAGAAGGATTTGTTCATGGCTTCATATATAATTCATTAGCTATACATACAGGCATGCATATATGTATTATTATATAATCATCTTCTCTTTATAATTAATTGGGGCGGTGTATTTTATAACAATTTTCTTGCGGTCTACATGGTTTTTGTCGTTTTCTTACAATTCAATGGACCATATCATGTATAAAATGTGTTACTTCATGTGTTTTGATAAATACTAAAGTTTTAAAATTTGAACCAATTCGGCTAACTCTACAATTTAAATTGGTCCATTTTTTAGTTTAGTTTTTAATTTTTCTGTTTGATTCAGTTTAATAAATTTTATTGTTAAAAACCAATTCGTTTATTAATTAATTGTTAAAAACTAATTCGCTTATTAATTAATTGACCAATTTTTGTAAACTAATCACTTTTCATAAACGAAAATAAATAAACTAATTTTCATTTAACAATATCTTTTTTCAATCAAATTTTAAATTTTTGGATAAGTAAGGATAATCTTAAAAATTTTAAATTTTATTCAATATTTAATCGATTTTATAACAGTCTAATACTGGTTGAACCTTTTAAACCTTAAGCTTTTTATTTTACCAGTTTAACTTTCGATTTTGAAAATATTGATAAATACTTGTCTATAAAAGCTTAAACTAATAATAGTAATGTATACAATTAATCCGTAAAGCATAAGAAAGAGAGTTAAGGAGTAAAAGAAAAATAGGAGTAAGATAAGAAGGTTACTTAGTGTCCGAAGAGGAATAAGCATACTCACTCAATCCGATTAAATTCAACAAATAAGGTCAAATTTAATAAACTTAATTACTTTTGTGAAATTCGATCGAAATTAAGATAAATTTATCTAAAATCAACTAATAAATTATATTATTCGAATGTGACAATAGATTTAAGTATTTAATTTTAATTAGACTCCATCTTAAGATCAAACTCAATTAAAATTATTTCGTTTCGGAACTAAAATTCTTATTTGATTCGATTTATTATCACTTCTCATGTAAACCAAAGTGATTTATGCATTAATTACCAAAATATATTTCTTGGGTTAATTTAATTAATCCTACCACCATTTGGGTTTAGTTTAAATTAATCCTACCACCATTTGGGTTTAGTTTACAAATGTGACCTTACTTAGGGTGGCAGCCAACCTAGCAATATAAATTACATACACATTGTTGACTATGGAGGTGCAGTGCATGTCCAAAGTACCAAATACGACAAAAAGTGCTTCTTAGACTTACGGGGCCTAGAAAATCCATGGAGATTCGCAACTGGGATTAAACTCTGGTACATCCAGCTGTACACTCACATCAAACATTTGGCGGGGTCCATCCAGATATCCTTCGGTACCGAATTGTAGACATCATCAAACAGTTTCCAGAGTTCCCATTCCACACCCATCGCATATGGCATCATATTCTCTTTTTTACATTTTTATTTTTCATTCTACAATGACATTATTTTATATCTATTTACATATAAATTTGGCATCATTTTAAGAAAAAAAAGGGTTTGAATAAATTAAGTAGTACAGAGAATCTAAACCTATCATCCATTTAAAATTAGTAACAATAGATTTACTTATTTATTATCAATCTTTTAAAAATTATATTAGAAATTATATGGATAAAATAAGAATTTTAATCAGTATTAAATTATTATAAAATCAGTATATAGTAAAAATTAAATAAATTTTAAAATAATATTGAAGCAGGAGACTATTCTTACCTGAATTTAATTAAACAAAGAGATTGTCAGATAAAAATTAATTAATTTATAAAATAGGTTAATTTAAGAATATTAACTGATTAATTAATAAATGACTCGATTTTTAATATAATAACAATTAAGGCAAATCGAACGAAAAAATTGAATGGTTTAAAATTTTTACGATTAAACCAACTATACCAATTCAGCTTTTTAATCAATGTTTATTATCTCTGGTTCAAACACTTTAAAAAACTCTTTAAAAATATTTAACTTCCCACTTTAAGTTTCATCAACTCTTTAATATATAATTAAAAAATAATATCCTCTATAATTTTAAAAAATTAAAATACCAAATAAACATTGTAATAATTTATAAATAAATTATTTAAATACAGAATTTGAGTTTAACTAATATTTATAAATAATATATTTTAATCTTCTATATAAAAATATTTTGATTGATGAATAAAAAGCCTTTTTTTAGGGGGCAAGTAGCTGAGTAGTTGAAGTTGGTCAAAAAGGGCAGGAAACTACTTCTTTTGAGATGGTAGTAAGTAAAAGCAGTAGCTTCTCAAGTACATGTGTTGACGGCAGGGTATAGGAATGCAGGAGGTATCCATCTCTGCATGAATCGGTGAAAACGAGAAAGACTAGAAATTTAACCAGTCTTTTGACCCTGTCAACTACTCAACAACAACAACAATTTGGAATTTTGGATAAGCAAGACTGTGTCGCATGATCACTGACACGTCAGTATCATACAACAAAACTCTCTACGAGCAGCAGTGACATCTCTGAGCTCACACAAATGCTTTCTGTAATAAATTATTTGATAAATTAAGATTATTTTTTTACTTTTTTTTTTACCAACGTTGAGTGGAGCTTTAAAGGAGTTGATAAAGTTATTTTTTTTACTATAAAATTGTAGATTCAAGTCACAAAAATAATTTTTTTTAGAAATATAAGGGTAAAGTTATGTATATTACGACCCTCTTTAAATTTTACAAAATGAAAAACCTTGTGTATTATTGTGTATTAAGTACATTGATAATTTTTTTACCAACATTATAAATATTGGAATTAGATTTGGTTAAGATATATTATTATATTAATATCGATCACTATTAAATGCCATTTCAAATCATTTTAAAATGTACAAATAATTCTTAATTTTTTAAAAAATTATATATGATATAAGTATTTTTTTAGCCTCTCTATTAGTTAAGAAGAAGAGTGCGTACTACTAGATCTCGTATTTTAGTGGATTTCTACTAAGTGATATTGTTGTTGTTATTGTTTTTTGTAATAAGTTATTTGATAAATTATTGACTTATAATTCAATTTTTTACAATTTTAACGGTTCTACTTCTACCACGTAAACTATTCTTCAAACAAAAAACTTCATCTTATATCAAAATGTCTCATAAGATTATATATACAGAATATAAAATAGTTTACATTCAATTAAATTTAATTCAAAATTAATAAATAAAATTTATTTAACTTAAAATTATAATTAGATTTTTTTGAATTTTAAATTAAGTTTAAATTTAAAATCTACAATGCATTCTAAGCTAAAATACTTTACTTCAATTAATTAAAACGGTATTAATTTATTCAATAAGTTAAACTTATTATTATAATTTTATTTAATGAATCCAATCTTAAGAATTAGCCTACAATTAAATTTAAATTATATAAATATTTTAAATACACAATTATCTATCAATTTTAAATTTAGGATTCATTTTCAGACTATTTAATAGCATAAAATTAAGAGATTGATTTAACTTAAACAAGTGATAATTAAGCATGAATGTATAAGTACTAATATTTAATTGAATGTTAACGAAAACTTTAAAATATAAATTAATTTAAATGATGAGTTGATATAAATAATTAATAATTAATTAAAAAAGCTATTGCTTAAACCACAAACTTAAAAGTAATATTAAATAAAAAATATAATCAAGTAAATGATATCTCTCTTATTATATTTTTGTTAAATTTAGTAATGAAATAAATCAAACTTCAGCTTGGACTAAAAATTTATTTTCAAATTTAAATTTGGGTTGAAACTTGATTAAATCCGAGGCCTATGGTTTAAATTCGAACCTACTTGAACTTAAATGGATCTCAAAAAAGGTTTAGGCTATTTAAAGTAATTTTTAATTTAATTTTATTTAATATTTTCAGTTTAATTTTGAGGGAGAGTTTTAAAATAATTGATAAAAGTTAGTCATTTGTAATTAAAAAATTACACATTTAAATTACGATAATATACTCTTTGTAAAAAATAAAAATAAAATTGTATACATAAACGATCTATTTTAGACCTCACATAGCGGAAAGAATTGTGCATCACATCACATAGTTCTAACTTTGAAGTTAAAGTAAAATTTTAAAAATAAACTTTATAGTGTCTTTATTCCTTCGAGGCTTGGATACCTTAATGAAAGAATAAAAATAAAAAAAGAAAAGAGATTACAAAATAAGTCTCCTTCTATAAATAAATCGCAAGCTCTGCATACTGTCCCTTGGCACTCACTTGCTTTCTCTCTAAGGGGAAAAAAGGAAGAAGAAGAAGAAGTAAGAGACAATCATAGAGTGAAAAAGAGTGTTTGTTCTTCACCACAATCACTACCCAATGACGGTGTTCTCCGGAAAGCAGGTGGTTCCTTTCGACTACGAGGCCGAAGTCTCCCAACGCCTTCTCGATGCTATTCTCGCCGGCGATCTCGCCTCCGCTCTCGAGTGTATAGCGGATCCTTTAGTCGACGTCAACTTCGTCGGAGCTGTGTGCTTGAAGAGCAAGAAGAGCGAGGTCGTTTTGCGCGGCGAGTTGCCCATCGAAGTTCGCTTCGATTTCGAGGAGTTCAAAACCGACGTAACTGCTCTTTTTCTCGCTGTGCACGCCGGAAACGTGGCTCTCGTCAGGAGATTGCTGGTAATGCAATCGTTTCGCAAGAGATTTGAACTGTTCAACTTACATCGTTATTTACGCTGGTTTTTCAAGCTTTACTTTGGTGCTTGCTTAAATTGATTTAAGTTGCCGTTTTAAAATTTTTAAAAACTGTTTAATTTTCGAGCTACTGACTTTCATTAACTATGGTCCGTGAAATGTTGGATTCGTAGCGTTCTTTTCGAACTAACTTTGCTGGCCTTTTCGAACCTGCAAATGCCCATTCTTTTGACCTTTGATTGTTGAGAAAAGATAAGAAAACAATAAAGTAAAGATAAGGCCTCTTGAATTCGAATTTTGTCGTGGCTGTCTCATTTGGTGTATCTGGTTTCAGTTGAAATGCGTGTCCTCTTTGTTCTTTCATTCTTTTATCTTATCAAATCATGTGAAAGAGAATTAAGAATTGTAGAACAGAAGCTTCTTTTTCCCTTTCGCTGTGGTTGGATGAATTCGAAATCAGTAAAATTTAAAAAATCTTCAGCTCTTTTGGGAACATAGGATTTGAAAATGTATGCATGTAGGAGGATTTGAACCTGGTGGTCCCTCTTGTGGGGTAAAGTTTTCACTTTTCAGCATCTGGGGTCTAATTCTTGGAATTAAATCCTATCTATCGCCATTGAGTTCAAAATCAAAATCGCAATTTTCTTGGCATTTATGTCCCCGTCCAACTTTAATGACCGGATTTCTCGTCTATCAATATTAAATTTGGAGCTGTTTCCCATTCATATCTTTACTCTTTTTAACTCTGTAAATTCTGGGTACGAATCAGATTCCAGTTCTCTGCGATTACGTCTGCCTTTACGTTAGGCTGATATCTAGCAATTTATTTAGTTGTCGGCAAAACTTTTCGTGTGTAATAATTTATCCTGTTAATCATATATGTGATTTTTTGGTGTGTCATGGACATAATATGTATTATCTTTTTGTGGTAATGTTGACGCGGTCAATGTGTGTGAGCAACCCTTGCAAAATGTTTTGGTATTTTAGCATAACCCCTGTTACCTTGTATGCTTCTTAAAAATATTTGGTTGTAATTTCTAACAAATCCCCGTATATGGTGTTCTTAAGGACACGATATGGAAGTAAGAGCCTTTAATCATTCACGGTCTTCTAGGGGTCCCTGTGGAGTTGTATTTGTAGCCAGTGGTGGGAACCTAAAGTGCATGATACATCCCCTCTACGTCAAAAAATATAAATGAAGATATTTGATTGGCTGCTTGATGAGAGCTTCCTTACATCTTTGTCTAGCACGTCGGTGATGGTCCCCAATCTTTGTCTGTATCTGGCCATGGAGTTATTTGCTTCCATAATCTCGTGTGGCTTTTCTTGTTAAGCCATGAAAAAGATTTAAGCAAACATGAGGACAAAAGTATTGTAGTCAGCGTGAAGTCAACTTATGCAATATCTTCACTCTTCTTACGGAGTAATGAAAGATTTTGACTTTTTTGATCGTAGAGTGTTGGAGCTGACGTGAACCAGAAACTCTTTAGAGGATTTGCGACGACTGCAGCTGTGAGGGAGGGCCACCATGAGATACTGGAGATCTTAATCAAAGCTGGGGCATCTCAACCTGCTTGTGAGGATGCTTTGCTGGAAGCGAGTTGTTATGGACAGGCTAGGTCAGCGGAGTTGCTCATAGGCGCTGATTTGGTGTCGCCGCATGTTGCTGTTCATGCTCTCGTCACAGCATCCTCCAGAGGATTTGTAGATGTGGTGGAAACTCTCATAAAGGTAATATTTCTTCTCCCAGTCATGCCCTTTTACCCCATTTTCCCGAAGCATTTCCTATATGAAGCGCTAAGTTCCCAAAATTGTGCATTCTTCAAAGAGTAAAGTTCATTCCTTCCAATACATTTTAGGAGAAGTATGCTGCACGCTAAATTCATTCTATCTATTCAAGTAAAACCGGATCTTCCAGAGTTCCAAATAAACTGATTATTTGTCCTATTCTGACATGGTTGATCTCATCTAATGGCAGTGTGGTGTGGACGTCAACGCAACTGATAGACCACTGCTATTATCCTCTAAGCCTTCTCTGCACACCAATGTAGACTGTACTGCTCTTGTTGCTGCTGTTGTTAGCAGGCAAGTTGGTGTTGTATGTATGCTGCTTAAGGTACTTTTCCATCCATGGTATGTTGACCGTGTAAAACGATAGTCAAGTGCCTGACATTTATCTCTTTTGCTATCAGTTATCGTTGTCTTATGAATATGAGACTATGTTTAATTGATTTAGTAAAGTATAGTGGTCTTTCAAGAGTAAGAATTAATTCAGATGTGGATGCGATGAAGCAAAATGCTTTTAGTGCATGCTGTCTTTGTGAGTCTGTTGAATAGTTGATGATCAAATTCAGTTGTTGCATAAGAATCTTGTCC